>CM052893.1:20072782-20198704 GCA_028534135.1 Potos flavus | reverse complement strand
TAACAAATTATTCCACAACTCATCTACTTAAAACATGTAACATTTATTATCTTACAGTTTCTGTGATTTAGAAATTTGGGACCTCCTTAGCTGGGTGGCTCTAGCTCAGGATTTCTCATGAAGTTATCTTGAAGACATTGGCTGGAACTGTAGTCATCTGATGGCTTGACTGGGGCTGGCCAGGGCATCCAAGATAGTTGGCATGAGGCCTTGGTACCCTGTTGTGTGGAACTCTCCATATGCCTATTAGATTTTCTCTATGATGTGGCAGCTGGCTTCACTGAGTGAGTGATATGAGAGAGAGAGAGAGACAGAGACAGAGAGAGAAAGAAGGAGGGGGAGAGAGAGAATGGAGGAGAGAGAGTGCCTTGTATGACATACATGACACTTCAGCTTTCTTCTATTCATTCACAGAAGCATGTCACTAAGTACAGTCCATACTGCAGGGGAGGAAAATTAGAGTTTACCTTCTGAAAGGAGACTGTGGATATATTCTTAAACCACCACAGGTAGAATGGGGTGTGATAGTTCAAGGACATTCTAATTTTGCTATGAACTGAACTGTATAAGACTATAGAATACTGCGTCCTGCTTTGTTAGTCATCTAGCGTGCCTGATGTTTAGCAGAGTACAGGGTGGAAAAGATGAAGGGTAGGAGGATGTGGGGAGCAAAATATCTAGAAGGTAATGTAAGCCACAATGTAATCTTAAGTTTTCTAGTAACCACACTGAAAGATGTAAAAAGAAACAGGTACAATTAATTTTGATAATATATCGTTAGCCCAATACACACAAAACATTCTCATTTTACATATACTCAATATAAAAGTTATTAATGAGATATTTTATATTCTTTTTTCTCTATACTAACCCTTTGAAATCTGATGTGCATTTTAAACTTATAACACTTTAAACTTATAGCAACTTGGATTAGCACTGTTCCAAGTGCTCAGTAGCAACATGTGGCTAGTGGTCACCATATTGGACAGTTTAAGTCTAGAGAGCTAGGCCAGAAACAGGTCACTGAGAAAAAACCTTGGGCACAAGCCGATATGCAAATAGTGGGCCTAATAAAAGGGCTTAAGCTGAAGAGTGATATGATCAGACTTCCATCTATTTTAGAAATCACTCTGACTGCCTGTGTTTAGGACCTGGGGGAATGAGCAGGCACGACTGGCCTAAGAGACTGTAGGAATATTCTGTGTGAGAGTTTGAACAAGGCTGGTTACAATGAAGGTGGAGAAGAGAAGATGTAAGTAAGATAGATAGCAAGGAGGTGGTTTGTACATGGTTCAGTGATCGCTTGGATGTGGGGAAGTAGGTGGTCAGAAGAGAGAGAAGCTTAGAATGATTCCAAGGCTTGGGTGATTGACAGGATATAAAAAGGAAATATAGGATACAATATATTTTGCCCTGGGAAGATGGCAAGGGAAGATTACATATGTAGATTTGGAAAAGTTTTGATTGAGGTAATTGTGCAGGAGAGAGGTAGAGATATCTCACAGTCCACTAACTGCGTAAATATGGAGCTTAGCAGAAAAAACCCGCCTTCAGGTAGAGTCATTACCGAGCTTCTTCCTTCTGTGTAACATCACTATGAAACTGCAGAGCACTTTGGAGAGTTCCAGTCTCTCAGCTGCTCATTGTGGAGGCAGAGTTAGCTGAGGAGGAAGGAGCAGAACCACTGCAGGTATAGTCCTCTGAGCAGTGGGCGCCTGTCTGGGAGACCTGCTTTCCTAGCCCCATGACTTGGTTTCTTGGGAGCAGGAGAGACGCTATGGGAGCCACACCAAGTGGTCATCTTAGAGGAAGGCAGGAGCCCCTCTGCCCGAACACTGTGTTGTGTCCTGAGGAGGAACAGAGGAAGAAAGAGTGTCCGGAAGTTAAGAATTCCTGCCCTGGAATGTGGTTGTCTCCACCTCTGATAGAACCTATCCTGTGAGTGGTGTGTCCAACCACTTCCTCTTCGTTACTAGAAATGATGCCTTAGTGCAGGGGTTGCAAACTGAAATGCCTGCAGGGGCCAAACAACAGGTCATCTAGGAGAGCGAAGTGAATGCAGAGAGCGCACAATGGGCTCAGCCAAAGGGAGCAGCTGCCACTTGCTGGAGATTTTTGTGAAGTGGCAACAAAAATCTAGTTGCCAGATATTCTGATCTTTTTGTGCATGTGAATTTTTTTGGGAAGTTTTCTGACTTCAAAATATTGGATAAATTTTATTTAAACACTGCATATCAAACAAAATATGTCTGTGGACTCCCAGCCCACAGGCCACCAGTTTTTGACATTGGTCTAAATGCTTTATTTATATCATTATATATCATGCTTTCTTGTATTTTCCTACTTATGTTTCCTACTGTAACCACCATTTTTATATGGATTGTTTCTGTTTGTTTGCTTCTTTGTTTTTATTCCCTTTCTATAATGGGTCAGACCCTATTTGTTGATTAATTTCATATTTGGAAGGTGGACAGAGCTATGGAGGCATTGAGACCCTTCATTTTTCTGGGACCTAAAAATGGCAGACCATATGGAAAATGACATATTCCCCTGGCAGATTCAGGCCTCAGAATTGGGATGAGACAGGAGTAGTTAAAGATGCAATTGGCCATATTTTGTTGATGCCTCTTCTAATAAACTGGAAGATAATTTAAAGCAGATCTGTATTTAATAATAAAATGAAACATCAGTCATTTATGAGAGTATTAGGTCTTATGATGAAAAAAATGTTACTTTTTCCAGTGCTCAAAATTAAACATTTCTTTTTAAAAACTGAAGGAAGAATGAAGTAAAATAGAAAATATAAGAAAAAAACTAGTGAGGGAAAATGGGAGAAAAATATATGGGATAAATGGATTTATTATGCATCACCCATGGATATCATGGTGCTATGTGCGTTAAGTTTGCAGAAGAGAAGCGATGCTCTCTCATCACACTCCTTATTCCTCCTCCCTCTTTCCAACCTATGGACAGAGTTGCTATAGACTGGTGAGATTCTAGGACACTGTACCATGTTTGCCCGTAGGTCCATTAAAAGATCATGGACTGTTCATTAAAAGATTGTGCACATCGTGTACACAAAGACTTACACACAAGTATTCATAGAAGCTTTGTTCTTAATAACCAAAATCTGGAAACAACTTGAATGTTCACCAGTAGGTGACTAGATAAATGAACAGTAGCGTATCCATACAATGGAATAGTACTCAGCAATAAGAAGGAACAAAAATTATGATATACACAAGAACATGAATGATACACAAAACATTTTGTTGAACAAGTCAGAGCCCAAAGAGTTCATACTATATGATTCAATTTATATGAAACCCTAGAAGAGGCAAATCTAATTAGTGGTGACAGAAAATATATCCACAATTGCTTAGAGCTTGGGGTGGTAGGCATGGAATACAAAAAAAGCAGGAAGGAATTGGTGGGGAGCTATGGGTGACAGAAGTGATTTCTATCTTGATTGTGGTGGAGGTTACATGTGCAGTTGTAGTTTCAAAACTCGCCAAACTTACACTTAAAACAAGTATATATTATTTTATGTGAATTATACCTTAATACAGTTGATTTAAACGAAAGGGTTATGTGCAAAGGGTATCGTTCTTTGTGCTGCTTTCCTGTACCTTTTTCACCTGTGCGGCAGAAGCAGTCACTAGACCTAGCTCTCCTTTCTGCTTCCATGTGGCATAACTGGGGAGAAAGGCAGGGCCTTCCTGCTTGGGACATGGCCCACCAACCTTTGGCTCCCACCTCGAATCATCAAGCATTTTTATCTCCATTTATGGCAGATGAGGTGTGGTGAAATCTTGAAGTTGGGTTTGGGCTTATGGGGAGAAAAAGTATCCTTGCTCTGAGCTCTCAGCCTTGCACAGGAGCTCTAGCTCAGCTTACGAAGGGTCTGCATCAATAAATGGATGGATAAATAGTATAGGAGCCCAACTTCAGCTGAGAATAGGACACTTACTTTGCTTGTCTTTACCATTGTTCTGTAGGTGTTCTGTAGGTGGCATTTGGGAGAGGGGTAACTAAGGTTTAGAACATGACTCGATTTGGGTATTTCTAGGACGCTTGGGTAAATGCCATTTAAAGATCGTAAATATTTCTAAGATAAGTCTTCCATAGACATACCATTTTCTTTCAGACCTCAGTACTTTTGCACATGTTATTACTTCAACCAGGAATGCCATTCTCCAGTCTTAATTCCTCTCTGGCTGGCCAAATGCTTACCTTTCAAAGTTCAGCTTGAGTCATTGACCCTAATCCTTTCCACTGACCAGTCTCAAAGCAGATCTATGTATTTCTTGCTACCTGATACAAAAGAAGGGAAAGGGGCTTGGGAGTCATACAAAGTCTTCACATTTGACCTGTCATTCACTATGTGACTTTGAGCAAGTTATTTATCCTCTCTGAGCCCCAGTATGTATAAATATATATAAATATATATATTTAGTCAATGAGGTCAATATATATAAACTCTCTATATGTATTTAATCAATGAGGCTTAAGTGATTGATATATATATTTATGTACTTTTTAAATTCCTAAAATGGTGATATTCCTACTTTTTAGGGTTGTGTATATTATATAAGATAATTAAAATATATAATTTACAAAATGAAGATGCAGAATATATTCTAGCTATGATGGTTATTAGACTCTGGTGGCAATAATAGCCACCAGCCTGTTCTTGCACCTAAGTGAGACTTGTGACATGGAAACCATGGAACGTGACTGCTGTGTGTCACTCCTGGGGTAAGAATTTTAGAAGAAGGAGTGCCTTCTCCACCATCTCTGACACCAGCAATACCTGCATTGGAAGAAACAAGGTTATTTTGTGTTAGGTCCCTGAAATCCCAGGGTTTGTTTATTTTATCAGCTCATGTTAATTACTCTAGTGAATTTAGAAATTGGCACTTTGAGGTGAGGGGTTAATGGAAGAGACTAAAATATGTTGCATTGCCTGCAGTTGGATGGTGGGTGGCTCAGACACTGATATGGAAGGCTGGGAAGGTGGAGACCCATGGAAGTGATGGCAAAGCATTTGGTGAATCTGTTGCTGGTGATAATTTAAAAGTGGGCCAAGTGCCGGAGAAGCTTTTTGTCCCCAGAGGCTGGTTGTTGTTTACTGTGTTTAGCAAAGTATAACAAGACAGAGATATGCTCAGGCAAGATTTGGTTTATTTGAAAATAGAAATGAAAGAGACTAGATAGAGTCCAGAAATGTGATTCTTCATGGGACCGGAAAAGAAAACTACTTATTGACTCCAACTAGTAGAAGATAAGCCTGAAAAAGGCTTTGAGCAACAGAGGTCCGCTTAAAATTCTGTTTAGTAGATGCCATGTTAGCTACCATAGAGATTATAAAATAACTAGGGATTGTTCTCTACCCTTAAGGAGTTCGGAATTTACTAAAAAAGAAGAAGAAGGAGGAGGAGGAGGGGAAGGAGGAGAAGGAGGAGGAGGAGGAGATGTGCACAAATAACTGTGGTGGAAGACAGTTAATGATTGAAACATGTTCCTTTAAATAACGGAAGAATTACAACCTTCTAGGAGTATCCTGGGGTAGGGATCTTGAGGGGAAGGAGGAGTGTGGACCTTGGTTATCCATCAAGTCCTCAGACCCATGAATGAATGAACCTCAGTTGTCTTTCAAACTCATTTTCATCTTTTTGAAATTTGAGAGTTCATATTTGGTCTGTGGGGTACTAGCATAGAGGGGGTTCCTTCAGCCAGCCCATGACTTCTCTACTGACTTTCTTCCCTAACTTTACAAGTAGTCTGGGCTGAGACTTGAATAGATTCCCCTCTTAGAGCATCATTTTTGTAAAGGCATAAGAGGACCTTGCTCTCCTCTTCCTTCTTCAACTGCCCCAAGAGTACGAGATGCCCCAGACCTTAAAGCACAGTGTTTGCAGAGATTGCTTGTTTTTATTGTCTCTTGTTTTTAAAAATAGTCATTCTCTGGGCAAAGAATGAGAACTTTCAGCTTCTTATTGTTTCCTGGCATAAGCCTAGTACTTTTTCAGCTTGTTTTTGTCTCTTTGGTGGCGCAGAGCATTTATCTAAATATAGAATGGTACAACACTATGGACAGGATTGGAATAAGATAAAATTTTCCTTCTAATCAATTCCCTTGCATCTTCTAGTGAACACTAGGTACTGTTCTTTTCTCAGAGTGGTGAGAGTGGGCAGCAGAATGAAATTATATTGAACTGTGGCACTTTTCAAAGCAGTAGTCAATCACTAAAAGACTTTCCAAGGTAGTCGATGCTTTGGACACTGGCTCTCCCGTGACCTTGGGCAGACCACACAATGATGGTCAGCAGCATATACCTGCCCACTGGAGGCAGGGTAATGTCCTGGAAGGGGCCCAGGCATCAGCAGACCCAGATTGGATCTCCTGCCCTACACTTATTTCAGGGCGACCTTGGGTAAGCTACTCAACTTCATCTAGAAAATGGGTGATACTAATAAAACCTATGTCTATGGTTCTTATGAGGGTTAAAGGAAATAAATATATGTAAATTATTCAGTGCATTTTCAAGAAATGGTAGCTATTATTTTTTGTAGGCTGATATTTTATAGTATTAATGTTTTAAATATGACCACATCTTTAATTTTGTTTCTGGGAGAAATAATCTATATAAATTTATTTATGCTATTAATAAAAAGCAGCTCTCACCTTTCTTGTGAATCAGATACAAGTCCCTTATTATCGTCATTCATTCTGGTGAGAGGGTTTCATTACCAGAGGCAGTGCTGTGTAATTGTTAGAGCAGGGACTCTGGCACTGGTCCTTGGGGTTTGAATTCTAGTGTGTGCTCTTGAGCAAGTTGCTTAACTTCTCTGGGACATAACCTTTATCTGCATTCCAAAACAATACTTTCCATGAGTATTATCACACAATATAGATCTTTATATTTTTGGTGCAGAAATATTGAGTCTAGGGAACTCCTTCAGCCCCTGATGGGGGTTCTGCCCTATATGTTACATGCACCCTGTTATTTTTATTAAAGCTGAATTCTGAATTCCGAAACTCATCAGGCTCCAAGGGTTTTGGATAAGGTTTTGGATACACCCTCCTAAGGTTATTTTGAGTTACCTTAACTTCATGTAAGCTTCTTGGAACCTTATTAGCTATGACTGTCATCCTTGGAACAGCCCTTTGAGAGAGTAATTATTATCCTAGTTTATGGATGAAGAAACTAAGGTACAGAGAAGTTTAGCCACAGAGCTCATACGTGGTAGAGCTGGAATCCAGTCAAGGCATTTCTGACTACAAATCCCATGCATTCTATTGAAAGAGATTAATTCCCAGGGCCCTGCACATGCCCCAGCAAAACCAACCCTAGTTAAGATTCTATTCAGAGAATTAGGGTCTATGGTTAAGGAAACATGGTAATCTGGGACTGCCCTCTCTAGACATCTCCACAGGCAGACTAGCTCTGGTGTGGGCTTTCCACCCTCTTTCCATAGCCATGCAGAGGGGGGAACAGTGGAGGGCGGCCAACCACATGGCATGACGAGAGAGCCAGTCCTGCACACTGTCCAGCTTCACTCCTGTGTCCGTTCAGGTCTCTCCAAAAGCCGGGAATAACGAAAGGATTTTAGTGCAAGTAGCTGATCTGTGAAACACAGGAAACACCATCTGCCGTTTGGTAGTGGAGAAGTAATCTGGAGAGGGGAAGGCAGCCAGTAATAGATATGTGAGTATGCTATTTCCCACAGTGAGTGACTGAAACTCCACAGGGAAAGATGAGGTCAGAGTATAAAACACCTGCCTCAGAATGAGCCCACTCCAGGGATGAGGGAGCTGAGGTATTTATACGCCATCTCTGGAGAGTCATTGATTGAGGGTTACTCCCAGGGATGTCCTTGGCCGGCAACCAGAAGCAGCACGGCCTTCCTCATTCTGAAATGTGAGGTCGAAACCATATGAGTGAAGCACTGACAGGGTCTATGACACACCCTTCAGCACAGTTCTGTGCAGTAGCAGGAACAGCCTCATTTGTGAAAAGCCCGAGATAGATGGATGATGTCCCACTCACTGTGGGTTTGATGTCTACAGACCGACCTGCCTACCCTCAAAAAATCCCTGCTGTGCTGCCTGCCATGGTGCCTGAGATGTGAGCTCTAAGTCCCTAGTTCTCCAGAGGCCACCAGTAAAATGTCAGTATACTACCCAAGGGAATTGACAAATGAGCTATGACGTTCCTTTCCTTTCCTAGCTGAGAGACTTGCCTCTAGGGAATGGGACTCAGAACAAAGATGTTTTAATGGAAAGGAGAAAAAAGTTCTGGACAGGGGCGAAAGGAAAGGAAGAACCATAAGAAATGAGTCACCAGCAGTAAAGAGCCTAGGTAATCTGTGGTGCTAGTTACCATGTGGCAGATGGACACAAAGTGGAGCCTCTAAGGAGAGTGACACCACGGGGGACCCAGAAGGGTCTCTCAGAAAAGGAAGGGTCCAAAGGTACATTTTGTTGTTTCCTAGTTTTATGCAGATCAGGGACTGCGAAGGAAGACTCCCTTCACTGCTGCCAAGACGGTGAGCTCTGGGAAGACTGTGACCGTGTCTTCTTGTCTGTGTCCCCAGAGCTCAGCACAAGGACCCACCTGAGTAGAACTGCCATGAATCCAGTCCTCTGCTCTCTTTTTTGTCTGCTGGTTCCTTTCTGACTTTTGTATTAGCGACCCTGCATTCATACCAATGAACTTTCTGTATCACCACTTCTCCTTCTAGAAGAAAAGAAACACCACCATCACCAACATATTTATTGGCAGTGAGACTTTGGACAAATTACTTAACTCTCAGTTTACTCGGTAATAAAAGTAGAGAATGCCCCTGACTTCCTGAGCTTGGAGTAGACTCAGTGGGGTGGTTATGAACTGAATTGTGTACCCTCCTCCATCCAAAATTCATATGCTGAAGATCTAACCCCCAATATGACCGTATTCGAAGTCAGGGCCTATAAGGAGGTAATCAAGTTAAAACGAGGTTGTATGGTGAGGCCTTAATCCAATAGGACTGGTGTCTTTAGAAAAAGAGGAAGAGACAACAGAGGTCCCTTTCTCTTTCTGTGCACAGAGGAAAAGCCTTGTGAGGACACAGCAAGCCAGGAAGAGAAGCCTCACAGGAAACCAGATTTTTTGGCATCTTGGTCTTAGACTTCTGGCTGCCAAAACTGTCAGAAAATTGATTTCTGTTGCTTAAGCCACCCAGGCTGTGGCTTTTGTTATGGAAACCCTAGCGGACTAATACAGAGGCAACTCCCATGAAGGGCTTTGCCGCAGAACCTGACACGAAGGCCAGAGTCGTTAAACGCAGCTCTTGGCATTAGTATCGCCTCAAATAAGAACATCTGCCTTACTCGAAGAGAAAGAGAATCTGGAAATCCTGACCAAACAATTCGAAAATCCAGTTTAAGCTTCTGAGGAGAAATCGAGGACATCAGAAAGAAGACAAACAGCATTCACTGAAATTTTCCAATCCCATTTCTGTGTAGAAGGCATAATAATTTGTGTCGAATAATATGACTGCATCTTTCCTCTGAGGAGCTTACTGTGCTTACGCCAACTACTTATCCATCAAGCAAATGTCTGCCTCCCGAGGATGAGCTAAGGGAATATCTGAGGTGGCCCGGGGCCTGAGGCCGGAACCGGGCACCGAGGGGTGCTAATAAAATAAGGTAATTGTGTCTGTTCCACCCTGTCTATAGTTTAGGCTGTGCCGTCTGGAAGCAGGCCAGGCTGGTCGGTGTTAAGAATTGCAGGGTTGAGTTTACAATACAAGACAGATTTTACTTCAAGTAGGCCTTAACTAATAATGGCCTTTTCGGAGTACAGCTAACTGACTCATGGGCACATCAGGGAGAGAGACCTCCCGAAACTCCATTCTTTCACTAAAACTCTGAGGTTCTGTTTTCTGAATGTTGTTTGCATTCCTTGGGGATACCCCTGTGAGGCCCCTCCAGGCAGGCTTCTGGGCCTCAGACCTCCCAGGAGCAGATGGGGGAGGGGGAAGAAGAGGCCTCTCAAGCAATTGCAGGTCTTTTTGTTTTCATTTTCAATCCAAATTAATGCATTGGAGATGGTACTGAAATCTGTTTGGGAAAGCAGAACCATCTGGGATCATTGGTCAGAGTTCTAAATGGCATAGAAATAGGGGGGAAAGTGGCTTCTGATAAATGGGAAGAGGGTAATGTTGGCTTAATTGAAAGCAGTTGAAAGGATTCTTTTGTCCGTTTTTTCCCTCACATTTCTTTTCAAATCAGTGTTGTCCAACTGTCCTCAGAGACTACATAAGGCGCGGTCGAAACTTCTATTGTCCTTTACTGTTACTGCCTCTCTGTCAACCCTGGCTTCAGAGGGAATGATGTTGTTGCCTAGATGATTTCTTGCCATTTAGTCTTCTGTCACAGATGAATGGAGTGCTAAAATGTGGATCATTAAACTCACTGCTTTTTGTATCTCCCAGACACTAAGTATTTGTTCTTTGATTGAATGTTGATTCAATGTATTCATTAAATCCAAACATTGACTCAACACTCGCCAGGTTCCAGATCCTTTTAAAGGCAGTGGGTATGCTAAGGCAAATGAGACACAGATCTTGCCTTCAAAGATCTCCCGTTTAGTGGGAGAGCACAGAATTCATTCCTAACACGTGACCACAGAGGAGGACGGAATACGGAGAAAGTCTTTGAAGAGAGTACCAAAGGATATGGAGTGACCTTCCAGGAGGGAAGAAAAAGAGGGGAGCATTAGTGGGAGGGAAGATGTAATGACGAAAAAGAAGAAGTCAGCAAGTTGTTTTTGAGAGAATCTTTTTGATGTATGGATGAAGGCAGCTGGTGACGTTGGTGTAGACTGCAGACAAGTTTAGTTTGGGCACTAGGAAGGTAGCCTCAGTAGGTGAAAGCCTTAATGGAAGAACCTTTCTCATCCTGAACAGTACTATGTAATCGTTTGGCCAAGAAAGGGAGCATGGAAGGAAGGAAGGGAGGGAGGGAGGGAGGAAAGAGGAGGGAAGGAAGGAAGGGAGGAAGGAATGGAGAGAAGAAAGGGGAGGAAGGAAGAAAGAAAATCACCAGCTTGAGAAAATATCGTATATGAATGGCTGCCTCCATTCCATAATTCCAACCCCTCTTCCCAGAATGAGTTCAGAGATTGGTCTATCAGAGTTTCTCTTTAACATTTATAAGATACAACTAATCAACACCAAATTCATTGTTTCCCTCGTTTAGCAGAGGATTAGGGAATGGATTGACCTTGCCTTAAACCCATGA
Organism: Potos flavus; assembly: GCA_028534135.1. Lineage (NCBI taxonomy): Eukaryota > Metazoa > Chordata > Mammalia > Carnivora > Procyonidae > Potos > Potos flavus. The sequence continues at coordinate 20,187,414 of CM052893.1, read as the reverse complement.
GAAATGCACTGACTTAAGAAAAGCAATAACAATATGATGTCTTTTATTAAATAAGGTGATTCTAAGATGGGTAAAATTAAATACATACTATGGTATGGTTTGAACATTGTAGTGAATTAGCATGCAGCTTTGAATTCGTTATGCTGGTGGCTGAAATCTGTTATGAACAAGTTGGAATGCTGTTCAGTTTGTGTCATTCTAAAAATAAGTTTCCAGAAAGGTGTCCTAGCATGTGCCTACACAAATGTAGTACCCTCACAAGGAACAGGGAGATGAAGGGCAGGAGAGAGATCTACTAGCTGCTAATTAAAGCTCAGTTTAAGGATTGCTATAAGATTTTCATATGAATTGGGGTCAGTAGTAAACCTAATATGAAGGCCATTTGGGGAGAAGGGCCAGTAGGAGCAGGAAGTCTTCTGGAAACCACTCGTACCCCTTCAGAAATACATGCCTTTGGTTTTCTCCTTTTATCCCATTAACCATCTGGCTTCACTGATGGGATCTGGCTTTGATTATAGTTGCATGGCTATTTTGTCCATATCTGGACAGCCCAGATAATGGTAGTAAAGATGTTCACTCAGACTTGCTTAGTCCAGAGATCACATGACTGAAATCCTGTTCGTCTGTGCATCCCGAGTACCCAGAGTAGATGCTCAATATGTTCAGTGTTTAAATTAAAAGGCTTCTTTGTTCCACCAGTCATACTAGTGGAAAACCTATTTCTTCAAAAAGTATTTATTAATTATCTACTCCTTGGCAGGTATTGTATCTAGGGATACAACGCTAGGAATATGAGAGTGAGCAAGAGAAAAAAAAAAAGGGAACAAGAGAGGCATGACCCTGTCTTCCTGGAGCTTGTTGCTCATAAAGAGAGGCAACAATGAAATCAGAAATTATAAGAAATTATGAGAACATCGTAATATGGTTAAGTGGGGTGCTGTTGAGACCATGTCTGCTGGGGAGGTAGATCAAGGGATGCTTCCTGGTATAAGTGACTCAGATGAAGTTAGTCAGAGTTCTCAGCTCTAATGGGATTTATAATCTATTTGGAGAAAGAACACTGTCACATACGCACCAGTAAGAAACAGTACGATATAAGACGCTCCAGGTTCAGTGTTAGAACATGGATTAGAGATGGTAGAGAGGGCAAAGTCAGAGGGCAGAAATGGGCATGGAGGTTTTTCAGGAGGGAGGGGCACATGACTGTCCTTGAGAGATGGGTACAACAGTGGAATAGAAGAGGAGAAAAGGCAGGGGCGCCTGGGTGGCTCAGTCAGTTAAGCGTCTGCCTTCAGCTCAGGTCATGATCCCAGGGTCCTGGGATCGAGCCCCATATCGCGTTCCCTGCTTAGTGGGGAATCTCCTTCTCCCTCTCCCTCTCCCCTTCCTCCTGCTCGTGCTCTCTCACTCTCTGTCAAATAAATAAATTAAATCTTTAAAAAAGAGAGAGAGAAGAAAAGGCAGAGATGAGAATTGTACCAGTTGGGGAAAGGGGGCCCAGATGAGTAGTGGCAGAAAATGGAGAGGCTGAATTATGCAAGACCCGGAAAGTCAGGCAGAAATGGAAGGACAGGCACAGTCATGTTATAGTTATTATTTTAAATAATGCGATAAAAGCTACTACCTGTCACATCCCAGTCTGGGTTAGGCGCTGGATAGAAAATGTTTAGTAATAAGCCTGCAATCCATCTCTCTCTTTACCAGGGGGAAGCCTATGGGAAAGAAAGAAGGAAGGTAACAATCAAGTCCTCATGTAAACACACTAATGATATTTGCTAGTGTAGGGTTCTTATCTATGAAATGCTTGTAGAAGGAGGTACCTGGCCTGCCTGGGTTGCTCATTTGCAGCAAACTTGGAATCCATGGATGTATTGGGCATGGGTCCTGGGAAAAGATGAAGTAAATTATGTAACGACCTAAATATAACGTGAAGAAACTTGGTGTGTAGGTGATGTGGCCACATACGTGGCTCAAAGATTTTCTGCGAATTTGGGCAAGAGAATGTCTTGCTGTGGCATGAAAGGCCTGGGGAGCTGCATTAGTCCCGGACCCCTGGCTGCTTTACTGAGCTTTGTGATTGCTTCCTTCCCTGAAGTTCTTAGCAAAGCTCAATACTGGGGGAGATCTCTATTTGTATGAGTATGCTTTAACACAATGATCCTTTGTGTTTTCTTAGGTACATGACACGTATTGTCTTACATCAACCCCCTATGGTAGGTACTCAGAAAAATTAGTTAATTGGTCCAATATCATACAATGAGGAAGCAGCAGGCTCCAAATTCCAACCCAGATCTGACTCCACAGCCCCTACTTCCCACTGTTCTGCATTGTTCCCCTTTTTAAACTCGAACAGAACAGAACAGGTCATGGAGCCCCAGGAAGGCCCGACGGAACCATTAGGAAGCCCGTAGGCCCTTTGAAAGCCACTTCCCTAAAGTACAGTTTTAATGAGAAAAGTCTTTCTGGTATAAAACCTGATTCATTTGAGATCTAAAAGGTAGTGTTTGTGTCACATTTTCCATGGAAAATCCCATTTTCACCAGAGACAAACACTTACATCCCCACTGGGACCCTGCGACTCATGGAGGGTTTGTGTGCTATCAAGGGAATAATACCACAGTCTTTGAATGCTGAGAGAATGGCCGAGCAACTTTGCCCTTGATCAGAATCAGATGATACGAATTGGAGTTTCTAGTTCCATCTTTAGCTCTAAAGCAAGCTGGGCCCCTGTGGGAAGACTCACTATTCCTTGAGGGGCTGAATCAGCCGTATTTCACATGGGCTCCAGTGTGTGAGAACTTTCATACGCATTCATTCCTAGCTCTGAGGGTTGTTTTTTTTGTTTGTTTGTTTGTGTTTTCACATGATTTTTTACGAAGCATCAGGATCAATGTCCTGTTAGGAACTCGAGGTTCCCTTTTTAAAGAAACTGGCATGTGAATATGAGGAAGGGCGTAGGCCATATCAAGGAGTCCATTTTTTCTTTTCTGGAGAAGTGGTTTAATTCTAGTTGCCTCGGGTCAAGCAGTCCCATTCTTAGGGGCCAGTTGACTAGTGTAGCACCTTGGTTCCTATTAAAAGTGCCACGGGACACCCATAGCCAGGATGTGACAGATTGCCCCATGCCTGGACCTCTCTTTCTCTCGGGGCTGCCAGCATTGTTAGTGGGCAGATGGGGCCATCTTCCCTTCCTTGGCTGTGCCTGTTTAACCATCTCTGGAGGTGGCTATCATACTACCGGCTAATGCAAGTGCTTAATAAAATCTAAATCACTATACCGCCAGAAAGATGTTCACCTTGATAGAAAAATCTGATAAAAGAGTACCAGAATCTTTGAACAATCAAAGCAGACCCACACATACCTGGTATCTATCTATAGCAGTATGTTGAGGGTCACTTTACTTTGGGTCTTTACAAGAAAAGCAAAAACTTAGTTGAGAATTACTGAAACCCAGAGAGCTTAGTTGAAAGAAGGCAGTGTTCTGTTCAAGTTTCTCTTTTTCTGCATTTCATTGATCCTCTTCCTAGCTTACACTATTAGTGTCCTACTGTGGTCTTCTTGTTTCTGGACCCTTCCATCTCCAGAGTCTTCAGTCTTTGTTTATGCTCTTATCCAATCTTCCCTTTATATACAACCTTTCTCTACGAAGGAGAATTTGATTCTTTCTAATGCATGGCAGAATACTGGCTATTTGTTGATTTCCCAGCTTATTTGCTGATGCTCCTGTGTTTTTCTAAACCCAGCACTAGATGTTCTTTATGTCTTGGTGCCCTGTTCCTTATATTCTTTCTTTGGCCTTCTGTGTAATGAGGAAAAGAATAGTAACACCTTTTTGCTAGTGAAGGGAAGAGTAAACTGAAGCTAAATATGGATTCCCTGCCACGTGCCATCGAACAGTCATTGTAACACCGTAGTCTATCAGAGTCATCAGATTCAGTAAACAGAATATCTGACTAACTACTGGCTTAAACAAGGAGGTATCTATTTTTTGAGCATGATGAATACAGTAACAAGGTTATAGGATTCCAGATTGACTTATCTGTTATTCTTTGTCTTCACAGTACAACATCCAAAGGAAGACAATGAGAAAGCTCATCCCCTTAGAGTTCCCTCCTTTTTTCTAAATAAAGGGAAAACTTTTCCAAAAAAAAATACCCCCTAGCAAATTTCCCCTTAGTATTACGGGTCAGGATAGGGTCACATGTCTGTGCAGCTGGTAATGCAGCTGAGAGGGTTACTGGCTTCTATCCTGGAAGTGGACTTTGTGTGCAAGGACAGAGGGAAAAGGCTAGTGAGTAGCCAACTACTGTTATAGACTGAATGTTGTGTCCTTCCCCCGCCAACAAAATTCCTGTGTTGAAACCCTACCCTTACATGTCATGGTATTAGGAGATGAGGCCTCCGGGAGGTAATTGGAATGAGATGGGGTCATGAGGATGCAGCCATTGAGAATCATGAGAGAGCTTACTTCCTCTCTCTGTTTTTTCCACCATGTGAGGAGAAGTCTGAAACCCAGAAGAGGATCCGAGCACGCCGGTACCCCAGTCTCGGGCTCCCAGCCTCCAGAACTCTGAAAAATACATTTCTGTCGTTAATAAACCAACCAATCTATGGTGTGCTGTTATAGCAATTCCAACAGACTAAGATGACCACCGCCATCAAATACTCATCTGAAGTGCAACAGCCCAGGGTTGTTTATTAAATCATTTCATACTTGCTGTCACATGAGCCACATATAAGTTAATATGGAGTCATAAAAGAAGAGACCTCCAAAGCTGGCAAGTCCTAAACTTTTGGCAAGACTTTATTTTTTAACAAAAATCTCCCTCCCCTGGTTGTGGGTTAATATCTGCTGAAACCCTGAGGATATCACACACACATGCACACACACACACACACACACACACACACGACGCCTTTTATATAAACTTGATCACAGCTATGCACGCTATTGAGTCATTTCTAAAATCAGAACAGGAACTTACCAGAAAATAATCTAAAAAGTCCAGGGATTGTAACAAAATCTTGGATGTAGCAAGGGCTGGATGTGGCTTAGTGTCTGAGTATTGCTGATTAAGTTACTAAAAAGATTTCAGCAACTAGGATTTTCTAGTGATGAAAAATTGTTCTTGTGTGATTGACACTAGAAAATTTAACAGAAGTAATTGTAAGGAATGGTGATTATAGATGTATCCCAACCTAGTTTTTCTTCCCTAGCCTATAATAAAAGGCACGGAGCTCCAACCACTGGGGAAAGCAAGAAGCTGGGGCCGTATACTTTTGGTAAAAACAGCCAGGTTCCCTTCTTAGGATGATGTGTCTGCAGAGTCATTTGGAGAAACAGATGTGAGGGAGATTAATCTTCTTACTTAAAATATCCTGACATTGCAAGAAAATCAGATTTGAATCTCAGAAAGTTTGTGAGGTGGTTGAATGGGTTAATCAGTATTTCATGTGTCGAACTGGCTTGTTGAGGGGTTTCAGGGGACACCTTTTCCTCTCCTCTGAAGAACCACAGAAATTACAAACTGGTTGGGTGAATCAAGGGTCATACCCAGGGCACCTAGCAGGGAACCTTTGTGGAAATATTTCATGAATTTTCACTTTGGTTTGATTGTGTTTTTAAAGATTTGGGAAAAATCCAAAAATGTTAGGCCTGCTTCCGATTAGTTTATGAAACACCTAGTGGTGTAATAATGTTAATTGAAGAAGTTGTGTATTTTGCATACAGCAGTTTTGATAGCAAGTAAGGAGGAGCCAATAAGTAGCACGGTGCCATCTCCAATCAGAAGAAAGAGCATGCGGGGATGTATAGCATTTAGAAAGGAAGCGTTTGATCCTTGAGCTTTGGTTAGCCACAAAGGGAAGCTTGTGGGGACAGAAAAGAAAAAAAAAAAATCTACCCTATGGAAAAAAAAGGGCAAAGTGACATTTAGAGTATTTAATTAGACATTTAGAGTAGGGACATTTAGAGTAGGTTAAAAATAAGAATGTTAAGAAAGATAGCATTTTCTCTTTGATAAGGGTAAGTAGACATTTTCTCGAGGTGCCTGGGTGGCTCGGTGGGTTAAAGCCTCTGCCTTCAGCTAGGTCATGGTCTCAGGGTCCTGGGATGGAGCCCCGCATTGGGCTCTCTGCTCGACAGGGAGCCTGTTTCCCCCTCTCTCTCTGCCTGCCTCTCTGCCTACTTGTGATCTCTCTCTGTCAAATAAATAAATAAAATCTTAAAAAAAAAAAAGAGTAAGTAGACATTTTCTCTTTGATAAGAGCAAGTAGACAGTTTATTTAGACCACAGAAGTTCTAGAAGTCCTAGAACCAGCACAGTCTCAGTGGAGAACCGCAGACAGGCCAGGCACTGATATTCATCCGTTTATGCACTCATTTATTTGTTCATTAATCATCTGTCCCGAATCATTTATTAAGGCCCTCTTATATTTCAGGCACTGGAGCCGTGATGATGAGTAAGAAGTCCTTCATCTGGAGGAATTCTGGTTGGCTGGAGGGAGGTGTATGTAAATAGCTGGTCAGTGTAAGCATAGGTGCCGTACGAGATTGAATAGCGGGTAGCTGTGGGCACACAGGAACCAGAACCCCTGACTCCTCTGGGGTTGCTCAGAAAGAGTTCACAGAGAGGGACATTTGAAGTGGGCTTTGAAGGATGAATGAGAATTCATCAGGTGAAAACCCCATTGAGGGAAAGGCAGTACGACAGCACTGAGGCATGACTGGGCATGCAGAGGACAGGGAGTGGGGGTAAAGCGATGGGACACAGCACTGGCTCCAGAAGGTGCAGGAGGGGTGAGGAGGAAGAAACTGCAGTGCACGAGGAGGCTTTCCACCCTCCTCCAGGAGGCCCTCCACCTTCCAGTATGCCTCTGAGACCCACCTCAGGGGCCAGAAGTTACAAGCGCACCTCACGGGGTCCAGGCCTTCCTACCACACACGCACAGGAACCGTTGTTTCCGTTAGCCCCCTCCTGAGAGCAGAGTTGACTCTCCCTGTTGTACCCTCCAGAGCCCAGCACTCGGAGAACACTCTAAGATGTTTTGGTAAAGAGGACCCAACAATGGTTTTTAAGTATGGGACTGACACACACACAGTATCTAAGCTGGAAGTCACTGAGTCAGGACTAGGTCTGAGTGGTGCACTGATCAGTCTCCTGGGAAGACTTGGCATGTAGAAGGTCTTCCCTAAGTATCAGCTGCATAAATCAGTGAACTCAATGAATAAGGCAGAGTGAAGAATGGACTAGCGAGGGAGGAGACTACTGTCAGCCCAATTAAGAGGCTGAGACCTAAGAGTCCAGGTGAAGGACCACAGAGGGGTTAGAGAGGAAGGGCCAGTATTTAGACCAGCACCATCCAATAGAACTTTCTGCAGTGATGGAAGTGTTCTTTTTGCCACTAGTTCCTTACACTAGCCACTAACCCCATGTGGCTCTTGAGTACTTGAAATGTGGTTAGTCAGATTAAGGAACTGAGCTTTTAATTTTAATTAATTTAAATTTAAATAGCCACATGTGAACAGCCACATTGAATAGCACGGAACTAGAGTTTTCTGTGGCAGAATCAAAAGAATTTGTAACACATTGGATATATTCATTAAGTCAATCAACAAAGATTTGTTGATTATTTTCTGGGTTCTGGAGGAGAAAATGGGGGCCAATTTGTGGTGACTGTGTATACCATGCTAAGGTGTTTAGAATTTGTACTAAAGCGTGGAGGACAGTGGACAGGCTATTTTAGCAGGATTGGTCAGGGAAACTCTCTCTGAGTGACAGGTTGAGTCGAATGATGAGAAAATTATGTGGATTAAGAAAAAGAAAAACCCCAAACAAGAACTAGAACCATTACTGATGAAGGGAAACAATAAAATTCAGCACAAAACAACACTCCGAGCAATAAGGGACCTGCACCATCTCTAAGTCTAATTCACTCTTCCTTTCTCTAGGAAGGCAACCAAAGGCCAGAGAGATAAAGTGACTTACCCAAGGCCACACAGCTACTCAATAACACAGTTGAGAACAGACTCAATCCTGACTTCCAACTCTACTCACTACTGGGTTAAGTCTATTTTAGCATCTCAAATCTCGTTTTCCTTACTAGTAAAAAAGGTTATTGTGAGAAATGAAAAATGTAACAGAGACAAGGTATTAAAAATGGTAGCTATTTTCATTACTGGATTTGTTTCACTCTTACAGGGTCCCCTCAAGTAATTATGTTATTAATAACAACCATGTCATTCTTTTAGTAATATAAAAGCATGATGCAAAAAAAATAGTAATTTGATAATACAAAAAGCATTAAGAGAGGCAATGAGCTTTCAACTCCTAATTTGTTTTAGTTGTTTTTTGGGGTGACTCTCAGCCTTGATCCTGTGCAGTCAACATCAGATACCACCTGCCATTTGCCTAGAGGCAACTGCAGGAATTACAAAATTCTGAAAGTACGGCATTCTCTGTAAGGGAAGAAATCACCAGCCTGAACACGGCTGACCTTACAACCCCACCTTGTTAAGTGATGGCAAGCATCACCGTGTTCAGATACTTCTGAAGAGAGAAAAATGAGGCCTTGATTTTCCCAACAGACACAGCTGTCATCAAGCTCTTTATGGAAAGCTCCTGTAGACAGGGGCTGAAGAAGTGAGGGCTTGAACAGGATGTGCAAGTGGAAATGATGACAAGTGTGCAGTGAAAGTATATGGCAGGAGGAAGGACTTTCTGCCTTAGCATTAGAACTTCGTTTGCTTACTCGTCTTCTTATATCTTCCTCCCTCTCCCACCACATCTCTGCCCTTTGAGCTTATATTTTTGTACATATTCAGACAGGACAAACAATATGATAAATAGGATCATGTCTTTGCCAGAGTGACAGTGGGTGTTGACATACGCATGTTGACTCTCTCTTACTTCTCTGGGCAATTCGACTTTTCTGACTGCACCTTTGATGTTCAACCCAGGAACGTTCAACCCAGGCCCATTCTCTATCCATGCTGTTGTGTTGCATCTGAGTTTAGTGACTATGGAGCCACCTGTGCAATGATCATTAATTAATAGTTTGATATGATCGCTCGAGGAACAAAGACAGTGAGACACTGAGCAACTGGAGGTTGCATGTGATTCAGTGAGCTGACAGCTACGTCTGAGGCTCACTGCCCACTGGCTCGCCACTCCAGTCCCACCCAGTCGGGGCCAGGACCCTCCCCACAGACTGGAGCACTATCACCTCCCGTCATTCCTGAGCAGCAAAGACCCATCAAGATGGTGCCTCTGCACCTGCCAGCCCTCCAGTGCTCCCGGTGTGCCTTACAGTGGACACTGTGACGTACCCATGGAACCACAGAGGCAGAGAATCCAAATCCTTGGCCCAAATCTAGCAGGTCTGGATTCTAGACCTCTCTCTAACTCTTAGTTTGGCTTAGGGCAGTTACTTAATTTCTCAGAACCTCCATGTTCTCAAACATGAATCTGGAATAATGTCTACCTCATAGGGCTCTATGAATCAAAAAATGTATTATCATATGAGAAAGTGCTTTGAAAAATAGAAAATACTACTCAAATGAGAGCAAAGTATTATTCAGTAGTCTACACCACATGGTTATTTTTGTGGAAAAAATAACAACTAATGAATATTACATTACATTCACATCATTTCATTAATTCATCCATTCATCCAACCTCTTCATTCATTCAGCCAAGTTTTATGAGACAAGCAATCCGGGCCAGGTGCCGTGTTGTGCTAGATAGATAGACTATTGTGAACAGCTCAGATATTATTCCTCGTGGAGCTGACAGTCCATTTAGGGGAGGGGGACACTGTAAACCAATAATCATGCAAATGCATTTATAATTACAAAGTGTACCAGGTGCTGTGAAGAAGAAGGGCATATGGCCATGAGTGAGGATAATAGCAGAGGTACATAAATGTGAGACTTGGTTGAATTGACTGACCTGGGACAAGGGCCTTCATGACCGCAGGAAGAACATAGGGGAAACCCTTGAGAAAGGAGAGCACTTAGCAAATTCAAAGACCAAGAGACCAGTGTGTCTGGAACACAGGAAAGAAGGATCATGTTGCCAAATTCGAGCAGGCAGAACAAGAGTCACAGATGCCTCCTAGGATTATCTTATGAGAGAGCTGGGAAGTTTGAACCTAGTGGAGGAAGTACAGAGCAGTTAACAAGACTTGGAAAAGGAACTTACTAGAGAAATGCAGTCACAGAGTTGTACAATCCATTTAAGTTGGGATAGGATAAACTCATAAAGATTCTAATCTCTTGGGTTGTAAGATTTTTTTATAGCCGTGGTCAGCACTTAAATGCAGTCCTATAAATTAATTTTGACATTGTTAGTTGTGACTTTCCACTTTGTACCATTCTATATAAACATTTCTACATGTTTGTAGTCCATAAACTTATGTTTAATGGCTGTATGCTGTCCCATCATGGTTTCCATCAGGATATTTCTGGCCCTTCCACACACTGGTGTGGGTTTTAGTTCTTTATAGTTTTTTTTTTTTCCCCTTAAAAATAGTGCTGCTGGGAATCTTTTTGTTTTCTTTTGAGTTATTTTCTTGGGTTCCATTCCCCTCGTGGATCACTTCTCTGCCTGTCAGATGGCCACTCGGATGCTCCCAGTCTTCTGTTGTCTCATGCTTTAATTTGTCTGGATGTGAGCAAATTCCCCTGGTTCCAGCCGCTTCGGGGAGTTGCAGGTGAGGGGAAGGGACAGGAGGGAAGAGGACCATCCTCATTAGAAGTAGAGAGAATCCAGGCTGCTGCCTTAATATGCTTTATCCTCTCGGGTGGGGCCTGTTTTGGGGGTTTGTTCTCCACTCAAATCCTCCATGGCCCTTAGCCCGACAGGTGGCTCATTCACCTCTGTCGCTTTACAGTCTCCCCGCAGGGCTGATGACGTTCCTGGGGAGTGCTGTATGTGGAACAGAAAAGTGTAAGGTGTGGCAATGAATGGAATTGTTGTTAGCGGGAAGCGGTTGTGAGAAAAGGCGTAAAACCTCTCTGACTGTAATTAACTCGCCGTGATAATTCTATCATCCAAGGTAGATGGTTCCCTGAGTGTCAACCTTTTAATTTATTCTTTATTTAATATTTCATTCTGAGTTTCGAGACATTGTTTAGAAATTGGTCAGGGACCAACTCACCAAATCAAGCAGACATCAGGGAAACAAACGTCTTTTTCTTGCCTGATCATAGCTCACCCACTGATTTGATCCAGTGTGTCTCTTAAGCATTTATTTTTTTTTTTTTAAGATTTTATTTATTTATTTGACAGAGAGAGCGAGATCAGCAGTAGGCAGAGAGAGAGGGAAGCAGGCTTCCTGCTGAGCAGAGAGCCTGACGCGGGGCTCGATCCCAGGACCCTGAGGTCATGACCCGAGCCGAAGGCAGAGGCTTTAACCCACTGAGCCACCCAGGTGCCCCTTAAGCATTTATTTTTAACATTGGTCAAAAAGTTAATGGAACAAAACAGAATAGCTGAACTCATTGGATTTGGGGTAAAAGTTTAAGTTCAGTTCTCTGGGGGGAAAAAATTCTATTCCCTGAGTCAAACATAATATCACATAATAACAAGTTAGTCTAAAGTTTTTGAAAACTGGAGAACAAGTCCCAAAAGTTTTCTTTATCAGAGAAAAAAAGGAAAAAAAAAAAAAAAGAAAAGGAAAAGAAAGAGAAAGAAAGAAAGAAAAATGGATATAATAACCATTTGTCCTCTTACTCAAAAAGGGTATGGGAGAGAAGACAACATTATCACCATTTTAATCAGAACCACCATCACTGACTGTCAGGGATATCTACAGTTTTAATAAAACATAAAACATATGGCATACGGGCGCCTGAGTGGCTCAGTGAGTTAAGCCTGTGCCTTCGGCCCAGGTCATGATCTCAGGGTCCTGGGATCAAGGCCAGCATCGGGCTCTCTGCTCAGCAGGGAGCCTGCTTCCCCCTCTCTCTGTCTGCCTGCCTCTCTGCCTACTTGTGATCTCTGTCTGTCAAATAAATAAATAAATAAATAAATAAATAAATAAATAAATAAATAAATAAAATCTTTAAAAAACAATAAAACATATGGCATAAAACAGCTATGGAGTGTTCGCTGTGTGCCAAGCACAGTGCTTTACATTTTACCGCCACCTCATCCCCATGAAGTAGATTTTCTCAAGGTCACACAGCTAGTGAGTGAGGGACTCGGGATTCAAAGTGTGATCCCAAAGCTAGTGCTCTTTACCTCCTCTCTACCCTGGGGCTACAAGGGCTGGAGGCAGTGTGGGTTAGCAGGACAAACCTATGCCAAGGGGCGGAGCATGGGGATCACCCATCCTGTTAGCCTCCGATCATTTGGTGAGTTTAGGTAATTCACACAAACTCCTTACTTGCTATGAAGTAGAAAGGACTCCTGTTTTTTTCTAATTCCCATTGTAAGGGCATGTTAGTTAATGGCTAGGAAAGTTCTTTGATATTCAACCATAAAATCCTGTAGAAACAGAGGGACTTATTATTTTGTATCATGATTGCTATGCTGATATGGCAAGATCCTCATATTTAAAATATGAGGCATGCAATAACTACTGTGGGATCAGGTTGCTCAGCGGGGTCAATTTTGAATGTCACATCCAGTGAGCTTGTGGTTCAATATTAATCATCTCATACAGTGACATGCCAGGGAATCAGAGGATATACAGCCAGGAGGCAGCCGGAGTCATGTATGTTGTGTATATGCCTTGATTGATGTGGTGACAGATATGTTCAAAGCATCACCAGGCTGCCTAAACAGACCTCCTTCTAGGAAAACTGATGGTTGTGGGAGGCTCCCTCCAGCGGCTGCAGGCTGGGAATTGATCATAACAGGTCATGAGGTAGATTTCTAGAACAAGACTGAGAATCAGGTGTTCTTCAAAGTCATCTTGTTGACCTTATCCTGACCCAGGCTCCACCATGCCTTGGGAAATCAGCACATCTCAGGTCTTGGGTTTTCTAGTTATGAAAAATATATTCCATAGCTGATCCAGGCAGCAGGACATGGAGGCCAAGGCAGAAATTTCATCTGTATTTCCTGTAAACCCAGCAGACTAGTGGGTCTCAAACTCCAGGGACACTAAAATCTCTTAGAAAATTTGTTCAAAGGCAGATTTGTAGACTCCATTCCTGGAGATTACTATTTCATTGGTCTTGGGTGGTGCCCAGAACTCTGCATTCAAATAAACATTTAAGTGACTTTGATGCAGATATGTATACTTTCTATTTTTAGGGGGAAAATGCAGTAGAAGAGAAGAGAGCTACTATGATCAATATTAAAAAGCTAATATGTATGGGGCACCTGGGTGGCTCAGTTGGTTGAGCCACTCTTGATTTCGGCTCAGGTCATGATCTCAGGGTCATGGGATAGAGCCCCGAGTTAAGCTCCACACTGAGCACGGAGCCTGAGTAAGATTGTCTCTCTCTCCCTCTCCCTCTGCCCTTCCCCCCTGCTTAAGCGCACATGTGCTCTCTCTGAAATCTATAAATAAGATATTTCAAAAAAACCAATATTTAATGACCACTTACTATGAAGGAGGTAGTCTCCTATGCATAAATTACCACAAGACATAAAGTGTTGTATATAAGTAACTCACCGAACCCTTGCCACGGTCCCATGAGATACACAATATTTCCTCCACTTTACAAATAGGATAACAGAGGCACAGATTGCTTAAGAAGACCTGTGATATCACATCCTGCTTTCATGGTAAAATGTAAAAATGTTAATATCTCTGAAGAACTTTGCAGAAAAGGGACAGATTGCTCAAATCCCACCCAGAGGGAGCACCATTACTCCTACGGCTTGGTTCTAACATTAAAAATTCATGCCAGCCTGGTAACTTAGGGTAGGAAGGGAGCTCGGGTGAGATTGCTTGCTCTGGAGTCTGTTTCACATAGTGCAAACATTGAGACTGGTGACCACGAAGCTCCATTAGTTCAGCTTTGTTCATAGGGCCCAGCCTCTAATGAAGAAGTTGCCCTTCTCCCAACCCACTTTTTCTTTGGCAGGGTCCTATTGAAATGCTGCAGGCCTCCTACTTGCCTAACAGGTTTATAGAAATAGGAGTTTTTAAGCCTCTACTAATTAAAAATATAATGCTAACCATCTATGGTCAGTTAGCTTATTTAATTAGAGTCGATTTAGAATAAGAGGGAACTCACTGAATTTACTCTCTGTTATAATAGAATTCATTAGAATTTCTTTCATTTCCTTGGCTAAGAAGAACAAAGAGGCAGGAGACTTAGGGGACCCCCTTCACTGAGCATAGTGACTAGGACAAATCAGCCAGCCCAAAGAGGGGGGCATATTTGAATGGTTGGTTAGAAATGCTCTTTTCTGAGTTCATTCTTATACTATGATTTTAATAACATTGAAGTTGGCTAAAGATTGTTTAAAAATGTGAAGCTCCAGAGTTCCTGACCTACATTTCTGTTTGACAGCTGAGTTCCATTTGATTGTTCTGCCAACATCCCATCCCCAAAATATGTCCCAAAGCAAACCCATCATGTTCCCCAGCAAGTCTGTCTTCTCTGGATGACACTGTTTCTGTTCACCACCACACCATTCTCCCAGTCTAGAACCACAGCCTTCTTTGAATGTACCCTCCCTAGTCAGCTGTGAGAGAAGTTCACAAGTTCTCTCAGCTTTGCTTTTATTCTTCCAATACTACCATCATTATTAGTACCACAGTTCAGAGCCCTTTCCACCTCATGGTGTCTGGACCACATTCTGGAACCTTCCTGTCTAACGTCTCCTTCCTTTGTTCATCCTGTGGCTTTTTCTTACAGTGGCTCTGGCAGATTGGAACCATTTTATTCTTTAGCTCAGAATCTCTCATGATTTTTATTGCCTTCCTAAAATGTTCTGCACTCAATTCCTCTGTGTGTGTGTGTGTGTGTGTGTGTGTGTGTGTGTTTAGGAGGTGGGGGAGTTCTTACCCACACCACCAAGAATTCTCTGACACCAACTGAGTGTCCTACAGTTCAACTCATTTCTGACACTGTCTAACCAGTGACAGCATCAGACTCCATAGGTTGAGGACTCAGTCCCTCAAGACTGCTCTCCACTTCAGACGCCAACTCCAAGTCTAGATTGTCACCTATACTTCTGAAAGAAATGGCTATAAATAAGAGGTTCCCATGACTTCCAACTTGGGTTTGATTAGTTTGCTAGAGCAGCTTACAGAACTCAGGAAACCAGTTTACTCACTAGATTGCCAGTTTATTACAAAGGTCTTAAAGGATACCAGTCAACAGCCAGATGAAGAGATACAAAGTACAAGTTCCTGAACAAAGGAACCTCAGTCCTTCTGGAATTTGGGGCCAGACGTTGGTAATTGGAAGTGTTCTGGTTCATCAACCTGTAGGTTCTCCGAACCCCGTCCTTTCAGTTTTTTGTGGGGACTTCATTACATATTCATGACTGATGAAATCATTGGCCATTGGCAATTGAACTCAATCTCTGGCCCCTCTCCCCTCCCTGGAGGAGGTTGGGGTGGGACTGAAAGTTCCAACCTTCTAATCTTGTGGTTGGCTCCTCTGGCTACCCAACCCTATCCTTTGGCTATGTAGGGTTTTCTAAAAGTTACCTCATTAACATAATAAAAATACCTTTATCATGTTTATCACTTAGGAAATACCAAGGGTTTTAGGTGTCTTGTGTCTAAAACGTGGAGGAAGACCAAATAATATATTTCCTATTATAAAGTACAGTATCATACCTACTAAATAAAGTTCAAATGTAAAAAATTTGAAGTCAGATGTACAAGACCTTCCACAATCTTATTCCATATTATTTGCCTAGCCTTGCTACCTAATAATCCTTTAAAAATGCTCTGCTATTCACAGAGTTGACTTATCCATTGAGCACAGGAGGCACAATGCCCAGGGCCCACAATATTTTTCGGGGTCCATAAAATGTTTTCATTTCTTTCAAATTAGAACAACAAAAAATATTTTCCAGCTTGGATTATATTCATATTTATACCAACACAGTTATAAAACATAATTTGAAATATATTCTGTGGAGGAAGGAGCTAATGAAAGCAAAAGTATCTAGGGATCATGAAAGTCATAACGCAGGGACACCCAGGTGGCTCAGTAGATAAGCATCTGCCTTTGGCTCAGGTCAGGATCCCAGGGTCCTGGGATTGAGCCCCACATCGGGCTCTCTGCTCAGCAGGGAGCCTGCTTCTTCCTCTGCTTGAGTTCTCTCTCTCTCTGACAAATAAATAAAAATCTTTAAAAAAAGAAAAAAGAAAGTCATAATGTAGCCTTGGATTTTCATTCATTCAACCAATGAATAGTAATTAAGCTCCTACTATTTTCCAGGCACCGAGCAAACAGATATGGCCTATATCATCAGAGATTTCAGATGCGGGCGCCTGGGTGGCTCAGTTGGTCAAGCGTCTGCCGTCAGCTCAGGTCATGATCCCAGGGTCGTGGGACTGAGCCCCACTTTGGGCTCCCTGCTCAGTGGGGAGTCTGCTTCTCCCTCTCCTCTGCCCCTCCACTTTCTCTCTCTCTCTCTCAAATAAGTAAATAAAATCTTTTTTTAAAAAAGAAACTTTAGATACAACTGTTAGAGACAGGCAAGTAAATGTATCAACATAATGACTATAAACTATGATACATGTTATGACTTAAAAGAAGGGACACTGAGAGAGAGAGAACATTGACAGGAAGGAGTCCAGTTGCGGATGTGGTGGTCAGAGAAGGTCTCTTTTGAGGAGGTGATGTAGAAGCTGAGAGTTGAAGGATGAGAAGGAGTTAGTCCTACAAAGAGAAGTGGGAAGAACACCTGCAGAATCTCTGGGTGAGATGTGGGAATCTGTGTTGTTGCTGTTTCCTGGGTACTTCAAATGAAGGAGCCTCTGGTCTTGATGACGTCCTGTCCTTGCCAAATGACAAGACAGAAACAACTTAGGAATGAGTCGGGTGTCCTTTATTCAAGGGAAAACAGTCCATGGATTGGATCAGCACAATGCCTCACAAGCAGTGGAACACTTCCCAAGGGATTTTGGGCAAGAGCAAGTGTTAGAGAGCATCAGAAGAGGCAACTCAGAAACAGTGTTTGGCTAGGAGTTTGGGGAGTCTCTGATAAGTCCACCAGGTCTTCTTTTTCTAGGGTAAGGTGAGCCAGCTAAAGCTGAGTCAGAGGATGGTGACTGGTGTATGTTAGGGTTTCCTTGACAGGTGCTTCCCATAAGTGCGGGCTGACTTCGGTTTAGATTGGTGATGTGGCCAGGGCCACTGGAGCGGCCTCCATTTTGTGGGTGCCCATATACAAATTAACTTTATCATCCCCAAACACAATTTAAACCTTTCTGCTTCCATGGTTTTGCTCATACTCCTCCCTCCTCTTAAAATTCCTTCTCCTTTGCCTTCCTTTCTCTATTTTTCTTTTTTTTAAGATTTTATTTATTTATTAGAGAGAGAGAGCATGCACGCACAAGCAGGGGGAGCAGCAGACAGAGGCAGAGGGAAAAGCAGACTCCCCACTGAGCAAGGAGCCCGATGCGGGGCTCAATCCCAGGACCCTGGGATCATGACCTGAGCCAAAGGCAGATGCTTAACCGACTGAGCCACCAAGTTGCCCCCCTTTCTCTGTTTTTCAAAGTCTTAGTCATCCTGCAAGTCCCAGTCAAATGCCACCACCAAGCCACTGTCTTCATGAGACCTCCTCTCACTAGTCCAGCTGAAGCGATCTTGTGCCCTCTGGAAGCCCTGACTCACTCAGGTGCATATCTTCAGTCGCCTGTTTCTTTCATCTCCCTCTCATGTCCACTACCTTCCAGGAAATTCCTTGAAGGTAAAGAGTTTTGTATCTTAGCATTTTTGAAGCACCTCCATGGTGACCTTCACAAGTTAGTTAGTAACTTACTACAAATTTTCTGGCTAACGTGGAAAATGAATGACTGAGTCCAAGGCAGACTGTCTTAACATTGTATTCCTGCAATCTTTCCTTTATTTCCTTTTGCAGACCAGGACAGCTCCGACTGTAATGAGACCTTGCACATTTAATGCGAGGCAGAGAGAGGAGGAGGAATGATGAATGAGCTCAGGAAGACGTGTGGCTTCTACAGTGACACTAATAAATGGAATGTAGAATCCAACCCCAACATTTGGGACTGGAAACTAGCTACAAACAAGCAAGCAGAAAAATGAACATGGGGGGGGGGGAGGGCAGCATATGCAATAAATGTAGAAGCTACATGCTGCTGATGGGACAGAAATAGGGTTAGGATTGTTCTATTTTCCTTTTTCTTGCCTTTTTTTAAAAAAAAATTAATGGGAAACCAGTCTCGGAAGATTTTTACACAGTCTGGGAGTCTGTGGGTAAGACAAAGAGCTTGACATTGGAGGTGGTCCCCCAGCAGACCTCAGGTCTAAATCAAGGCTGTTACGCAGTGAGCTGTCAGGCTGGGTGCAGCTGGAAGCAGCACATGGCGGGAGAGCGGTGGGGCAACGCAGTGCGATGGGGAGACAAGAAAACCATTCTCCCGCGAAAACGTGCATTTAAAAAATAGAGTTGTCATGCTTTCGGTTGCTGGATTCTTAAAAGATGGCAAGTGAGAGACACTTCATTCTTTCAGTCGGAAATGCAAAAGAACAGAGCACAATTCTAAAGACAAAGTAAAAAAGAAAAAAAAAAAGAAAGAAAGAAAAAGCCATCAGCGTAGCAGGACTTGAGGGCATGGTGTAACTCCCAGGAGGCATTCTTGACCAACTTGTTTCAAGACTGAACTTTCATAAGATGTTAAGATAGGGTGAAAATATGGTCTGGTCTCCAAAGGATTGGAGTCACTTATTGAAACACACTGTCATGAGATGTGGTGAGGTGTTGCAGATGGGGTGGGCATGGGGGCGTGAGGGAGCAGAGCTCCCTGGGTGTAGAAAGTGATTCAGGTCAAAGGGCCTCTAGGGCGACACTGAGCGCCCTGGCTTGAGCGCCCCTGCTTTCCTTCCCCAGCTCGTCAGCTGCTCATTCCTACAACAGGTATTTATTGATGGCCTGCTGAATGACAGATACTGTCATAGACTGGGTGAACAGCTGTGAATAAACAGGGCAAAAATATCTGCCCTTGTGGAACTTGCATTCTAAAGGGTTAAGGATGTATTCTTATATTCTAAAGATTCTGAAGACAGTCTCTAAATAGATCATCAACTAAAGATAAACAATTAAAAAGATAAGAAAAATGCCTCATATGTCAGATGGTGGTAACTAGTATGGAGAAAATAAAGCAGGGAAGGGAATCTGGAGGAGTTACAGGGATACGATTTTAAATGGGGTCAGCAGAGAAGGTCGCACTGAAATGGTTTTTGAGTCAAATCCTGAACAAAGTGAGAGAGTTTAACATAATGGATATTGGGGGGAAGAACATTCCAAGAGGCAAAATGGCCAGTGCAGATGCCCTGAGTCAGGGCATGTCTGGTGGATTAAGGGAATACCAAGGAGAAGGATGTGGCTGGAACGAAGAGAAGGGGAAAGTATTAAGGGATGAGGGTGAAGAGATCATAGGGGACAAATCATGTAAGGCCCCAAGGACTTGGGGGCCTACTTGAGGACTTTGGCTGTGAGTGAGATGCCCTTGGAAGGACTGAATTACCTTGTAATGATTTATAAAATGTAATGTATATTTCCTCACTCCCCTTTTCAGAGGACTCTGGAGTCCTCTTCCTGCAAACATTGTTTCAGCATCCTCCAATTAGAGCCATCTTCTGGACTTTAGTCAAGAGACTAATATTGTAGTCCAAAGAGAACTTACTGCATTTTGAGTGCTAGCTTACTCACTTTCATGCCTAAGTGCTAGCTTACTCACTTTCATGCCCCAGGGATAGATCTGGGGGCCTTCATGCCAAGGGTCTTCATGGCATATGAATGCAAATATTCTCCTTATATTTTCCCAGAATTTCCTAAGAAATAGAGATCTGCAGTAGCATCCATGGTGGGAAAAAAAAAGCACAGTTATTATTTTTATCAATATGTTGATCTATTGCTTTTTCTGCACCTACAGGGATGATCATGTGGGCTTTATCCTTTATTGTATTAATGTGGCATATTACATTAATTGACTTTTTAAAAAGATTTTATTTATTTATTTGACAGAGAGAGACACAGTGAGAGACGGAACACAAGCAGGAGGAGTGGGAGAGGGAGAAGCAGGCTTCCCGCTGAGCAGGGAGCCCAATGTGGGGCTCAATCTCAGGACCCTGGGATCATGACCTGAGCTGAAGGCAGAAGCTTAATGACTGAGCCACCCAGGTGCTCCATTAATTGATTTTTGAATGCTAAGCCAACCTTATATAAATTCTACTTGGCGATGGCTTATAATTCTTTTTATATGTTCCTGGACTTACTTTGTTAAAATTCTAAGGATTTTTGCATCTATTTTCATGAGAGATACTGGTCTGTGGGTTTCTTTGCTTGAATTATCTTTGCCTGACTTTTATATCAGGGTAAACCAGGCTCATATTAGGTGTTTAGAAGTGTTTCCTTATCCTCTGTTTTCGGTATTTATAAACCATTAGAATTATTTCTTTTTAAAAATATTTTGTAGAATTTACCAATGAATCCATTTGGGCCTGACTTTGTCATTATAGGAAGATTTTTAAAAGCTTTTTATTTAAATTCAATTTAGTTAGCATATACTGTATTTTTGGTTTCAGGGGTAGAATTTAATGATTATCTGTTGCATATAACACTCAGTGCTCATTACATCATGTGCCCTCCTCCTTAATGTCCATCACCCAGTTACACCATCTGCTCACCCACTTCCCCTTCAACAACCCTCAGTTTGTTTCCTATAGTTAAGAGTCTCTTATGGTTTGTCTCCCTCTCTGTTTTCCTCTTATTTTATTTTTCCTTTCCTTCCCCTATGTTCATGTTTTGTTTCTTAAATTCCACATATGAGTAAAATCATATGCTCTTTGTCTTTCTGACTGACCTATTTCGCTTAGCATAATACCCTCTAGTTCTATCCATGTCATTGCAAATGGCAAGATTTCATTCTTTTTGATGGCTCAGTAATATTCCATCATATATCTATATCTATATGTATAGGTGTGTATCTATATGTTTATATCTATATGTATAGCTATAGATATATATGTGGGAAGATTTAAAATTACTAACTCAATTTTTACTTAGTAAGATTTTCTGTTCTTTATTGAGTTAATTTAGGTAATTTGTCTCTTTCTAGAAATGTGTCCATTTCACATAAGTTGTCTGATTTGATACAAAGTAGTTCATAATAGTCACTTATAATCCTTTAATTTTTTTGTAGGGATGGTGGTAAAAATTTTTCCTCTGTTTTTCTGATTTTGATAATTCCTGTCTTCTCTTCCTATTTCTTGGTCAGTCTAGCTAAAGATTTATCAATTTTGTTGATCTTTTCAAAAAATCAACTTTTGATTTCATTGATTTTCTCTATTATTTTTCTGTTTTCTACTTCATTGTTTCTAAATATCTGGATTTAGTTAATTCCTCTATTTCTAGTTTCTTATGGTGGATATATAAGTAATTGATTAAAGATTTTTATCGCAATAATGTAGGCATATGTAGCTATACATTTCCCTCAAATCACTGCATTAGCTACATCCCATAAATTTTTATATGTTGACTTTTCATTTTCATTCAGCTCAAAATATTTTTAAAATTTCCTTCTGGTGTTTTTGTTTGACAAATGAGTTATTAAAAAGAGTTTTCTTTAATTTGCAAGTATTTGCTAACTCCCCCCTCAATTTCCTTCTGTTGTTGATTTCTAATTTAATTGCATTATAGTTAGAGAACACACTTTGTATGATTTCAAACCTTTTAAATTTATTGAAACTTGTTTTATGTCCTAACATACAGTCTAACATATGGTTCATTCTGGAGAACGTTCCTTGTGTGTTTGAAAAGAATGTCTGTTCTGCTGTCATTGGGTGGAATGTTTTATAAATAACAGTGAGGTCAATGATTATTTACATTTTCTACATGCTTGCTGATTTTCTGTCTAATTGTTCTATCAGTTATTGAGAGTGGACTATTAAAATCTCCAACTGTCATTTTTGAATACCATCATCTCTTGCTTAGGTTGTTGTAATAGCTTAGCACTCTCTATTCATCGTCCCTGTTTTATTTTTCTCCGTAGGATTTAACCATCATCTGACCTAGGATATATCTTACTTATATGCTAGAATATATAGGTCCCATGATGGTAGGGATTTTTGTCATTCTTCATCACTGCTATGTTTCTGGTACCTTTAACAGTGCCTAACATGTATTAGTCACACACAAATATTTGTTGGATGAAGAAAGAGGTTACAAAACTAATGGCACCCCCTATTCTCTTGGGCAAGTGCAAAACTCATCCCCACCCTCTGGAGGAGATCTGAAATGGATTGATACCAATGGGAATACTGAGATGGATTCGAGGCAAAGTGCAGGAGATATAAGGGGTACTTATGCTTTTGGTGACAAGTGGAAACTGTCCCTCTCCCCATATGCTTTTCCTTTGGATTTATCCCTCCTTGCATTATCTAGTCATAAAATTGGTAGGCACTCGAGAACCAGAACTGCATGTAGGTCTTGAGGAAATAGGCACTGTGCTTGATTTTGAGCCAGGTTATGTGGCTTCCTTCTCCAGGCAAAGGAATCCTACTGACATCAGGTGGCTCTGTGTAGCCCAACCCTGTATAGCTCGCTGGCGGTTAATTCCCAAGTGGAGAGGGCAAGGTGGGGCTAAAACTTCAGAGTAATACACAGAATGGTTTTCTCCTACATAGACGTTTCCTTCCTGAACCTGAGAGAGGTGGGTGTCTGGTCCAAGACAGAGTGTTCAGGTTCCCAGCCAAATATCATTCCATAGCATGATTGACACTATCTCCTGAGATATACACCTGAGGTAGCTTTGAACTTTTATGTTTATCCTGCTTTGGTTGGAGAGCTATATTATACAACAACATCAGAAAAAAAACAAACAACCCAGTGTATAATATTTATTGAGTGCTTGGCATATGATATAAGACGTTTTATATGTATCTGGCATATTAGATACTTTATATGTCTATATACTTAATCAGTGTAAAATGAAAGATTGACTAATACTTTTTTTTTCCTTTACTCATTAAAGTTAGGCCTAAGTTTCATAGACTGTTCTTATAAAGTCTGTATAACCAACTGGAGCTCAGAGGAGACATCTGGGCTGGAAACACCAGTTTGGGCACCATGTATAAATACATGATAATTAAAGCTATAGGAATAGATAATATGCCCTCTACATGGGAGGAGGAGAGCGCCTAGGTCAAAACTTTGAGGAATTTGACTCTTAATGGCTGAGTAGAGGATAATGAGCTTGAAAAGAAAGAGGAGCATCCAGAAAGGTAGGAGGAAAAGTGGGAGGATATTATATACAGGAAAGTATTTGTCAGCTTCCTGAAAACTTAGTGTTCTCATGACACACCTTGCTTTGGGGGAGTCCAAATCTTAGTAAAGTATCTGTCATTTAATTGTAAATTCTCATTAAGTGAATGATCTTGAAATTGTTCTTGACACTAGATAAACAGTTCAGCTAGAGGTATCTAGAACACTGAAAGGATGAAGACTTTTGTGTTATTAACATGCTGTGTTTTCATCAAAATGACTTTACTCCAATTCTTGTGTCCCCCTTTAAGTGTGACACACCCTTTCCTGATGGCCCTATACCCATCTGTGACTTTGGCATTCTAGTAGTAATCTGAATACTTGATATCAGTGAAACATGACAAACAAGGATTGTACAAATAAACTTGAATTATTAGTGCAGCATTCCCAGGAATCAAAATATTTCTTACTTTTGTGTTTAATGTTTGTGGCAGTAAATTCGCAATGAATTTTTATTTTATTGCTTTAGACTCAGTAACAAATTTCTTTGTAAGAGTACTATTTTATTTGGTTCATCTACTCACTCTTCCATCCACTAAATATATATTTAGTGCCTGCTATATGCCAGATGCTTGGAAGTGTTAGGACACACGGGACATGGTTCTCCAGCTTTGGTGTGCATCAGAACCATCTGACGAACTTGTTAAAAATACATGGGCCCCAATCTCCCCCCTCATATTCAGCAGGTCCAGGTTGGTTTCCAGGAGCTTCCACAAGCTCTCCGTGTTATTATGAAGCACAACAAAGTTTTAGAACTATTGGTTATGTAAAAAAATTTGGTGAGAAACTTAAATGTAATAGGCTGTAAGAGGGGTCAAATAGAAGTATGCACGGGGTAGAGTGTCTATTAAATTTTATTATATCCATATCTTACTATAGCAGTAGACTGTACATTCAACAATATTATTGCAATTTTCAACCATAATGGAATTTTATGTTAGGGCTTTAAAGCTTTAGAAGTATGATTTAGTTTTATTAATGTTGGAGAAATTTTTGATGTCTTGGTAAATGATCATAAAGCTTAGAGAATGCTCTAAACATACAAATGTCATGATATTTGTGCATATAACTTACTTTAGTAGGAATGAGGAAAGCATCCGGCAGTTCCTACTTAAACCCTGGGGAGCCTGTTATGTGGTCATTATGGGGCTCGGCTTCTTGTAAATGAAAGTGTTCTTTCCTTTTCTTTTTTTCCTTTGTCTACTAGGCTCTTTGGCAGCCTGTTGATAGGACAGGTTCTAACAGCACTGCAGGAATATTCATAGTAGTTTCTACCAAAACCCCAGCAATGATGCCATGTGTAAAACTCTGAGTCTTACATTGAGGGAAACAAGCTTTCTTTTGAAGAATAGTGTTTTCTTCTTCAAAGAAGGTACTCATTCACCATGCCACTCACAAGGACACTTAGACTGTGAGAGACAGATCAACTCTGCTTTTATTATAAGGAACCTGGGATGTTCTTTGATTGCAAGACTTAATAGGGGCGCCTGGGTAGCTCAGTCAGTTAAGCGTCAGACTCTTGATTTCAGCTCAGGTCATAATCTCAGAGTCCGGAGATCAAGCTCCACATCAGGCTCTGTGCTCAGTGCAGAGTCTGCTGGAGAGTCTCTCTCTCTTTCTCCCTCTGCCCCCTTCCCCTGCTCTCTCTCTCTTGCATATGCACCCTCTCTCTAAAATAAATACATAAATCTTTTAAAAAAAAGACTAGGAAGAGATGTAGGTTAGAAGCAACTATTTAACAAATCTAATTCAAAAACAGTGAAAATAGAACAGAGAATTAGAAAAAAGGAAGTTCTATAATTTCTTCAAAATGTTGCTTCAAAAAGGTCTCTTGAATTAGCTTCAAGAAGTGTGACACAGGGCTCACCGATCACCAGCATTCCTGATCTTCCTCTCCTCTGTGGGCACGCAGCTTTCCCAGCCAGCTGCACTTCTCAGCCTCCTTTGAAGGCTATATGGTCACATAACTATGTTCTAGCCAAATGGTAACACAATAGACACCTCTTCTAGGCTTGACCCATGAAAACGTCCCACCGTGGTTCTCCATGCACCTTCTCTGTTAGCCTGATAACGACACCCAGACAAGCTTAAAAACCACAAGTTGAAAATTGCAGGGCCTCCGTTAGCCTGGGTTCTTAAATAACTGTATGGGGCAAAGAAATTCCAGCCCTACTCTTCCCCATCTCAGTGCCAATGGGCTTTGTTTGAGAGCGAAGTAAGCTTCCACTCTTTTAAGCCTCTGGAATGTTGGGGCTCATCTGCAACTGCAGTTAGCCTACTTTAACTAATGTAGGATGTAAGGATACAGATAAGTCTGTGCCATGAGAACATGCACTGACCTATTATTTCTGGATCCAGAGCCCTGAATATAGTTCCATAATTCTCTCTCAGAAGTGGTTTTTCCCACAACCCCCCACTGAGAAAACCCTCTAGAAAAGAATCCTCTGGCTCTAGGGGGTAGTACTTAGGCTATCAGGAATATTCTACTCCTGCAAGGACAGTTCAAAAGCCAACATTTCTCTTGGCCTATGGAACATGGTCTTAGCAGCACACAGAGGAAAAAATACCGAGAAATTCTAACTCCAGAATTTGGAGCGAATGAAATTGGATAGAAGGAAACCAGGGACACAGCCACAGCAGAGCCCAACGTGTAGCAGAGACAGAACCAGAATGCAGGATCATCTTCTAGGGCTCTTACTTTCACCTGCCACAGGCCGCCATATGCTGTCATTACAATCGAAGAGAAGAATCCTCCTGGTTTTTAAATGTTTGACTGTATGGAAGTCAGATAACAAATTTCACGATGTTCAGAGTCCTAGTCCTTATCAGTTATGAAGAGAGAGGTTTGCCTTCCCCTTTAAGGTGATGACGGAGCCCTTTCTAAACATCTCCTCTCTCCCGTGGAAGTCAGCCTCTCAGACACCAACACCTTACCCACTGAGTGATCACTTTCCATTGGGTAGCTATTTATAGTAATGCTCATTCTAAATATAACCTCAGTGGATATAGAAACTATTTGAGAATTTGCAACCTGACTTTATTTTTAATTTTGCTGTCATTCTTATCCAAAAGGTTTCTGTTAAAAAGAGACAGTAGGCCAAAAATGGAGTCACTTATGCTAAGCCTAAGCCCCACATCACCAAGAATTACTACTTAATTGGCCTCTCCCCAGAATAGAATCTTAAACCAATCAATCTGGAATTACCCAGTCAGCACTAGTGGGATAGTCTGCCTGATATTTCCCTGCCATCCCCTAAAGAAAGGTGACCTTAAAATAAAATTTTGGGGATGGGAGAGGCGCCTGGATGGCTCAGTTGGTTAAGTGGCTGCCTTTGGCTCAGGTCATGATCTCAGGGTCCTGGGATGGAGCCCTGCATCGGGCTCCCTGCTTGGTGGGGAGCCTGCTTCTCCCTCTCCCTCTGACCTTCTCCCAAGCTCTCAGTCTCTCTCTCTCTCAAATAAATAAATAAAATATTTAAAAAAAAGAAACTTAAAAAATATATTTTTTTAATTGGGTGAATGGTAACCAAGCTGCAGTTGATGTTTCCAATTATTATTTTTGAACATTAGGCCACTGACAATTTTGAAAAACTTAAGGAGGTGCCCTCGTGGAGCACTGGTTCTTAATCATTCCCCTTAAGAAGCTGTTTTGATGATACACATTAACTTTTGCAACAGAAGGGAACAAAAGAAAAAAGAAAGGTGACCTGACCGTAGCCAATTTGCTTTATGCTAGTCTAACTAGTCTTGTTCCCTTCTGCCTATAAGCGCCTTTCGTTTTGTACAGCTCCTTGGAGCTCCTTCCTATCTGCTAGATGGGATGCTGCCTAATTTATGAATCATTGAATAAATCCAGTAAGATCTTTAAAATTTACTCAGTTGAGTTTTGTTTCTTAACACCTCCAAGCCTTAAAACTCTTCAGCCATTTTAGGTGCCTCTCTCTCCTTCCTAGTCCGTTAAATAAAATAGCTCCCAACTACACAACAGTGACTCTGTATCAGGCTTTGTGCATGACCTTTACATACATTAGGTTATTTAATCTTCACATGAGATAGATAGTATTATCATCCCATTTTGCATATAATAATAATAATAATAATAATAATAATAATAAAAACACTGAAGCACCAGAAAGTTAAGTAACTTGGCCAAGCTCATATAGCTAGTGAGGAGCAAAACTAGGGTTCAGCCTGAGCACTCTGAACCCCCAAACCTCCACTCTTAACCATTGTATTATACTGCTTCTACTTTCATTCAGCAAATTTTGCTCATGAAAGATAGCTCTTGGAGGAGTAGTTGATCCTTCAGAAGGTCTAATAAAGAAATTCCAGTTTATCAGACCATATCTTCACCTCTTTCTTCATCCCAGCACTTGTGGCATGTGGGAACCTCTTACCATGGGGCTGGTGTTCATTCTCAGAGTTACCTCCCTTCTCTACATCTTCGCAGCTCCCTGGCATGGTGAGATCCTGGGGCTGTTGCCACAATCTTCCGGAAAAGAGAAGCTTCTTGGCTCCAGCACGTTCTTAACGCTCGGGGGAAGAGCTGTGGGGCCAATCTGTCACTGTGTCTATATTTAGTCCCATCTGCCAGGAATATTTCAAGCTGCCTATTTTAGTACAAGCCGTTTTGTGCAAATGCCACTGTTCCACCACTAGTTCGTGGGAAACCAAGGGCATTAAGTGGATTTTCTGGTGTTTATGTTAAGTGTTGTGAGTTGGCCCTTCAGCCAACCTTCACATGAGATAGGGGAGAGGATGGAGGCGGTGTTTTCCCAGGGTGTTGGTCCCAGGGGCCCACACTTTTTAGTGGCTCCAGAGTCATCCAAGAGTGTCAACTATAGAAGGGGTGGTGGATGTCGTAGCAGGAGAAAAGGACTATAAAAGGCCCAAGACTCTTCCCCAGCATCCCTGAGGCAATGTGATGGCCTCACCCATTTCAGAGCTCCCCACTCTGGCTCTGTAAATTACTGCATAGACCTTTACAGCCTTAACCAATCCCCCATACAGCCTTGTGGATCTGTGTCAGTGAAACACGAGGGCTCCTGTTCACCGAGGGCTTCCCTTGTGCCAGTTTTCAGCTGGCTTGGACATTCACCATTTGTTTTGTCCATATGACATCCCTATGAGGGCAGTTCTAGTTCCACTTCACAGGTAAGGAAACTGAGGCTTAGACAGGCTGAGGGACTTGGCAGAGTCAGATTTAGAACTCAGGTTCAAAGAAAGCCAGACCTCAGGATCTTAACCATTATCATCATGCTACCCATTCTATGTGCCCTACCCAGCCCTTCTTCCTGTTTTCTTTCCCCAGCTATAGACATTGGAGTTTTTCGCATATATTTCCATCTCCATATCATTTTCTACCTTATTTTCAGTGCTTAACTGCATTTGAGCAGTTCTCACCATAAGTTTGTTACTCGCCCCACTGTGACTAAATACCCACCCCCAGATTGGGTCCAGCGACTGCCCAGTTAGGTAATGGGGCTCTGGGACTTGCCCTTGCCCTTGAGTAAATACTGGCTGGCAGAAGCAGTTGAGCAGCCTTAGGAGAGGTTGCCCCAGCTGCAGAGGTGAGTTTGACTGGAGATGTACGGAACCTGGCTTTTGTCTGACAAGGGCTGCTGGGGAAGGAACTGCCACCCAGGACTGGCATGGGGCTGGGACTGAGAAGACAGATATTGGGATAAAGTTCATTACTCCAGCTGTCTTGGGTAACTTATTAATCTTCAGAGTGGCTAAATCTAAGTAATTCTGAATTATGATAATAGGGGGAATATATATATATATATAAATAATAAATAAAATTATTTATAATTTTATATTTATAAATAATAAATAAAATTAAATAACCTAATGTATGTAAAGGTCATGCACAAATATATATATATATACTTTTTTCTAAGCACAATTCCTGAAGATAAGTATGTTTCACTAAATCACCCTAGCATGAAGGTTGGAAGAAAGTGGCTACACTCCTAGTGTTAGAAGTCACATGGTGTCTCATTATAGTCCCATAATAGAAACAGACCAGCCTAGATTCAAGAGAAGAGAACACGGATACACTCCTCAAAGAAGAAGTATCGACATCAATTTGTAAGACCACCATGTGAAATGGGATATACATTATGGTGACTATCTTTGAAATATACAATCTTCCATACCAACTGCATTGGACTAGGGGAAGAACTTGGGTTTGGAAGAAATTGGGCAAGGTGAGGTAGCTAGCTAGTATTTGAGTGCTAGAGGGTTAGCATGGCAGTGGAGAGCCAAGACTCCAAGAAATTCCTTCATACAGTCAACAAATGTTGAACATACAGTCAACAAATGTTGAACCTCCTTGGGTACTCACCATGAGCCAGAAACTGGGGATACATAGTGAATAAGAGACAAGGTCCTGGCCTTCATGTAGGTTATGGTCTGGTAGGGAGACAATGACCAGCTACTCAGATAAATACAGAAATGCCATTAGGAACTATAAAGTTAGAAAGGACACTGACAATATTGGAGAGAGTGTCTATTCTAGATAAAGTGCTTAGGGAAGACCTCTTTGAGGTGGGAACATTTGAGCAGAGGCCTGAATGAATGGAGGGAGGGAGAAAAGCATGCAAACATATGGAGGAAGGGCATTCTAGGCTGAGGGCAGAGCAGGTATAAAGTCCCTGCAGAGGGATAAGCTCGGTGTATTCAAACAAGAAGTCCAGGGTAGTTAGAGTATAGAGATTGAGTTGGAGAATGGTAGGAAATCCTGTATGAGAAGTTGCTAGTAGTTGTGCTTAATTTGAGGCAAAAATCCATTTCAAAACCTTGTTTTTGTTGGTATTTGTTTCCCTAAGTGTTAGGATGGAAGGACAAATTTTCATTAGAAAGTACCCATCACTGATACAGGCTTCCTTTTTTCTAAATGTAAATGACCATGTTTCCACTGGGGGCAGAGCTGACTGAATATGAATTTCAGAAAAAAGTGTCTGACATGAATGTAGAAGCATCTGGCCACCCTCAGGGTACCTTCCCACCACTTACCACAGCCAAGCTGGTCTTTGTCAGGGCATCTTTCTTTTCAGAGAGTAACTATGACAACGGAACGTGATGCTGTGGGTCTGCAGCAGCCCTCTATTTGCACACAACATGTGATGCTATGGGAACACAAAATCATGAATCAGGAGAGCGTCAGCCTCTCCCTTTGTAGTGAACAAGTAATCTGCTTTTTGATCCAATTAATGTTTTGTTATTGGTTTGGTTTTTACTATGACTCTCTCATAACAAGATGAGTAAGCTGTTCTACAATCTATAGCACCATTTCCCAAATTAATTTGATCAAGATCTCTGTATTAGTTTTCTATTGCTGCTGTAACAAATTATCACAAACTTAACAACTTAAACAACACAAAGATATAATTATACAGTCTGTAGATCAGAAGTTTGATGTAGGTCTCATCAGGATAAGATCAAGTTGTCAGCATGGCCATGTTTCCTTCTCTAGGTTCAATGAGAGGATCTATCTACTTCCTTAGTCATTCCGGTTCTTGGTAGAATTGAGTTCCTTGTGGTTACAGGAGTGAGATTTCCATTTCCTTGATGGCTGAG
This sequence comes from Potos flavus, assembly GCA_028534135.1. Classification (NCBI taxonomy): domain Eukaryota; kingdom Metazoa; phylum Chordata; class Mammalia; order Carnivora; family Procyonidae; genus Potos; species Potos flavus. The sequence goes on along the minus strand of CM052893.1, from coordinate 20,156,388 downwards.
GGCCATTCCCAGTTTCTATGGGCTGCCTAAATTCCTTGGCTCCTGGGGTCTTCCCTTATCTTCAACATCTGCAATGATGGGTTGAATCCCTCTCAAACTTTGAATCTCTCCTTCTTCTGTCTCATCTCTCTTGGACCACAGCCAAGGAAGATGTTCAACATAAGGATTCGTGTGTTAGATTGGGCCCACTTGGATAATCAATGATATCCCTCCATCTCAAGGCGTGACTCTTAGTCACATCTGCAAAGTTCCATTTGTCCTGTAAGGCAACATAGTCATGAGTTCCAGGAATTAGGGTGTGGGCATCCTTAGGAGAGACAGTATTCTGCCTACCACAACCTTCATCCCTTCATTCATTCCACAATCCTCCATTAACCTAGAGCTAAACGCACTACAGTTGGGAAGCACTGCACTGCTCAAAGGTATCAAAAGGGATGACTTATAGACAGGAAAGTTCATTCCACAATCCTCCATTAACCTAAAGCTTAATGCACTACAGTTTGGGAAGCACTGCACTGCTCAAAGGTATCCAAAGGGCTGACGTATAGACAGGAAAGACACTAATTGTTTAGGGGCAATGACAACAGTCAAGGCCCTGGGTGAGCACGAGACCAGGTGCAGGTTCAAATCCTCCATGTGGTTGGGGATGGAGGTGCAGAGGAATAAGGTTACAGTGATGGGTTTACCTTCTCACCTAGCCAGAGTATGAATCAGATAGATTTTTGGATTGGCCCCATCTGTCAAGAACTTCTGCCTCTTAGTGCCTGAATGGAGAGGAAAGGACAGTTACTGTACCAGGTACTTTTCCCAATCACCTCTTATAATGGTCATGCTAACTTGTGAAGGTGAACCATGCATTTGAACCTGTGTGTGATGGATTCATTTGGTGTCCCACTCAGGTCCCTCTTACTGGACTGGTGCATCCATCCTATAGCAGCAGCGTGCTAACAACTCATAACATCCCCTTTCTCTAGAAATTACCCTTAGAGTTGATGGGAGATGCCTCAGCTGTGAGGTCATGCTTCCACAACATACACACACACAGACACCTTCCCAACCCACAGAAGTCTGGCCCTCATGCCTCGTGGTGGGAACATTTCTGTGATACCATTTACGCCCCAGAGTCTTCTGTGGATCAAGTCTGGCTTTTTCTGAGACCACAGCCTTGCTCCACTCTTACCTTCACTTTTCTGCTTCCCTTCTTTAGTTCCAACTTTTTCCTGAATAAATCAATAAATTACATGTCCCCAGATCATTGCCTCAGGCTCCGCTTCCAAAGAATTCAACCCAAGATATGATAACACTGATGTGTTTATCAGGACCTATGAAATGGAGGCCACCTTAGTGGCCCTGCCCACATCATAAAGCTGAACCTCAGTCAGCCTGCAGTTCCCAGAAGCACTTGTCAAGGAAACTTAACAAACACCAATCACAATCCCCCAACTCAATTTCAGCTGGCTTACCTTACCCTAGAAAATAAGACTTGGGGATGTCTGGGTGGCTCAGTCAGTTAGGCATCCGCCTTCAGCTCAGGTCAGGATCCCAGAGTCCTGGGATCGAGTCCCACATTGGGCTCCCTACTCAGTGGGGAGCCTGCTTCTCCCTCTGCCTTCTGCTCCCCCTGCTTGTGCTCGCTCTCTCTCTCTGACAAATAAATAAATAAAATCTTGGAAGGAAGGAAGGAAGGAAAGGAGGAAAGAAGACCTGCTTGCCTCATCAGGAAATCCCCGGCTCCCTGGGCAATCATGCTCTGTTACGCACTGCCTCTGCTGATGCTCCCTAACACTTGCTCTTGCCCAAAATCCCTTGGGAAGACTGATCCACTGTGGTGAGGCACTGCACTCTCCCAATCCATGGCTCCCTACTAACAGAGTTCTTGCTTTTTGCAGGTTCCTGCGCTAGAATCAGACAGCACCGAGAAAATGTCTGGAGAAAATGACGCACCAGGTGCATGTCCCCTTCCAGGTATGTGGCTGAACAAATCAAAGGAAGCTTGAGGGGTTTTTTGCAAAAAGTTGGGGTGGGAATTCCGTGCAGGATTCTAAAGACCTAGTCTGTGGAAAAGCGTGCAAAGTCGAGAACAGAGTTGAAATACAATGGTCCACACCAGTGCTGGTTCCGTGGGGGCAAGAACTGAGCCCATCATGCTCATGCTTATCCCTGTGCAAGTGTGGGAGCTGACACATGGCAGATCGGCCACTCGTTGAATAAGTAAGTGAATCAAGTTGAGAGAAGCAATAGGAGGTGAGGTCTCTGTGAGCTAGGAGGTTAAGCAGGAGAAAGTTGGGAAAAGAGGATCTGTTCTCAGTAACACATGCTCCTTTGAACTCTTCCAAACTCCTCTGTGATCACGCATCCTGGAACCTGCTTGTAGTTCCCAGGAATCTGTGGCCACAAGCCCTCACCTGGAAGAGTGACATTTCCGGTCAGCCCTTCGCCCACACCCAGGCTGGAGTTCCAGCAGCCTGCTCTTGTACCTGGGCCATGTCCTGCCTTGAAAAGATCTAGCAGACCTCTTGGTTAGGCTTAAATGATTTTTATTAATATGTTATTTCAACTTGTACAGTAAAACACCAAGTACTAATCCCTTTTACTTTAATGCTTAGTAAGCACTAAAACAAATTTCTGATTCAAACACCAAAAAACCAGTACAATTTACCAAACCAGTAAAATTAAAATTAATAACAGGGATGAAATGTGACATGAGATTGTTTTGCTAAAACCTAATCTCTCTTCATCACACAATGTGGTACTGACTGTCCAAGCCCAGTCTCTTTCCAGATCAGCCCATCGACGTTACCACCGGCCAGGTGCGGACAACCTCTCATGTTCAGCTTTCCTCAATTCAAACTACTTCTAAACCTTCCTTCCCATAGAATACACCCTGCTGCTTTCTTTTAGCTCTCAGCAGATACGAATGCATTTATACATTGAAACTAAATAAAGCAACTTTAGTTGGCATTAATGTGATCACAAACACAAATGTGGCTGAAATCACATAGTGATTGGATTCAACATTCAGATAACTTAAAATACATAAGCTTGTAAAAATATATGTGTATCATGTATACATCTGTATGCATATATCTATATGAGATAATCATCAACACTTAATTTTAAAATAAAAAATTAAAACACGCTCTTAGAAAATGTGTGACTCCTTGAGGAAACACGGCTTCAGGCACAGCCGGGTCTGGAATCCCGCCTCTGTGTGTATACAGCTTCCTTTCTCCCTCTGCATTTTCTTACACCCAGAAAGAAATCAAACTAATCAAACTAATTATCTGTACCTCCCCCACTTGCATATCTAACCATCAGACTTATTTATTCATCTCTTCTAGAACAGTCAGTCACCAACATTTATAGAGCATCTGCCATGACTGCTTCTCGACTTCTTAAGAACTCTGTAGATAATATTATTATTATTGTGATTCCATTTTTAAGATGAGAAATCTGGAGCTCAGTGAGCCTAGTTTAAGAAACTTGCTTAAGGGACACGTGGGTGGCTCAGTCGGTTAAGCGTCTACCTTTGGCTCAGGTCATGATCCCAGGGTCCTGGCATCAAGCCCCGCATCAGGCTCCCTGCTCAACGGGGCGTCTCCTTCTCCCTTTCCCTCAGCCCCTTCCTCCCCACCCCTACTTGTGCTCTCTCACGTGCACTCTTGCTCTCTTCTCTCTCTCAAATAAATAAATGAATTCTTTTAAAAAAAGAAAGAGAAACTTGATTAAAACACAATTACTTACATTGGAAGCAGGGCTTCGATTCAGTGTCGTCTGACCTCAGACCCCACATTCCTGTTCCTGACAGTATGCCCAGAGTGTCGAAAAGTGCCTAGCACATAATAGGTACTCAACAAATATGTTTGGAATGAATACAGGAACAGTGACCTCTTTGCATTGTGCCAGTCTGCCTCTACTCGTAGCCTGTAGGAGTTGGTCACCCCTACTGACCCTATATATTGTTCCCCTATAGGCAGCAAGGCCCTTTAGAGTGGAAGCTAGGGGTCCTTACCTTCGACCCACCGCCCATCATGCCTGGCATAGAGTAGATGCCCAAATAGGTATTCATCTGAATTGTTTTGAACTCTTAGGTAGTCATGGCCCAGCCTGGGATCTTTCTTCAAGGATTATCTAGAATTAGAAAAAGAGACTTTGAGGAAGAGAGTGTTTCTGACAACATGTGTCACTGGCTAGCCTTGGGAAAGGAAGGGGAGGCGTTGGCAACCTCCTTCTGAGGCTGGACTCCAAGCCCCACCAAGTAATGTAGGTAAAAGCATGTGATTCAGAAAGTAGCAAAATCATGGAGCCGCATGCCAAGTTCAGAATCATTGAAGCAAGTGGTGTAAATGATGAGATTTCAAAGACAGAGACCTTTTTAGAAAAAGCCCGGGTATGCAGAAGTGACAGCACCAAAAGCTGGGTTTGGGTGGAAATGACAAGTCCTCCCCCATTCCCATGTAGGAGGGCCTTGGTGAGTGGCTTTTAAATGCCCTTTTAAGTCGCTGAAAAGAGCTGCCTGCTGGATCAGCAAAGGCTGGAAGTTCCTTGTGATAGTTTGTAACATAATTGAGGTTAGCACAATCTTTCTGTGCTGGCTGCTCCCCGGGTCAGATAGATAGAATGCCCCAGGGGCGCAGAATGCCCCAAGGACGCTCCGCAGTTCTGTTGGGTTCACATTTCCCCCCTTAACTGCCCCTCATTGAACAGGAAACTTTGTTTCCTCCCAGACTCTTCGCTGCTTCCTCTCTGCCCTGTTTCCAGCCAGCGAGAAGCAGCCCAGCCCCTTGCTGGTTGGTAGTGGGCGCTGAGCAGCCTGACAGCGTGACTTGCGCAGTGTTCTCTCCTCACCCACTTGCCTGAGAGGAGTGCTTCCGAAGGAGCCCCCAGATGTCTGCTACATTGCAAGGTGTTTTTAGGGACCAGCACCTTCCTAAGCTGGGGCATCCTTCCATGCATCGCGGAGGTGGGGTGGAGGGAGGACAGGAGCTGACAGTTATACATGTCCCAGCCATGCCAGATACTGGACGAGATGCCCAGTAGAATGGCTGGAATTCTCACAGCCCCTGGTGGGCTCAGTCTTGTCCTGGCTTCGCAAATCAGGGACGCCAGATTTGCCTGATACACAGACACAGCTAGGACAGTGAAGAACACGGGCTCAGGTCTAGGTCCCTGGCCCCAGTATCCAGAGGGATGTTAGCTTCTTTGCCCACATCCCCACCTGGCAGAAGGGAACTTGTTCTCCCCTCTTCCCCTCCCCACCCGTTCCTGATTCATGAAGAAACTAACAAATCCATGATATGTAAAGAGTTTTGTTCCTTAGTTCTGCTCAGATAGGCTTCACAAAACACAGTATGCGTTCATGCCAGATTCTCCAGGACACTTCCAATTTCGTACAGTGCTATAATTTGTAATAAATCCATTTTGTTACATTTATGATCAGTCTGATTGCATTTCATACCAGGTTAATAAGGCATTCCAAGTACAAAAATTCAGAAAGCAGAAAAAAAATTTTTTTCTTGGATGCCATGCCCTGATTTTTGAATCAGAAAATGCTTCTCTCAGTGAGGCACACACCAAGTCTGTAACGTGATTGTCCTGGTTCATCTATAGGCATTTTTTTAGGGAGGCAGTTCTCTGTTCCAGGTCCTGGAAATGCTGTCGTGCGCCCCTCATTGCAGCGCAGTTCCTGGATATCCCAGCCCTTTCTCCAAACAGATCCCTGACCACGCAGTCTCAACCTCCCCTCCCATGTGGAGAGTCAGGATGCTTTTCTCAACCTGGCAGCAGAGGGAACAGCTCTTCTGCTCTGAGACTCCCTTCTCCAGTCCCCATTCCAGGGGCATGTGGGGCAAAACCCTGAGTGGACAGTGAGGCTGGTTGCTTTGTCTTGGTGCCAGAAAGAAAGTCCCACCCCTTCCAGGTGGCCCCCCTCCCCAGGCGGCCTCTCCCCTCCCTCCCTCTGGGTGGGGCTATACATGTGTTGCCTCCCCCTCTGCTGGAGCTCACTCTTTCCAGACCATTGGGTCATTTCCTCTCAGGGACTTTCTCATTAAAACCTTCCTGTTTGCTTTTGCTCTGGAGCTCTACTCTGAGTTGCTGTTTCCTTCCCCATCCCCACGGAGCCGTAATTAATGGCCCCGCACCTCTCAGCTTGCCCTCCCGTTGCAGTTTTCCTTCCCACTCTCCTCTCTTGGCTGGAGTCTCTCCACTTGGTACACATTTGTGCAAAGCCCCAGAGCTCCTAAAGCTGTGAGGGAAATGGGGGGTGCCGCTCTTGTCCTACAAAGTGCTGCCTGAAGGATAAATTGAAAAGATGAGTGTCTACAAACAGGCACCAGGGAGAAAACCCTCTGACCAGCAGCTTGTCCCAGATCTAACTGACACAGCGAGCAGAGCAGTGGGGAAGAATAACATATGATTAATGCAGTCTGAGCTGCTCGACCCTGAGCAGCTGCCAGATGCCCCGGAAGACGGCTGTGGTCTCTGTGAAGCCCCAGTTTGGAGTGTTGCATGCACATCTGAGACCCGCTGACCCGGGGACAGTTTGCTGTTGTGGTCAGCAGCACCAGGGCGGGACTGGGTGGGGCAGAAGGGGACAGAAGACACTGGGGTTGTCTGATCTAGTGATGGGGCAATGGGAAGAGAGTACTGAGAAGGAAAGGAAATGATCAGACTGAATATTGCACCTTTGTTCTTCCTTCAGGCTTATTTTTTTCAGGGAGGCAGTTGTCTGACCCAGGCACATAAGAACTGTGGTATATTTCTTATTGCAGTCACAGCCCCAGAATATTCCAGCCCCTTCTCCAAACAGATTCTGGATCAAATGAAATGTCATGGGCTGTACGGAGAACAGTGCCCTTTTTACCCTGTGGGCATTTGATAAATGTTCACTGAAGCAAGTCAAACTGTCAAAAAGTATACATGACAGAGGGGATGGACAATAGACTCGTCTGCAGACCCCAAATCGTGCACTATCTGTTCACTTCATCACACCAGCTGTCATTAAGGAAAAACCCTTGGGAGATATTTCCAGGGTGATGGGACTTCGGCCACCCCTCAAATCCCATCTTGTTGGCAGCCTCCTGCCCCAATAATGTGTGAGACCCACATGATCTAGTGCCTGCTAATGGGGCTTTGCAGAACTCCAAAGCCAGGATGCCGGCCCTTGGCAAATCTGCTTTGCAAGTATATTTATATTGTTAATCATCACCAGTTTAGTGACTTGAACAGAAGTTGAAAGTTGCCTGGTTTGGGTCCTGGCTCCTGAATGTTCACTCTGATTCCAGGGAAGCCCGCCTCAGTCCCACACACGCTCATCGGCCTCCACTGCTCTCCATGTGGTTCCCTCCTCTGTCACCAGGGCATCCCGTGCCATAAACGATCTTTCCTTCTCCTCTTGGGTTTTCAATTTCTTCATTCTCACTGGCCTCCAGCTCTTCCCTCTGCCTGCTTCATAGAGCCTTCCCTTTGTGTCCTCCAGGGGGTGCCTCTGTCACTGGATAAAGGAGTTGGGGGGGTTCCTTTACCTGGAACACACCTGAGTGGCAACTCTCCCCCGCCCACCACCCTGTGCAAAGATGAGCACCGCTGCTCACCTCTGGTTACCGTCTTGTGTCTCTCCCTGCATTACCAACTCCTTACAAGAACAATCTCGTTCCTTATTCCTCCACATGACACTGACTTCAGTGGCCCCTTCCTCCTCCTCCTGCTCGCTCATCCTTAGCATTTGATACACCTGACTATCCCCTCCTTCTGGAAACACTCTCCTTCCCTGGCCTTCCTGCTTCTTCTGTTCCCTCATGGCTCCTCCTCAGTCCCTGAGCAGCTCTCCTTCCCCAGTCCTCTCTCTGAAATCTTGATGTTTCTGAAATGCTGCATTCTTAGCCCTCTTCATCTTCATAGCCCCTTCCCTGGGCAATCTCACTTACTCCTGTGGCTTAGGCTAAAACTTATACACTGATGACTTTCTTTCCTTCTTATTAAATTAAAAATCTCTTATAATTACAAAACATCACAGATGCAGGTAAACAAAAATAAGAAAATAAAAATACTCTTTCCACCAACTAGAGATTACCAGTGTTAATCTTATTGTATATCCTTCCAGTATTTTTTAGGTATTTTTACATCTTTTCCCAAATGAGAAAAATACAATTTTTTAAGCTGTTACAAACTGTTTTGTAACTGCTTTCTTTTTTAGGTTAATAATCTGAAACTTTCCATGTCAATACATCTTATCTAATACCCAGTCCACATTTGACTACCCAAATCATCCCCCAAATGTCCTTTCTAGCTGGTTTGTATAGACCAATTCAGGCAAAATATGTATCATTATCATTGCATGGGTGTTTCTTAAGCTCTTTTGCCAAGCATAGACATGATATCATGCTTGTTCAATGGATTTGGGCAATTATCTATAAAACATCCCAACTTCTGGATTTGGCTAGTTGCTTCTCTGTGGTATTATTTAGCTTGTTTCTCTAGCCCACTTATTTCTTATAAACTGGAAGTAAAACACAAAGGCATAATAAATTCAAGTTAAGCCTTGTTGACAAATGTTAAGCCTTGTTAGCTAGCTTGTATTATAGGAGATGTGAACTTCATACTGCATTTTATCATAAGATATGTACATTCTGATTGACCTACCACAAGGGATCCTAGCATTGAGCACTTAAAGCAAATGGCAATCTTATCCTTCTCTTGGAGCATTAAGTTTTCATCCTTGTGGCTAGGAAATAAACAGTGTGGTGTTATTTTGGCAATAATATACCAGTGTCCAGTGCCCCATCACCATATGCCTAAAGCCCTGGCAGTTTATACCTGAGTCAGTAATTCCATTAAGAGTTTAAAGTGATTATCAGTTAGGGTTCTTGGTAAGAGATGGGTGACCCATTTTAATTAATTAAAGGTTAATTAAGAACATTTTTATGAAGGACCTATTTCTTGAGGTATGAGCATGACTACCAGTGTTTACAGTCATAAAACAGCGATAGTCATCATGCTATTGCTTACAGAGAACCAGGTTCAATGAGGTAAAGTGGATAAGAATGGGTTCTGGAGTCAGAAAGACCAGAGTTCAAAATGTAGGTGACGCTTCTTACAGATTGTGTGAAATTGGACAAAGTCACCTGGCCTCTGAGCATCAGTTTCTTCACCTATAAAACAAGGGAAGTCATAGAACTTACTTTATAGGTTATTTTAAAGATTAAATGCTTCGAAGCACTTAGCACAGTGCTGGCAATGAATACTCAGTTGTGTTTCGTTATTCCTATCAGCTGCCCTAGCTGCCTGAAGTAGGTGGGATCCCCCAGTATGATGCCCTATATAATCCTCTTGAGTGCAGTGGGACCTCTGAATATGATGAGGTATCACCCCCATGACTATGTCGTGTCGTATGGCAGAAGGGAGCTCATCAGGGTGGACCTGACCTGGTCAGGTCAGCCCTTTAAAAGCAGAATCTTTTCTCTGCTGGTCACAGGGAAGAAGTCAGAAAAGTGCATCCCAGCTGGCCTTGAAAAATATCAACATCCATGTTGTGAATGGCCTGTGGGGATCATGTGGCAAGGAAAGCCAGCGGCCTCTGAAAGCTGAACATGATTCCCAGCTGATGGCTAGCAAGAAAATGGGGAACTCATACCTGCAGCCACAAGGAATGGAATTCTGCCAGCAATCTGGATGAGCTCAGATGAGGACCTCAAGTCTCAGGTGAGAACTGCAGGCCGACCCCACCTGCAGCCTTGTGCGACCCGAAGCCGGGGTCCAGGGAGGCTGTGCTCAGACTCCTGATCCGCCAAACTGTAAGATAATAAACTCATGTTGCTTTAGTCTGCTCAGTTTGTGACAATTCGTTCAGAGCAATAGAAGACTAACATCCTAGCTGGAGTTGATCGTCACTGCTTCTGCTGTTCCTGCCATGCTCGTGCTCGTTGCTGTTGCTAATGGCTGTCCTCTAAAGCAGTCCTCGACTGCGTAAATCATGACAATGCAAGAATGACAAGAGGTGCCATTCTTCAATACAAACCCCGTAGAATGTAAATATTCTCTCCAGCTTCTACTGCTAATGGTCTGGTGGTGGTCATGGAGAGGAGTGGTTTATAGACCTTTGTGGCTTTAGAAAGGAACAAAAATACCACTGGGGCTGAGCTTTTCCTGGAAGACTCATTATGCAAAAGATCTTTTCTTCTTGGGTTTCCTGTTTGACACTGCAAGTCTCTCAACTACAAAGGGCTTATCTGGATCTGAGGCCAAACTTAGCCAAATGACCGGGTGAAGAGTTTAGGTCCTCACTGAGTTTACAGTACGTTGGGAAAAGCAGATATTAAACAAGTTACACGAACTTACCACTAGCAACTGTATTGTGCGCCTTAAAAGAAAAAACACTGAATTATGAAGGCTTTCCTGAGGAAGCGATCCTTGAGATGAGATCAGATGGATGAAGAGGGGTTGACTAGGCCAAAGGATGATGTTGAGCATTCCCAGGGAGCCCGAACAGCTTATGGAAAGGTCCTGAGGCAGGAAGGGTCATGGCAATATTAAGAAACCTTAGGACTGGTAAATTAGTGAGGAGAATGTGAGGAGCATGTGTGAGTTGACACTGGAAAAGTAGGGAGGAGCTAGATCTTATAGGTCCTATTCGGCAATGCTAAGGATTTCGGTCTCAATCGAATTTTCTCTTTAAAAAGACCTCCCTCCCCAGCTGTGATGGATTGTATGGAGCAGGGACAAATGCAGAAAAACTAGTCAAGAAGCAAGTGCCACAGTCCAGAGAGAAGTTCAGGGTGGCTATGACTAGGGTCATGGTGGTGGAGAAGAGAAGTTAGATAAAACAAATACAATTCAGGGATTTTTCACTTTTGCCAGTTTCTAAAAATTAAACCATTTTCTGATCACTTCTACCACTCCAGGGAGAATTCACATTCATTCATTTGCTTATTTGAGAAATATGTATATTGTTTTATTTTTATGTGCCAGGCACTATTCTACGCATGGGAATACAGTAGCAAATACAAACAGGCCAAAGAGCTTGTGATGGAATTAGACAATAAGCAAGAAATACAAATACAAACAAGCTTCCAAGGAGCTCGTGATGGCATTAGACAATAAGCAAGAAAGATAAGGAATATGTAAAATATATTGTGTAACAAGTGCTAAGGAGGAAGTTCGAGTTGAAAAGGAAGAATAGGATATGTTAGAAGAAGATTGCATTGTATATGTTCAGATGAGATTTCATTAAGTAGGCAACATTCAAGAAAAGATCTGAAGGAGGTTCAGAATCAAGGCATGCGGCTCTTGGGAGTGAGGTGGGTCAGGGAAGAGGATTCTAGCCAGAGGGAACAGCAAGTACAAAGCCTGTGAGGTATGAATGTGACTGGTGTTTTCTGGAGGGCTACTATGGCTGGAGAAGAATGGGCAAGGGGAATGTATCTGTCATCTATCCCACAAGAATGGTGAGTAACAGGCAACCTCAGTGGTACCAATAGCATTTAGTTTTCCTCATGAGTCTAAAGATCATCTGGGTGGTTCTGTTGAGATGAGCTGAGCTTGTCAGGGCTCACTCGTGCCTAGGCAGTCAGCTGCAAGTCAGCACAATTTTGCTGACTTTGCCTGGGCTCTCTCCCATGTCTCCGGCTTGGATAAGACTACTGGGTTGACTCAGCTTTGCTCTCCATGCCTCCATGCCTCATATCCTCCAGTAGGATGGTGTTCTGTTCTCATGTCATAGCAGGAGTATGGAGGGAGGAGGGAGACGAGAGAAAGGAAAAAGAGAAAGAAAGAAAAGAGGAAAGAGAGAAAGAAGAGAAGAGAAGGGGAGTGAGAGAGAGAGAGGAGATGGAGAGGAGGGAGAGTACACAAGACCTCTTAAAGTCTGGGTTTAGAACTGAAACAATGGCACTTCTACCACATTTTATTGACCAAAGTAATTCATGAGATCAGCTTAGTTTCCAGGGATGGAGAACAGGCTGTGAATCTAGTGAAGAGTGGAGAATTAGGACCAGTTTTTGTCACGAGTCTACCACATTGAGCTAATGGGAGATATAGTCAGAAAGGTAATGGGAATCTAGATGGTGTAGGGCTTTGCAGGCCAGTGTAAGCCCTTTGGCTTTTACTATGAGATGAGAAGCCGTTGGAGGGTTTCCAGGAGAAGAGTAACACCTCCTAATTTCTATTTTAATGGAATCGCTCTGGCCGTCAGGTTAAGAATAGACTGAAGTGGGGAAGCAGACAGTAAAGAGACTACAGCAGCCATCCAGGCAGGAAACAGTAGTAGCATGGCCTGGAAAACAGTAACAGTAGTGTTGAGAAGTAGTCTCAACTACTTGGAATGGTGGAATGACCAGGATTTGCTTACAGTGCTAATGTGGGATATTAGAGTAAAAAGATGAGGAATGGTTGACTCCAGAGCTTTGGCCAGAGTAACTAGAAAAACTATGTTGCAATCTACTGATATGATTAAGGCTATGGGAAGAGTAGGTTTCAGAGAAAATATTCTTGGTAAATCCCTAACTGCCTGGCAGGTTTTTCTTTTTCAGTATCTTTAGATGCAGTGAATTTAGATCAGAAGATACGACTTCAGTCAGAATAATCAAGAACTTTCCCACAGTCCTTTCAACCATCTTAGACTTGGATTCTCACAGATTCAAAACATATGATATAGCCTGATCAACGGTTTCCAGCCAGCATTGCTGCCCTTCGCTGTGGCATCTGTTCTGATTGGTTGTAACACCCATTCTTATTTCACAATCCGTTCTGATTGGTTGGAGCCAAACTTAATCATCTTTCTCCATGGCAAAGCCAAGACAAATACAATATGAATGAAAGTGCCCCACTTCTGAAAAGGCAGACTGTATCTTACCCAACTTTGTACTTCTAGATGAAAGAAGGTGGATCGATTCACTTAGATTCACTCCATTCATAGCAAAAGCATCATGAGTTGCACACTCTGCCGAGGCGTGATGTATAATTTTTTTTTTTTTTTGCTGTGAAGAAAGGCACTTTGAAAGATAAAAATGATTCTTTGTGATTAGCATCGTTTATGAATTAGTATAATTCATCACTGTGCAGACTTCTTTTATTAAAAAAAACTTATTGGATAGTTGAGGGAAAAGTAACCATTGGAAGGGAGAACATTTGTATTCTTTTTGTCTCCCTAAATTCCCATCTTGGCTCGTGAAGGAGGGAATTAACACTAACATTTTGGTAGTTTCTTCATATGAGGAGAAATGCAGAGGAGGAAGCTTTCACTTCTCTCTCTCCTCCCTATTGCTCACTCCTTCTCAATAAAAATGGCCAGTATGGTTGGCAAAAGTCTGACATTTACTAGGACATGGGCAGGGACTTACTCCATCTGCCAACCAAAACCAGTCTGAAATGTTCCCTTCACCGGAAGTGTGCTGCCAGCTAGTGGGTTTCTACTGTACCCTCTGGTAGTTGAGGGTGTAAGGCAGCCCTGGGCCTTACAGCTGCCAGGTGAGTGAACTTGGGTTGGCTCTTCACACCCAATTCTCAGATACACAGTGGGTGAGCAGATCCCAAAGTCTGGTTGCAGTGAGAGTAGGAGGCTTCATTTGACCTCAGCCATGTTCCTTTGCACTGGGCCAGTACCCCACTTACCTCCCTTTGGGTCAGTTCCCCTGTGGTGACAAGAGAAGTGAGTCATAGAACCTAACATCAACATCAAGCTCAATTGAGGATTTGCTGTCATGTTAGTCCTTGGCATAGTCTTCGTTCCTCTCTTTTTTCTGCCTTTAGAGTATATTTCTTTATCCCTCTATCCCTTTTACTAAGCCATATTTGAAAGAATGTGAAACTACATTTTTATCAGTGATAACTCTCTTGGTTCATAACAGAAACACACTTAAACTCTCCTAAAGATAAAAGCTAGAATTTATTTTAAAGAAACAAATTTGTCTCGGGAAGATAGTAGTTAGTAGGTAGATAGTAGATTTCAGAAATAAACGGGTGCCAGAGTTTCAAATGCAGTCAGGACTTTCCCTCCCATCTCTAGAGAAGGCAACCACACACCCTAGTTTGTGCAGAACTATCACGGTTTATATCTGCTGATGTAAACATCAGGCAGAAACCACACCATGACTTAAATAAGGGAAGTTTAATATCAATATTTTAAATTTTTTGATAAAAGAACACTTAAAAAATAAAATGAACTCTATATGGTACCCTAGAGCTGAGAGACAGTACTTAAAGAGGGACAGATATAAAAGGGACCCCCTTCCCAACGCTGGGATTGCAATCACTGGATGGCAGGGAGATTTGCCCAGACCAGAGCTGGTCTTCAATCAGTGGGCAAGCAGGAAGCAATTCTCTGGGGCACAGGTGGAACATAGAGAAACTGTATAGCCAGTGGCCTGGCACATGGGCATGCAGAGAGAGTAGGGTGCCATTGCCAACAGGAGCCCTGGAATATATGGTGTCCATGTTAAGAAGGCCACAAAAAGATGATCATTGGCCAGGTTGAGTCTGTAAAGTCACCAAGGGACCATGCGTTCTGGGCCTGCAGCTGGGTCAGAGTCTCACCAACTGACAGTGTGGCTGCCAGAACCAGTAGGAGGTCCCTTTCTCCTGCATTATCCCTCTAGTACCTCTACTGAGAAAGCTTAACAGATGCTCTTTGTAGAGGAGAAATGCTTAAAGGAATTCCATCCGTTATTGCAGATCCTATATTGGCTCTGAGAGACAATAAATTGCTGATGCAACTTTCAACAGTACCCTGGTAAGAATGCTTAATTCCCAGAGTAGTCAGATTCATAGAGAAAGAATATAGAAGAGTATTTACGAAAGGCTGAGTGTATGGGGAAATGGAGTATTGTTTAATGGGTACAGAGTTTTGGTTTGGGACAATGAAAAAGTTTTGGAGATAGATGGTGGTGATGATTGTACAACAATACAACAATGTAATGTACTTAGTGCCACTGAATTGTACATTCAAAAAGGATTACAGTGGGGGCGCCTGGGTAGCTCAGATAGTTGAGTGTCCAACTCTTCGTTTTGGCTCTGGCCATAATCTCAGAATTGGGAGATCAAGCCCTGTGTTGGGCTCCACACTGAGTTTGGAGTCTGCTTGGGATTCTCTCTCTCTCCCTTGCCCTCTGCCCCTCCCCCACTCAGATGCGCATGCACAAGCACACACTCTCCCTAAAAAAAAAAGAAAAAAGATTACAATGGTAAATTCTACATTATACATATTCTACCACAATACAAAAAAGGTTAATTCATGGTCACTGTATTCATCTCTCACTTCTGCTTCTCTCTGTACATTGACTTTCTTCTTCTTTTCTCTGTTTCTCAAACACACACTAGAAAATATGGCCGCCAATAGCTCCTGACCTTAAACAACTACAACCAGCCCCATTGAGTCTGGCTCTCACAACTCCCTCTTTCAAATTCTCATGGAAATTCTGCAGCTGCTTTGGTCCAGTGCTCACCTTGACCATTGGGCCAGTATCATCTGATATGGACCAGTTTTCAGAAGTGTTTGTGTGTGGTTTTAGGAATAGGATGGAAGAGGGAGAGAAAACTGCACTGACAAAACAAGAGGAATCTACTATAATCATTTGATGGCTTCCTTTCTCTCCCTTTCAGTGTTTTAACTAAATAGGGAAGCCAGGCAAATAAATACATACATATTTTAAAATTCACATTAAGAGTGAAATCAATAAGTAAAATGATCCAGATCAGTCAAATATTTTTCCTCCTTTCCACTGTGCTAGTCGTCTGAATTAATAATAGAGGCATATGGCATAATAATCACAATTAGTCATCAAGCTAATTAACCATATATAGTTTCCTAAGCAGCCACAAAATGACAGAAATCTATATATACAGTGAGATTTAAAAATTAATCATGGTTGTTACAGTGATGGTTATTTTTTGTCTTTGCAGGCACAACTTCTTGAAATGATATATATTCCCATCAGGTGCTGCAGAGAAACAATGGCCTTTTTCTTGACAGGCAATGTGCATTTTGGCACCAGAATATCAGATGGAAAAATACAGGCATTTTCCAAGCCCTAAACACAGAGTATGCCGTCTATTAGTTTGGATTTGTTCCTTAACTATCCTCATACTAATATGTGGTGGTTTTTCCAAGAAGAAATCAATCCAAATCTATCTTTGGCCTCAGAATCCGGGAAGCCTGGATTGTATCACTGGCTGGTCACAGATGCACCGAAAATGGGTAAGTTACTTCCATCTTTGTCTGAATGCCTCCATCTGGTAAATGTAGATTCTGACACTCACCATCAGATAATGTTTGCAAAATGTTTGATGGTCCTTGCTGGTAGACAGTATGTAATTGCAAACAGTTGGATCATTTCTTCTGTCCTAAAAATTCTTCACTTTTCTAGAAACTATTTTTAAATTAAAAATATCACTTTAAAAATATGGGCACATGGCAATAAAAATTCAGTTGGTACTAGAGAGTAATTTTTTTTTTTTGAGAGTAATTTTTTTTTTAAGTAAAGGTCTTTCTCAATGGCATTCCCCAGAAGTAACAGCTTAAAAGTTTTCTATTTTTAATCCTTCTGAGGCAAACCTGCACAACAATAATTTATTATCCCTTTATTTTTGATGTATCAACTTCAAAGTATAGCTAAGGGGCCCCCTTATGAAAGATGAGGATCTTGGCTCATTTACGCTTTCCGTCAACAACCTCTACCAGATATATTTCATTTTTTATTATTCCTTTAGATATGTCCAATATATTCAACCTTCCATTTCTCAATCCGTCAATTTTAGGCAGGATCTCATGACTTCCCTCTAAGATAATGAGAGATTTAATAGCCCTCCCTTTCCGTGCTCCTCTCATGGTCATCCCCAGTGTCACAGCTTCAGTTCATCATATAGTTAATTTACATTATCAAAATTCTTAGAGTATATTCTTTCTGATTTAATTAATTTTTCTGTGTTTTGGCTATTTGTTAAGTCTAAAAATAGCCAGAATTTATAATATTTGAATTAAATGAATATGATTGACTATACAATTTTATTCTATTCAAATAAAAAACTATGTTTATTGATTGCATATGCTGTACCAGCACTGTGGTAAGTGCTATGGAATATATCAATGAACAGAGCAGAGAACAAAATCCCTGTCTTCATAGAGCTTACATTTTAATGTATATGTGGACTCAGACAGAGTAAAAGTGATGAAACTATTTCATTTAACCCATGCTGATAGAAAAAAATGCACATGCATAAACTGGAAGGAGGAATGAGGAAGAAGAGGAAGCAGGGCACTGATTTTTATAATGTATTATTATCATATGGCTTCAGATTCTCACTAAAATAATAATCTGGACTCTGCATGACTTTAAAGAAAATTTATTTCTTCTTGAAGCCATTCTTTCCAGGGCCTCCTCATTTGCTAACCTAATTTGGCTTGCTAACTTTTGAATCCTACTTTTCAATATCATTTTTCTGGGGGGGTTTGTTTTTTGTTTTTTATTGCATGAATTTTTGTGCAGGTTTTTTTTTTTTTTCTTCTAGTTTTGCCTTGTATTAAGCAGCTGGGCTTGGTCAATTGTTATTTGAATTACTTGTCTCTCTCTTTTCTTTATCTTGCTGGAATAAATTCTCAAATCATTATTCAAGAAGCATCATATATTCAGATAAGGACTTTATTTTTACCATATTACTCTCCCATTTCATTGATGGGTTTTGGTGGGTATAGAATTATTTGTTCAAAATCAATTTCTATCAGAACTCTGAAGTGTTTCTCTCTTATCCCAATGGAAAAGTTTGATGCCAGCCTGATTTTTACTCCAGCAAGTCTATCTTGTCCTGCTCACTCATCACCACAGAGTTGTGAAGTATTTTTGTCTTTAGCCTTGGCTTAAGACATTTTACAAAGATATATTTAAATGTGAGCATTTTTTATATTAATTGTGCTGGGTATTTTATAGGCACCTCCATTCATAAGATTCTTATTTATCTTCAGCTATGGAAAAATTTCCTCCATTATTATTATTATTTTTTTTTTGGACAAATTCTTGACCTTTTAAAAACCATACTGAGTAGATTTATGCTCTTTTATATTACTTCTCCATATTTTTTCATTCTTCTCATAATTCTCGTCTCTGCTTTTTTGCTGTATGTTCTGGGATACTTGTTTAACTAGATGGAGTCACTGGTGAATTCTACCAAACATTTAAGGAAGAAACTATATCAATTTTCTACAATCTCTTTCAGAGAATAGAAGCAGAGGGAATACTTCCTATCTCATTCTATTAAGCCAGTGTAACCCTAATTCCAAAATCAAAGACATTACAAGAAAAGAAAACTACAGTATTTCTCATGAACATAGATGGAAAAATCTTCACAAAATATTAGAGAATTCAACAATGTATAAAAAGAAATTTACACCATGAACAAGTAGGATTTATCCCAAGTATGTAAGTATGTAGGATTTATCCCAAGTATTTAATTCATTTAAAAATGAATTAATGTAATCCATCATATCAAGAGGCTAAAGAAGGAGAATCACATGATCATATCAATAGATACAGAAAAAGCATTTGACAAAATCCAGTATCCACTTGTGATAAAAATCCTCAGGGAAACTAGAAATAGAAGGGAATTTCCTCAACTTGATAAAGAGTCTCTACAAAAAACCCTACAGTTAATATCATATTTAATGGTGATAAACTTGAAGCTTTCCCACAAAGATCAGAATAAGGTAAGGAGGTTAGATGGGTGATGGGTATTAAGGAAGATAGATGGGTGATGGGTATCAAGGAGGGCACTTGTGAAGATGAGCACTAGGTATCATATGTACATGATGAACCACTGAACTCTACTCCTGAAACCAATATTGAACTTTATGTCAACTAACTAGAATTTAAATTAAAAAAAAAAAAAAAAAAAAGAACAAGGTAACGAATTACCTCTCACTACTGCTTTTAAAACATTGTACTGGAATTCCTAATTCATGTAATAAGACAAGAAAATGAAATAAAAGGTATATGAACTGGGAAGGAAGAAATAAAACTGTCTTTGTCTGCAGATGACATGATTGTCTATGTAGAAAATCAGAAAGAATCAATAAGAAAAAAAACTCCTAGAACTAATAAGTGCTTATAGCAAGGCTTTAGGATACAAAGTAAATATTAAAAAGTCAATCACTTTTCTATATACCAGAAATTACAAATGGCATTTGAAATTAAAAACAATACCATTTTTATTAGCACTCCCAAAAATGAATACTTAGGTATAAATCTAACAAAAGCTGGACAATATCTTTATGAAGAAAACTACAAAACTCTGATGAATGAAATCAAAGAACTAAATAAACTAAACTAATTTAGTTTATAAACTAAACAAATGGAGAAATATTCAC
Source organism: Potos flavus (assembly GCA_028534135.1). Taxonomy (NCBI): domain Eukaryota; kingdom Metazoa; phylum Chordata; class Mammalia; order Carnivora; family Procyonidae; genus Potos; species Potos flavus. The sequence continues at coordinate 20,137,040 of CM052893.1, read as the reverse complement.
TATTATCAAGATGTCCGTTCTCCCCAACTTGATGTATAAATTAAATACAATCCAAATCAAAATCCCAGCAAGTTATCTTGTGGATATGGATAAACCAACTCTAAAATTTATATAGAAAGGGGTGCCTGGGTGGCTCAGTCAGTTAAGTGGCTGCCTTGGGCTCAGGTCATGATATCAGGGTCCTGGGATTGAGCCCCACATTAGGCTCCCCACTCAGTCAGCAGCAAGTCTGTTTCTCCGTCTCCCTCTGTGATCTATCTCGCTTTCTCTCTTTCAAATAAATAAATAAAATCTTTTTAAAAATAAAATAAAATTTATAAAGAGAGGTAAAAAACTAAGAATAGCCAACACGATATTGAAGGAAAAGAAGAAAGAGGACTGACACTATCCAACTTCAGGATTTACTATGAAGCTAGAATAATCAAGACGGTGTGGTATTGGTGAAAGAAAAGACAAATAGATCAATGCAACAGAATAGAGAGCCTATAAATATATCCAAATAGATACAGTTAACTCATCTTTGGCAAAGGAGTAAAAGTAATATAGTAAAAGATAGTCTTACCAACAAATGATGCTGGACCAACTGGATACCCACAGGCTAAAAAAAAATGAATCTAAGGGCGCCTGAGTGGCTCAGTGGGTTAAAGCCTCTGCCTTCGGCTCAGGTCATGATCCCAGAGTCCTGGGATCGAGCCCCGCATCGCATCGGGCTCTCTGCTCAGCAGGGAGCCTGCTTCCTCCTCTCTCTCTGCCTGCCTCTCTGCCTACTTGTGATCTCTCTCTCTGTGTCAAATAATAAAATCTTAAAAAAAAAAAATGAATCTAGACACAGGCTTACACTTTTCACAAAAATTAACTCAGAATAGACCATAGACCTAAATGTAAAACACAAAACTATACAACTAGAATATAACAGGAGAAAACCTAGATCATTTTGGGTATGGCAAGGACTTTTTAGATACAACACCAAAGGCATGATCTATGAAACAAATAATTGATAAGCTGGACTTCATTAAAATTAAACACTTGTCCTCTGTGAAAGGCAATGTCATGGGAATGAGAAGACAAGCCATAGCCTGGGAGAAAATATTTGCAAAGACATGTCTGATAAAGGACTGTTATCTGAAATATGCAAGGAACTCTTTAAACTCAACAATAGGAAAACTAACAACCAGATTAAAAAATGGCCAAAGACTTAAACAGACACCTCACCAAAGACGATATACAGCTAGCAAATATGTACATGAAAAGATGCTCCACATCATATATTATTAGGGAAATGAAAATCCAAACAACAATGAGATACCACTGCATAACTATTAAAATGGCCAAAATCCAGAACACTGACAACACCAATTGCGGATGATGATATAGAGCAATAGAAATTCTCATTCATTGCTTTGAGTGCAAAATGGTACAGTCACTTTGAAAGACAGTTTGACAGTCTCTTACAAAACTAAACACACTCTTACCATATGATCCAGCAATCATGCTTCTTCGTATTTACCCAAAGGAGTTAAAAATTTGTGTCCGCAGATGTTTATAGCGTCTTTATTCATCATCGCCAAAACTTGGAAGCAACAGAGATGTTCTTTAGTAGATGAATAGATAAATAAACTGTGGCACATCTAGACAACAGATATTACTCAGCACTAAAAGGAAACAACCCATCCAGCCATGAAAAGACATGAAGGAAGCAAATGATATTACTAAGTGAAAGAAGCCAATCTGAAAGGACTATATACTGTATGGCAACTATAGGACATTCTGAAAAAGGTAAAATTATGGAGACAGTGAATAGATCAGTGGCTGCCAGGGGTGGCGGGGCAGGGAGGGAGGGATGAGTGTGTGGGGCAGTGAAAATACTCCGTATGATACTATTATGATGGATGTAGGTCATTATATGTTTGTCCAAACCCAGAGAATGTATAACATTGACAGTGACTCCTAATATAAATTATGGACTTGGAGTGATTATGCCGTGTCAGTGTAGGTTTATCAGTTGTAACAAAGGTACCAGTCTGGTAGGGAATATTGATAATGGGGGATGCTTTTATTTGTAGGGGCTGGGAATATATAGGAACTCTCTATATTCTCCTCTTAATCTTTCTCTGAACCTAAAACTGCTGGTAAAAATTGTCTTTATTTTAAAATTATGCTAATTAAAAGAAACCAGCCACAAAAGACCAATATTTTATGATTCCATTTATATGAAATGTTCAGAATAAGCAAATCTGCAGACAGAAAGTAGGTTAGTGGTTGCTGAGGGCTGGCAGAATAACCTGCTGGTTAGTAGTGTCGGATAAAAGGTACACAGTCTCTATTCTGTGATGAAAATATTATAAAATTGATTGTGGTGATGTTGCACAACTCTTGAATATACTAAACCCCACTTACTTGTACACTGAAACAGGTAAGATGGAGTCAGAAGGCAGTAGGGAACAGATTTTAAGAACATAGACTTTGGAATTAGGCTGCCCTGAGTACAAATCCTGACTTTACTATTACTGGTTGAGTGACTCCTCACATAGTTCTCTCTGAACCTCCATTTCCACATCTAGAAAATACAAATAAAGATACCCCCCCTCCCCACACGCACGCAGTTCTCCCAGAGTCTGGAGAGTGTCCTGAGGAACCAGGGCAGTGGAAGCCAAAGGTTCCTGCCCCAGTCCCTGCTCTGCAGCAGCACTCGCCTCTCTGACTCTGTGCCTTGGCAAAGGGCAGCTCCCTGTTGCCATCCTTGCCTCAGGGAGGGAAGACAGATGAAATTCAGTGAGAAACCAACTAATCATCATATTCTCTTGGCCCTTTTTTTTGCTGTGAGTTTTATCAATACCAGTCCCACATCCATAAAAACCCTCCCTCAAATTTGAAAAATGGAGAGGGGAGGAAATAAAGCAAGAAATTAACTGTAAAAGTTTCTCACCATCATGATGTTATACCAAAGGCCCCAGGTGTACTGTAGACAAGGATTGGACGTTTATCGAGTACAAACTCCAAGCTAGGATGAATTACTTCACTGGATGTGGAAACTTCAAGTGGTACTTAGATGCTAGCTGATTTTGGCGCAGACCAAGTGGATTAATCATTATGGTGTAATATAAAGTCCAGATGAAACAAAGTCAGCCCAGCAATTTTAGCTGAGAGGGCAGTGTAAACACTTCAAAAACAACCAGGCAAAAAAATATAAACTGTGGAGAGCAGCCATTTCCAAAGCCACAGCAAATGCAGGAACCAGTTTTCTAAGAGAATGTTTTATCTCAAGCCAAATAGACCTAAGATTAAAACCCTAACATTAAAGCCTGTTGTATCTACGAATCCATGGTTATCAATAAAGGACCACTCATCCAAGGGAAAAGTATCCCAACTCCTTTTTTTTTTTTTTTTAACTTACTTTACTGTGATCTATAATTGACTCTCACTGAGAAGGCAACAAGGAAGCCATGACTAATATTTGGGCAGGAAGCAGATCTGCCCCACACAGCAGTACACAGCTAGAACTAGCCATCAGGGGTAGTTAGTTCTAAGCAAGATGATAATGATGACACAGAGTCATGAAATTTCCAATCTAAAGGGAAAACAAGAATATTAAACATGATGATAATACAATGATTATAGCAAACATTTATTAAGAACTTATTATGTCCAGGAAGTATTCTAATAATTCATATGCTTTAACTCATTGAATCCCAAGCATAACTCTATAAGGTAGGTACAATCAATATTCCCATTATTCAGAAGATAAATCTGAATCTTCTCATTAGGCACTTCTCAGTATTGAGGCCAAGGGAGGTGAGGGAACTTGCATATAGTTACTGAAGTTGTATTTGCCTTCAGACTTCCTTCATAATTCCTTATCTTCTTCCTCTTCACTCCATTTCAAGTGCCCAATTCTCTCTCTCTCTCTCTTTTTAATAAAGAAACCCATTTTCAGGAAAAGATCCTATATTAGCCATTTACCCCTTTATTGTCAAGACCACAGTCATCCAAATAATACTGATGTCAAATCCAGTGTTTAGTTCTCCATCTTCCTATTGTTTGTCCCATCAGCAGCATTTGATACAAGCGATCTCTCTCTACCTTCCTCCTTGAAAATCTTTTCTTCTTTTGGTTTCTGGGGTACTATTCTCTCTTGAATTTCATTCTACCTCAGTGATTGCTACTTCACTGTCTCTTTTATTGGTTCCTTCTCTTTTTCCTAACTCTAAGCCCAGGATTTGGTTATTGGACCTCTTCTCTTCCGTAACTACACTCACTCCCTTGATGATTCCTTTTAGCTGCATGGCTTTAAATATGATGACTGAATTTATATGCTCAGTCAGGACTTTGTCCCAGAACTCCAGACATGTATATTCAGTTATTTATTTGACATTTCCACTTGGATATCAAGTGACATTTCAAACATACATGACCAAACCCAAAGGCATGATTTCTTCTATCAAACCTGTTTCACCCACAGTCTTCCCCACATCCATAAATGGCAACTCCACCCTTCCAGTTGCTTAAGTCAAGAATCTTGAAATCACGGGGTGCCTGGGTGGCTCAGTGGGTTAAAGCCTCTGCCTTTGGCTCAGGTCATGATCTCAGGATCCTGGGATTGAGCCCCTCACCGGGCTCTCTGCTCAACGGGGAGCTTGCTTCCCTCTCTCTCTCTGCCTGCCTCTCTGCCTACTTGTGATCTCTCTCTCTGTCATATAAATGAATCAAATCTTAAAAAAAAAAAAAAAAAAATCTTGAAATCATCCTTGATTCTTCTCTTTATCCCATATTCATTTGAACAAATTCTGTGGCTCTACTATCAACTACATCTACAATTCCATGCCTTCTTACCATCTCCACAATTACTGCACTGAGCTGGTCCAAGACTCTACCATCTTGCCTGGATTGTTATAATGGTATCCTAATTGCTCCTTTTCCAACCCTACTCCACTGCAACAACTAGATGGCTCTTTTCAAAGTATAAATAAAATTCTCCAATGGCTTCATATGTCACTCAGAGCAATGATCAAATACCTTCACTGGTTCATAGGCTCTATGTGCTTTGCAATGTTTTAAGCCCACCCAAATATCTCTCTGACCTCTCTCTCCTATAACTTTTCTTAGCTCGCTTGCTTTTGGCCTCTTTGCTATTTTTGAATCAAGTCATATCCCTACCTCAGAGTCTTTGCATGTGCTATCTCTCAGTCTGGAACACTCTTCCCCAGGTTAAGTGCATGACTGGCATCCAGGTTTACTTTACTTAATTTTTGCTGTGCTCAAAATTCACCTTATTAGAGAAACCATCTACTATAAATAACAGCACAGCATTTCTATATTCCTGATACCCTATATCTTGATTTATTTTAAGCCTTAGCAATTATAATCCTTAATTATTATATTTAGCAATTTATTGTTGGTCTCTCTCAATTAATTATGAGTCACATGAAGTCAGGGATTTTGGTTATTTTGTTCACCACACTGTCCCCAGCACCTCAAACAAATACTTGAAATTATCGAATGAATGAATGAATGAATGAAGTTAAATCAGACTGTTACTTATTGCAGGCCTACAAATAATTAAGACTTATTTTGCAGTGGAAAAATAAAGGCATCTCTCCTATCAAAAAACTTCAGGACTTCGATATGGTGAAGGTGAATGTATCCATGAAATATTTCTCCCTGGGGTCCCTGATTCTGCCTTCATATGGATTTATCCTAATATTATTTCTTTAAGAATTCATTTAAAAATTAAAATTAGTGATAAAAGGATGACTATATTGCTTTAGTTTGGACAGGATTCTTTCAGGCATTAAAATAAGTTGATCGTAATGGCCATTGGCTTGACTAATCTTTGTGCCACCTCTGTGCTATAGGAAGTCTTCCCCCCACCCCCTTCACATCCCTTGGGGTGAAACATGAAGAATTGAGAGAACAATGGCCACTATTCTCTGGGAACAGATTTAAGGGCTATATCCCTTCCTTAAAAAAGCACACTATGTATACCCACTGCTAATATACATACAATAGCCATGAGTCTGACTGCCATGGAGACCCAACTACACCACAAAACTTATGCCAGATGAACAGAAGGTTAAAGGAAGGAAAATGCTGAAGAGGCCAAAAGTTTGTTTTGCTTGCAGGCTATTTTTTTTTTTTAACCTTTGCCCATTCAGCAACTGTTAGTAACTGTTTTGTCTCTCTCTCTACCTGACAGTATTGTTCAGGGTCAAAGCGTCCATCAGTGACTTCTATTACCCTTCTACTTTTTTGCTTTTTAACGTGGTTGTGCTTGATTAGGGTAAACAGAAAAGGAGATTTGAATGAGTTTCCTGTTTCCAAGGAAAGGGGGAGCCCTGATGATTCCCGACCCATATCCCCTTCATCCACCCTGAACGTCACCTACCAGTGGTTCCCACACACTTTCGGTAGATTCCGGTGGCTCGGCCTGAGAACGTTGTCTAGCTTTAGGACTAAGCTTGACTATGTCCTCTGATGCCGTAAGCACTGGAGCAGGCCAACAATGCTGGGAGCCAGTGCTCCAGGAGCTGTCCTCAACCAATGAGGAATGGAAGTAGGTAAATAAAGAATTCAGCTTTTTGTTCCCTCACAGGGACAGTTTCCAGGTGCGTTCCATCCATTTTCTTATAATGTCCTGGGAAGTATTAAGTCCCAGCCACCCACAATTCATTAACTAGGAATGTAGAGGCTTTATCCCTTTTATGTCATTTTATGTCATTTCCACAATGTTCTTCCTAGAATCACTTCCCAAGTAAATGACTTGTACTGAAATTTCTTTTCTCAGATTCCGATTTGGGGGAATCCAAACAGATAGGGGCATATTTTGCTACTTGAAATGGCCTGGGCCTGCATTTGCTCTTAAGGAGAGCAAGCATTTGGAACTAGAGAATTTCTGAACTAGCGGCTGCAGCTGCCACCTAGAAATTGTCACTGAGCTACGTGAGGTGATATGGCAAAGCTGAGACTGGAAATGTATCTTATCATTTGGCTAATAATAAAATTACTTGTCAGTTAGTAAATACCAAAGAAATAATACTTCATTTCTTCACTTATGTTATTGACTTAAGTATACGTAAATTATCAATATGAATAACATAGTCGTGCATGTTATCGTTTGAGTGATAATCAGATTCATTGTTTGTTATAGAGTACTTTTAAGAAATAATGATCATTTATGAATTTAATTTATTGAATTTTATTAACATATTCAGGAATGTGGAAGCTTTGGGAGAAAAAAACCCCTCCAGAATTCTGTATAAAGATTCCTTCAAATCGTTGGTAAGTACTGGGCTACACATGCACAGACTGAAATTACACAAATTGTTCAAAGAATGCTAAGGAGTTGTCAGCTTGCATAGAGATGAAGGTTTTCAAACTTGATTATCCATGGTGGAGAATTGTTGGAGATGACTTGGACATTTAGTAGTGAGTCTTGAGAGGTCACACCTTAGAAGTAGGACTAAACTATTCCTGGAGTGAAAACTATTTTAGCAGTAATTAGAAAAGTTTAAAAACAGTCCTCAGGAAGATTACTTTGATTTAAGAGTGACATAAGCATCTATGAATACAAAACTCATCCCTCTTTAAAAGAACACAATAGAACCCAGACACTCAATACATGATCTACAATGTCTAGAGCCAATAAGTTTCCTTTACTAGATATAATAAGAAGAAGGCAAATGTGATCTCTAACCAGGTGAAAAAAACAATCAATAGAAACAGATTCAGAAATTACAGAAATGCTGGAAGTAACAAATGATAGAACAGTTATTAATATAATGTTCAAATATATGAAGAAAGACATGAACCTGTAAGAAGAGAGACAGAAGATATAAAAAAGAATAAATTAGAATGAACTTCAGGAATGGAAAAACCAATATTTGAAATGGAAAAAGCCACTGGATAAGATTAACAATAAATTTCACATTGCAGAAGAAAAAACTAATGACTTTGAAGATACAGCAATATAATCTATCCAAAATGAAGTAGAGTGAAAAATAACATTAAAAAATGAACAAAAGCTCAGGGACCTGTGAGACAGTATCAAGAATTTCAAGTACATGTAACAGGAATCACAGAAGAAGGAGAGAAAGGTAGGGAAAGCAAATATATTGGAAGAATCAATGGCAGAACATTTCCAAATTTGATCCAAGAAGATTTCCACAGGTCCAAGAAATTCAAAGGACCTCACACAAGATATCACACCCACATACAGAGCGACATAAGACACACCATAAAGTTCTGGAAACCAGTGATAAAGAAAAATATTTTAGCAGCTGTCAGAGAAGATAGTCTATGTAGAGAAACAAAGCTAAGCATTATTAATACCTGTGGCCAGAAACTAGGCAAACCAGAAGACAATGAACTGGCATCTTTAAAATACTAAAAGGGGAAAAATATTATCAACCTAGAAATCCATATGTAACTAAAATATTCTTCAAAATATGGTCATTTATTTAGACAAAAGCTGTGGCAACTCATCATCAAGAGAACTACATGATAAAAAACTTAGTAAAGGGGCGCTTGGATGGCTCAGTAGGTTAGGCGTCCAACTCTTGATTTTGGCTCAGGTCATGATCTCAGGGTCATGAGATCAAGCCTTGCGTTGGGCTCCAGGCTCAGTGTGAAAGCTGCTTGATATTCTCTCTCTCCCTCTCCCTCTGCCCTTCCCCAGATCATGCTTACTTTCTCTCTGAAATAAATGAATAAATGAAAAAATAAAATTTGTTTAAAAAGATAGAAAAAATGTTGCTCTAACAGGAGATAATCACACAAGATGGAAACGTGAATTTATTTAAAAGAATTAAGAAGATCAGTAATAATAAATACTTAGATAAATATAAAAGATTATTTTCTTATTTTTAAATTTCTTTAAAATATCATTAACCTTTTATAGTAATAATAATAATAATAATAATGTGTTCTGTGCCTTATAACAAATGTAGAAATAAAACAAATGACAATAAGAGCTTAACAGAAAGGAGGAGGGAAGTGGAAACATAATGTAAGTGTCTTATATGTCAACTAATATAATATTATTTGAAGGCAGTTTTGATAAATTAAATATGTATGTCATAAACCCTAGGGCAACCAACTTTTATGTATAGGTAATAAGATAGTAAACAAATAAAAATAAAATAAGTAGGCTAAATTGGTAGGCTAAAATTGATAATAGAGATAAGTCAATTGTAAAGCATAATGAATTAAACCAAAAAAGGCAGAGAGAAAATAGATAGATAGATAGATAGCAGATAGAAAGAGTAGAAAAAAATAACAAATATATAGGTCTAAACCCAAATATATTGAAAATTGCATTAAATGTAAATTGTCTAGATACTCCAGTTAAAAGACAAATTTTCAGATTGAATAAAAATGCAAGATCCAATCATACACTCTCTATAAGAAACCCATGTTACATGTAAGCACACAGCTACATTAAAGGAAAATGATGGAAGATTTTACACGTGACAAAAGTAAAAATAGATCAATTGGACATCATCAAAATTAAATCTTCTTGATTCAAAAGATACCATCCAAAATGTGAAAAGACAATCCACAGTATGGGACAAATATGTGTAAATCATGTATCTTACAAGGGACTTGTATTTAGGCTATATAAGCTATTACAACTCAATAATAGACAACCCATTTTTAAAGTGGGAAGGGATCTGAATAGACATTTCTCCAAAGAAGATCTATAAATGGCCGATAAGCACATGAAAAGATGATCAATATATTAGCCAACATAGAACTGCAAATCAAAACCACAGTGAGGTATTACTTCACACCCATTAGCATGATGAGAATAAAAAAGACAATAAAAAGTTGGTAAGAATGTGGAGAAATTAGAACCCTTACACATTGCTGGCGGAAATGTAAAACAGTGCAGCCACTGCAGCCCCTTTGGAAAACAGTATGGCAATTCCTCAAAATGTTAAACATGAAATTATTGTGTGACTCAACAGCTCTACTTCTAAGTGTATATATCCAAGAGAAATGAAAACATATCCACACAAAAACTTGTACATAAATATTTATAACATTATTCACTATAGCCAAAACAACTCAAATAGCCATCAAATAATGAATGGATAAATAAAATGTGGTAAATCAATATAGTAGAATATTATTTAATGATTAAGAGGAACAAAATAGTGATACAATCTACAACATGAATGAACCTTGAGAATATAAGGCAGACACAAAAGGCTACATATTGTATCATTCTTTTTCTATGAAATGTTCAGAATAGGAAAAATCTACAGAGACAAAGTAGATTAGTGGTTGCCAAGTGCTGGATAAATAGGGAAAATGGGACTGACTTGCTAAAGGATATACGGTTTCTTTTTAAGGTGATGAAAATGTTCTAAAATTGGTCGTGGTGATGGTTGCGCAGCTATGAATATGCTAAAAACTACTGAATTGTACATTTTAAAATGAGTTAATTGTATGATTTATGAATTATATCTCAATAAAGCTGTTAGAAAAATAGTAAAATGATGGAAAAAAAAGTTATGCCATGCAAAAACTAATAACACAAAGCCAAAGTAGACTTTGGAACAAAAATATTACCAGGAATAAAAGGGAACTATTTTATGATGATAGAGTCAATTTATCATACAGATATAATAGTCCTAATGTATTTGCACCCAAAAATAGAGCTCTAAATACATAAAGCTAAAGTTGACCAAACTAAAAGTGAAATAGCAAAATTCACAAGTATGGTTGGAGATTTCAATTTTTCTCTCTCAGTAACTGACACAGCAAGTAAATAAAAAATTAGCAAAGATATTAAAGTCTTGAGCAACTTTGTCAGCCAAATTGGCCTAATCAACATTTATAGAATACTCCACCCAACAACAGAATACACATCCTTTTGTAGTGTTCCTGGGACATTGACTAAAATTAAAGCTATTTTCTGGGGCATAAAGTAAATCTCAATACATTAAAAAAATAGAAATAAAAAATCATGCTCTCTGTCTATAATGGGAATTAAAACAAAAATCATAAAAAGAGAGTATCTGGATATTTGGAAATTAAATAAGCATTTCTAAATAACCCGTGGGTCAGAGAAGAAATCACAAGAGAATACAGAAAATATTTAGAACTGAATAACAATGAAAATGCATCATGTCAAAAATTGGGGGACACAGCTAAAATACTGAGCTGTTTAGTGTGCAAAGCACTCTTAAAGGGAAATTCATAGCTTTAAAAACTTATATTTAAAAAGAGGAAAGGACTAAAATCAATTATTTAAGTTTCCAAGTAAAAATCTAGAAAAAGAAGAGTAAATTGAAATAATGTTATAAAACATACATAAAAATTAGGAAAAAATCAATGAGATCAAAAGCAGTTTCTTTAATCAATAAAAGCAATAAACCTCTAACTAGAATTATTAAGATTAAAAAAAGAGAGAAATCACAAATTACTAACATTAGTAACAGGAGGAGGCATCACTGCATATCCTTCAGATATTAAAAGGATAACAAGAAAAAACTTTTTAGAAGAAAATATAGGCAACCATTTCATAGCTTTCAGATAGTCAAAGATTTCTTCGTTCAAAATAAAAAGGCATAAACCCTAAATGAAAAAAGTGATCAATTGGACTTTATCAAAATAAAGAACTGCTCTTTCAAAGATACCTTCAAGAAAATAAAAAGACAAGCCACAGACAGGGAGAAAATATTTACAATACATTTATCTGACATAAGACTTATATCCAGAATACACAACGAACTTTTCAGAATATACAAAGAACTCTCTCAAATCAATCAGTACCCACACACAATGCAAGAATGTTCAAAAAGAAAATGAAAAAAAAATGCTTAACATTAATAATAAATATGGAAATTACAATTAAAACCACAATTTATACCACTACAAACCCATAAAATGACCCAAAATACTGACAAATATTGGTGCAAATGTGGAGCAACTATAATTCTAATATATTGCTAGTGATAAAGTAAAGCGACACCACCACTTTGGAAAACAGTTTGGCAGTTTCTTATAAAGTTCAATATACACTTACCATATATACAAACCAATAATTCTAGATATTTCCCTAAGAGAAATGAAAACATATCTCACAATATACACAACTGCATAAAATGTACAGATTTTCATGGCAATTTTATTCATGTAGCCAAAACTTGGAAACAACCCAAAATGTCCACCAACAAGTGAATGGATAAACAAATTGTGATATATTTACACAATGGACTACTCAGTAATAAACAAAAATGAACTTTTCATATACAGTAGCATAGATGAATCTCAGGAACATCGTTCTGGAGGAAAGATGCAAAATGCAAAAATATACATACTATATGATTCCTTCTTAAAACTTGATAAGTGTTTTGAGTGCCTTTTAATCTACAGGTTACTACTCCTCTATCCTTCTTTTGAAGAAACTAGGCCATTTGAACTCAGTTTCCTACAGTGGATTTTCCTGATCCTACTCATTGTCCAATTCAACATGACCCATATATTTCCAGCAAATTAGGAGCTAGATCCAGGGGCTTGGTCAGATTCAGATTTGATATCTTTGGAATCGAAGGATGGCATGTTTTTTCATCAATAGACACATAATGTCTAGTTATAGTTCTTTTATGATGTAGGCAAAATGGTGATGTTCTAATTTTATCATTTTACTGGCTAGAATAATTTTATAAAGAGAAGCTTCATCTGCTATTTCCAAGTTGGTGACTTGGCCTAGCATAACTGACTCCATTTTGGGTTTGTGGTTTTCTGTTTTAATACAACCAAACCTAAAGAAATCCCATAGTTAAGGTTCCATGTTCCATGCACTCACTGAAATATTACTGCACACATAGGAAATACACAGCCAGAAATGAGATTTAACAAAAATAGCAAACCACAGAATCAGACCTGCAAAAACTGATATTACAATTATCAGATACCAAATATATAATAATAAATAAATACGTATAAATTAACATATATAAAGAAACAGAATTAGAAAAAAACATTCTGGGAAGAATCTACAGAAATGAAAATTAGAGTAACTGAAAGTAGAATCTGGATGAATTATTTTAACATTATATTAAACACAGTTAAAGAAACAGTGATTTGGAAGGTAAAGCTGAAGAAGTTACACATAATGTGGGACAGAGAAAAAGCAAAGGGAAATATTGAAAAGAGATTAAGAAACATGGAGGGAAGAGTTGGCAGGCCTAACATACATGTAATCTGAGTTCTAAGAAGAAATAATAATGGGGGACACACAACTTTAAAAGACACAATGACCGAGTGTTTTCCAGAGGGGCTTAAGAACACCAAACCTCAAACCAAGAAGTTCCCCAAAGTGCCAAACACCATAAGTAAAAAGAAATACACCCAAGTGACAAATTCAAAACAATGAAAACAGAGAAGATAGAAGCTGCAGCCAAACAGGAAAGGAAAAAAAAAAAAAAGAGGGATGACTGATAGCCGACTTCTCAGAAACAACAGTGGAACCCAAAAGAATTGAAAATAGATTTTCAAAGTACTGTCAGAAAATAACTTTCAACCTAGAATTCTATACAGTTAATCCTCAGACAACATAGGTTTGAACTGATCGTGTCCATTTATATACAGATTTTTTACAGTATAGTAATGTAAATGTATTTTCCTTATGGTTTTAATAACATTTTCTTCTCTCTGGCTTTCCTTATTGTAAGAATACAGTGTATAATACATATAACCTACAGAAAATGTATTAATCAACTGTGTTATTGGGAAGGCTTCTGGTCAACAGTAGACTATTTAGTAGTTAAGTGTGGGGGGAGTCAAAAGTTATACCCAGATTTTCAACTGTCAGCACCCCTAACTCCTGTGTTTTTCAAAGGTCAACTGTATTTAGTGATAAAAATCTTTCAACAATAAAGGAAAAATAAAGACATACTCAGACACAAGCTCAAAAAGGTTTACTATCAAAATTAAAAAAAAAAAAAAAAGGTTTACTATCAAAAGAAACTTCCAGTGAAGGTATATTGTGTCAAAAGGAAGATCTGTGATACACGAAAATGGAAAGCATAAATATTGACCATGTACAATAGCAAAATTAATGTCTAATGTGTGAGGCTACATATCTAGAGAGAATAACACATAACTTAGAGAGGGTAATGATTGGCTTGAAACATTCTGAGTCTTAGATGGTTCCAAAGAAGAGTAAAACTAGTAATATTAAACTCTGTTAATTATGTATGTTAAAATTTCTAGGCTAATCATTAAAGGGATAGAGATAGCTATAAAAGTTAGCTTTTATCATTATAATTGATGTTATGATTATAACTATTATGTTCTAGGGATCTTATAGAAAGAAAGAAGAAAAGAAAGAGAGGGTGAAAGGAAAAGAAAAGAGAAAAGGATTCTGTAATCCAATCAGTTTTTCTTAACCAAAATAGATTTCCTGCTTGATTTCTCTAAGTTTTTTCTCAGATGATGGGCATTATAAATCCCCAGATAGAGACTGAAGAGGGTCTGCAGACTTTCCTTTGTTTATTTGACAGCAGAACCTTTAGCTCGTTGAATATTTATTAATATCTTGAGAGACCTGCAGGCTAGAGAACACCTTTTAAGTTGAAGCAGAATCTACTAGCACTTGATTTGCCTGTTGGACGGATTAATAGAACCACATGGGCTTGAAAAGTATAACAGACTCAAATAGCGAGGTCAATCTTAGAAAGACCTCAGGTCTGGGAAAGTAAGACATTGAGAGAGAGTTGAAAATACTATTGTCCAAGGATACCAGGAAGGATGGGATGTATTGCAAGCTGTTAAACTGAAAGAAAAAAAATTAAAGCACCACCTAGCAAATAGGTTGGAAAGCTTCTGCTACAAGACTGTTGGAACACCTGGGAACACTGCCAAGCAATTCTGGGGAAGACTTGGCACTGATTGTGGCCTTGTGTTCTCTATGAAAGAAAAAAGATTATTTTATAAGTCATAATACGCTACCTAGAAGCCAAATTGCCAGTTAAAATTCTATTTGCAAGCAGGTGTAAGGTTTCAATGTAGCTTTCACCTAACATCATAGAATACTGAGTCTTTGTAATCAAATATGATGCCAACGATCTTTGCAGCTCCATTTTTGATGTTTCAAATGTTCAGAGAAATGGCAAGTTAGGAATGTCCGTAATTATAACAGAGTCTTCTGTATCTGCTCTAAATGCAGCTGTTTGGTTGAGACAATGCAGAAGAAATAAATTACCACGTATAGAAAGGCATTTTTGCTCTTATCAACCCAATTAATTATTTCCTCTAGAAGTTAACACTTTAAATGTATCCAAGCGAAGAGAAAGGTGAAAGATATTTGTTGGCTAGCTTTTTAAATTCTATGCTGTTTCGTATCTTTTTTAAAAGTCTGTAATACTTTAATTGCAATCGATGTAATATAATCCCATTGATGCTTTAGGTAACTGTATACACCAGGCTTGTTTTCTCTGAAGACTCAAATCTGGAGGCGTTAATCTTCACATCCCTCATGGTGGAAGACGCCAGAAGCAAGCCACATCTATGCTGGCCCGGAGAGAAGAGATGCCTTTCACCCTATTCTTGGCTACTGGGATGTCCTCCACGCTTTTTTCTCTTGCTCTCCAAATCCTAGTAAGTTCAGGGCCTGCCTCCGCCAATGAAGCCTCCCTTGATACCTGTGGCCCATCTTAACCTTTTGTTCTTTTTCTGAAGGAAAAGCTAGTATCTTTAGTTCTCTCCAAGGTAGCACTCAAATCCTACTGCTGTGTCTTATCTCTTAATTATTATAGGATCTCACCCTCTACGCAAAGACATTCTTGTAGGCACACCCAGTTCTTGTATTTCACATTCTTGATCAATGCAGTGCTAGGTTTACAGTTGGTGGCCCATAAATACTTGTTAATAAAGTGACTAATGAAAGAACCAGAGAGGTCCACTACTTAGGAAACAATTATTCAGGCTGCTTCCTGACAGCAGGGAGGTTTGGGGTTATCTGTGGTTTAGGGATGACTTGTATGTTATCATTCTCGTCATCCATTGTCAAAGAGTTTAAGTAAACCCACTGCTCCAGGGAGCACTTCGTTGTTTCTCATCTGTGCTTATGATCGGATTGGACCAAAGCATTCGGGAGCTTTCCCAGGGATCCACAGCCCTCTCCAAGGCCAGGAACTGCCCCACTGGCAGGGGAAGGAGGGAGGGCAGGGCAGGGCAGGAAGTGCTGCTGGAGACACACCTACTTTTCAGTTCGCCTTTGTCCTTCAACCACCACACCCTGCTGCCTTCTTTGTTCTTCCAACCCTGACAGCCCCCTTCTACCTTTCTATCCTAAAGGACTGCTTCCAAGATGAGGATTTCCAAACGTGCCTTTAGCACTTGTAAGCCCCTCCCCGAAGGATTTGCAAAGTCAACAAAAGGCATGTTGATTGTAGGTGTTTGCTCTCAACACAGAGTTTGCAGAGAATTAGAGGTCAGACGCCGCCTCTGCATATGGCTCCGGAAGCCTCGTGCAACTCTTGCAAAGCCCGCGTGGGAACGGGCAGAGCAGGGGGAACACAGACCTGAACCCTGCGGCGTTGGGGCGCCGCCTGGCACCGGTGCGGGGAGCAGCCTCCCCAACAGCTGTCTGATTTATTCCAGCGCTAGTGTTTTCGCGGGAATGGCAAATTATTTCTTCTCAGCTCTTTGCTGGTTTCCTTTTACATAATTTCCGCGTCTTTCAATTATTTGCACTTCGGGGGAGCTCCAGGGCCCTCCTGGACCATACAGGTGTGTAGATCGTACAGGTGTGTACTTTTAATAAAACACCATTTATTAAAATCTGAGCTTTCAAAATTGGCAAATTATGGGGATGGATTATTTTTTTTAACCACAAAAGGATTTTGTGACCAAATTCAGTGTCCCTTTTATTAATTAATCCATGATTCTCTGTGGTGTATATAACATCACATTTGTGGATTTCTTTGTCTTGACTTCAGAAGTAATCCATGTTCACAGCCACGGTAGGTCATGGCAGTTAAAACCATGTTCTTTGACCTCAACAAGACCTAGATTTGAGACCAGGCTCTGACACTTACTTGCTATGCATTTGAATAAGTTTCTTATCCTTTCGAAAATACAAATTAAAATTGTTGCAAGTATTAAATGAGATAGCATAGCTCAAGCACTTAGCACACAGGAAGGGCTCACTATGTTAGTTTTATTAAGAGTGTTTGTAAAGGTTGGTCTACCCACCTCCAATTTAAATGCAGCTTTTTTGTATCTTGTTTAAGTGTAAGATCTACCTTTAATGCTGTGCCTTCCTTCAGTGACCATTCTGCCCACTCACTGTCCTGCCCAGCGGTTTGGTCCTAGGGCTCTGGGATTCCCCTAAGGACCAAAGTCCTTCCATCACAGAATGGGATGGGAAAGGGCTACTCCCAGATCATACTGGCTACAGGCTGAGAGTGGGAAAGTAGATGGGGTTTCTCTCTAAAATAGTGCTTCTCAAAGTGTAGCCAAGGAACCCCTTTATCAGAATCACTTTGGAGTGTTTATTAAATTGCAGAGGCCTAGAGTCCCACCCCAGAGCTTTTGAAGTAGACTCTTTTGAGGGGGGCTCTGCGGTAAGAATCTGCATTGTAATAAGCACCCAGGTTATTCTGATGCTAACTAAATAAAATTCTGGAACTGCTCCAGGGCAGTCCTCAAGTTTGCCCAATTATGGAATGGCCTGGAGATGTTTAATACAAATAGAGGTTCCTGGGCCCCACCCCACAATTTCCAGGGAGGAGCCTGAGGATGTGTACTTTTAATAGCTATCCCCAGGTGACTGAAGATCTGGCAAATCCAGGAAATACTGTTCTAGAATGACTGCCCAGTGGCATGTTTGGTGGTAGTGGTGGTAGTGATTAGGGAGGGGATGAGGGTTTGAATGATCTAGAGAGTGACTTAGGTCAAGAGTTGAGCCCCCACTGTCTCCCCCAGGGTGTGAGAGTCTGTGTCCAGCCCCTCCCACAGTGTTTGAGAAAGCAAAGCACAGTCAGTTTGGGGAGATGAATCGATGCAAGAGTGAAGAATGAAGCTCATGGGCAGAAACCAGCAATCACACATGAACAACCATGGGACTGCGGGTAAATGGAAAAAGCGGCGGCTTGTCATAACAACGATTCCTGGTTCTTTCAGCCTGGCTCAAGTTCTCACTGTGAGCTTTTCCGCGGATTGCCTCCTTTCCTTAAGACAGACAGCTTGGGTAGGTTTGTAACCCAAATGATCTTAATCAAAACAATGCTCCGCCGAGCCACCTGTGGCCGAGCTGTGCCTTACCTACTCTCTTTCTGGGCTTCCCTTCCAGCCTCTGTAGCCAGATTCCTTCTCTCGGAGGAGAGAAGCCTATTCTGCCTTCTTCAGGGGCTTGCAACAGCAGTCCAGTAATGACAAGCTGTCAGGCTTCCTGCACAAGTCTTAATCTGTGGTGAGTAGAACAGTAACCTCATTGACAGATGCAGCTACCAGGTGAAAAAACCTACTTGTTACAAAGATGTTCTCTTGGGATACCCATCCCTTCTCCACGGTGCTCTCCTTACTCCCAGCAAAGCTAGACAATATTTCTCTTAGTCTGCTATCTACTCAGGGACGGGGAGGCAGCCTATAATCAGAGCAGAGTCTGCTTTCTCTTTCTTCAGCTGATGGTCACATGGCATCTGTTCTGTAATTCTGCCCCCCAATTACTTTGGACCTGGGTCTACCACCTCATGACAATACTGTTTTTCCCTTTCCCTCTGGGAGGTATTAGCTGTCATCCCAGTGGGTAATAGAACTTTGCAGTGACGAAGACTCTGATACCAACAAGAGTTCTTCATCTATCTTGTTGTTTGACGTTCGAGCCAGCAAACATTTAATGATGAGGGCTTGATCCTAGTGAGATATTGTAGTGGGTTCAATCAAAGGTAAATAAGATAAAGTCTCAAGCCAGAAAGAAATTCGAATGAAGAGTGTAGTGACATTCCACTGGATGACATAGCCACGGGTCAGCCATGATATGAAAATATAAGAGTCAGGATATTAAGAAGAGAAATAATATGGGAATTTTTTAGTTGTGATATCTGTGTGTATCTTTATCTTACAGAAAATGAAAATATCAGGAAAAAGCATTGATAATGTACATTGTATTAAGTTCTCTGTTGTCAACGAATCTAAAACAATTCAGTCATTCACAACTGTTGGGTTCTTTTAACAAATAACGGTGACCTCCCATGACTGAAGGTAGAAGGAGGGTCTAGGTCTTCTTCCCAACAAACTTGCTGCCAAGTGATACGTTACAAGGAAAACAAACCTTGGACCAAATCCTACAAAACAAACCTAAACATATATTAGCATACAAACACGAGTCATACAGTATGCTCTTATTGGCTCCCTCCCTTGGTCCCTCTGCCGGTTCCCTTTCATGATGATTTCACTCGTGGCAGATGCAGCAGTATTCCTTAGGGAGGATCAGCTAGCCATCCAGTCAGAATCAGACAATAAATCCTTGCTTAGAGATGGGATACAGAACCGAATGGGACTTCTAGGCTGGGGCATCATATGAGAGGTATTGGGCTGCTGAGCGAGACAGGTTCCCACCCCGGTGGGGGTGTCTGTACCCCGCTAGTCAGTTCATGTATATTGAACACTATTCACATTGCCTTTGAAAAATTACTTCTAACTCCACTTATGCTAATGAATAACCCCTCGACTACAGATGGAGCTAGGGAGAGTCGAAGTACTCATAGTATTCTGGACTGCGATCTCCTGAGTGGGCCTTTTAAAATATTAACTAAGCGCCCCTGGGCAGTTTATCCCAGATTAGGAATGTTAGTCAGGTACCCTAGCATATAGAATAATACCAACACACACACTTATATAACATATATCATAATACTTACACCAAAGTATTTCAGAGAAAATCAGACAACATAACAAGTGGACAATAAAACAAACCTTCAATTTAATTGTCATAATAATGTCAACAAGAGGATTAAATGAAAAGGATTAAATGCACATTACATATGGAAAAATAATTAGAAAAAAGAGCTAATTAATAGTTAATTTGAACAAACTTAACAGATGAAAGAACAGATAATATACCATTTGTTTGATATTCAACTCCAGTTCTGTTAAAGAATATGACATCGGGCCACGATGATTCCTGATTCCTTCTGTCCAGATCCTCATCCTTCAACATCCAGGTTTGCTCATTCATTCATTTTTTCCACTTGACCAACATTTACTGAGTCTCTACTCTGTCCAGACTGAGGTTACAAAGATGGATGGAAATGGTCCGTGTCCTCAGTGAGTCTCCAGAGGAGTGGAGAGCTACCTTTTATTTACTTATGTATTTATTTATTTATTTTAAGATTTTATTTATTTATTTGTCAGAGAGAGAGAGAGAGAGAGAGCATGCACGCACAAGCAGGGGGAGCAGCAGGCAGAGGGAGAAGCAGTCTCCTCACTGAGCAAGGAGCCCAACGCAGGACTCGATCTCAGGACCCTGGGATCATGACCTGAACCAAAGGCAGATGCTTAACCTGATTGAGCCACCCAGGCGTCCTGAGAGCTGCCTTTTAAATACGGGCCACAGGTGGGAGTCCCGGGCCATAAATTCAGGATAGCAAAAATTGTTCGCTTTTTTCCTCTAATCACATTTAATTTCTATCTTGATCCCTCACTATGTTTGTAGTGAGAATTTTACTCTTGGTCAATGCACAGTCATAGACAATTCAGGGTTTCCCTCTTGCCCTCCTCCCTGGGGCTGCATTTCGATCCCACTAGTTCTACGACATCAATGGGAGAAGCATCACTGTCTAGCACGTGGCATCTGCTGTGGTGTGTGGGCTCCTGTCTAATTTCCAGTTACCATTCCCCACTGAGAGGCCCCTTCACCAACCCGCTTCCAGCTCCTCTGGTTCCCTTTTTGGATATAAGAAGTGAAACTCTCTGGGCTCTCCTATCCTCCTGGGCCACCTCTCCCGTAGCCTATCTTTGTGCACCCTAGCCCACCCTCATGTGTCCTCAGAGTCCCTCACCGGTGGCTTACTGTCTCTTGCTCCTGCCTCCCTTTTCTTTGGCTCTGGTCCATAGGATCTTCCAGATCAGTTGTTTAGGGGAAAAAAATCTTCGTGCTGTAACGCATTGAAGGCCCAGGACTTTGATCCTCAAAAATATTCTCTTTTAAGCCGTGAACTGCCAACTTGGGTCTATTTTGGGAAACTCAAAAAGCTATATTAACTCATTTCCTGCTCTTTGAATTTTTTATTGAACAGCCTAACTCTGGAAGGTAGTGAGTATGGCCTGTCCCTCTGCTGTAAATGGGGAAAGAAAAGGACTATCAGAGAATATGAGGGAAAGAAGTATAGTTTTTTCCTAAATGCTTTCCCTCCATATGGGCAATTTTGGTAGAGTGTGTGAAGGGCCTTGATAGAGGGGGCATGAGAGGGGCACTTAAAGCTGACTGGGAGGTTCAGGGAAGGCTTTCTGGAGGAAGGAGTTAGCTGAGTGGCTAGGGGAGTGTAGGGGGCAGAGAAGGTAGAATGACAAAAGGCCATAAGCATGAGAGAGAACATGTCATATTTGGGAATCTGCAAGCAATTTAGTGTGGCTGAAGTATAATTTATGATGGAATGGAAACTTGGCAAAATATGAGCTTAAACTGGCAAACTGGGTTCAGATCATGAAATATAACATCTTAAAAGCAATGGGAAGCCACAAGGGGAGTGAATTTATCAAATCTACACTGCAGAGAGGTCGATCCGCCATTGGTGAGAATTCACTAAAAAGCAGCATACGGCAGGGAAGCCAGTGAAAATGAACTTTCAGGAACCGAGCAACAGCTTAGGAGGCTCTGATCGCATATAAAAGCAAGTGGAGGTGAAGAGAAAGGGAGACACTGGAGACATACTTGGAAGTAGAATAAAGAGATTTCGTAATGGAGGGAAGGATTCTCATGTTTTTTAGTGGGTGATGGTGTCATTCTCCAAAACACAGAATGTAAGGGGAAGAACTGGTTGGGGAGAATAAAGGAAAAATAATGTCTGAATGACATCCAAACAGCTGCCCAGCAGGGTTGCCACGAAGGCAAACAATCTGGGCTGGAGATGGGAGTGGAATTCAGTTCCCTAATGACAGTGGGTGAAGTCTAGGGAGTGATTTAAAATCTTTGGAAGAGAGCATATAACGGGTACAGAGAAGAGGACTCTTTCCAGATGCTTAAAGATGGCCGACATTCAAGAGTCCTTTCTTTGTGCCTTCTCTTCTGTTTCCAAGCTGATTTGCACCAGAATGGTGATTCTCCTGTTTCAGGATTTAAATGTCAACTGCAGAGTTTACAATTGGTCGAAGTTCTGATTTTTGAGAACAGCATCTTCAACAACTGTTTTCAACACTTTCAGGGTCTGGTTGGAACATGGTTTTTTCCTTATCGAACCTATTGCCAGGCTCCTGGGTGGCTCCATTGGTTGAGTAACCTTCTTTGGCACAGGTCATGATCCTGGAGTCCTGGGATTGAGCCCTGCATGGGGCTCCCTGCTCAGCGGGGAGTCTGCTTCTCCTTCTGCTCTGCCCCTCCCCCTGCTCAAGCACTCTTTCTCTCTCTCTCTCTCTCAAAAGTAAATAAATAAATAAAATCTTAAAAAAACAACCCCAAACCTATTGTCAATGAATTGCAGCAGCCTGCTGAAAATGGGCATTTGGTAGCCCCCACTCTAGTCTGTCCTGCGGGGAGGAGAGGAGCAGGAATGTTCTTATGGTTCCCAAACTGAAAGGAGAAAAAAATATACACGTTTTGTGCTGCTAAAAAGAACTCCATTTCTTCTCAGAAGTCTTACACTTTCACACCTTCTCTAGTACATGATGAAGCGCCTCCTGGTCTGTAACAGAGCATTTCTTAATGTTTTCGTATCACAAAACACCAACTGATAATATTTTTATGCATAAAGTTATACAGTGTTTCTTTAAAAACTCTTCATTCTGTTAGGATAACAACAAAAACCCCAAAGTAATATATGGTAAAAAAAAAAAAAAAAGTCATTTGATCTTGAAAGGTAAGGAAATAAAATTGCTTCACTGTTTTTCACTGTCATGATAAAATAATTATTAATCATAAGATTTGGAAGTATCTTCCCATTTACTCCCAGCACATCTGCAGGTTATTTGTGGAACACCAGTGTTCCGTGGCACACAGTATGGGAAACACTGTTGTAGTAATTTGATTATGATGGTCCACAGTTCTATGCTCATGATGTGGGGCTTCATGATCTTTAAATCTGAAAGGCAATTTACAGAAAAGAAAAGGGATGTTCCCAGGAAGCTGGTTAATTCTGTCCTTCAGTCTCTACTGTCCTTGTCCTTAGTGCCCTGGGAGAGAGCAGGGCTCTGGAAGGCCATGGAAAGACCCTACAAAGACCCGCAGGGTAGGAAGTGGTACTAGGATGCTTGGAAGCAGCTGCAGCAATGAGAGGTGTAGGTGCCATTATCAGACAGGCCTCCCAGAGGGCAGAGCTGCCAAGCCTGTGATTGCAACCAGCCTAGTTAGCAACAGGCCCCACTGCCACATCCCAGGAGGGGTGGAAAAGGCTGGTGAAATGTCCTGGCCTTTTCATCTCGTGCTGTGCTCACACCAGCAGCAGCTGCATTGCAGAACCGTGTCACTCTCTTCCTCTCCGTGAATCCTGTGCGTGTGGGTAATACATTGTTAAGGAATATTAAAAAAAAAAAATATATATAAAATGAAGACATGTCAAATATTGTGCTTAATTTAATAAATAAGGAAACCAAGAAGACATTCCTGCTGCTTTAAAGAACTCCAAGAACCACATAGAAAACGGGGCGGGGGGGGGGGGCACCTCAGAAATGGATTTACTAAGAGATGCGAGATGTGCCCACCCACAGGGCAATAATCAATTTATTTGCATTTCTATAGATAAGAATCATTTGCATTATTATCCACGGCCTACAGCGTCCAGGGTTGCAGAATAGCTCAAAGAAGATGAAAGATGGAGATTATCCAGATGGGTGAGCTGCTTACTTTCTAGTTCATAGTAAATTCAATGTAAATTTTAGCTATGATGTATTGTTACAATAATAGCGTATTTGGAAGCAGTCAGGCTAGGGTTTGAATCTCATCTCAGTCACTCACTAATTGGGTGACCCTGGGCAAGGAAATTCATCTTTCTCAGCCCAATTTTCCTATCGGTGTGCCATTATTTGGGGACTAATGAGAAGTAACTAGAATAATGTTTGTAAAATACTCTATGGAAGGTTTAGCACAGAGTAAACATTCAATAGTGGTGGTATTATTTTTGTTATTAAAAGTGGCACTTCTAACAATGCTGAAACTTCTCTTTATGTGACCAGCTGTTGTACTCAGCTAAAATTAACTTTTGGATATGAAGTTTTAAATCATCAATAGATAAATAAATGGACCTCAAATATTGAGTCTGGCCAAATGGCACTGTTTCCGAAGCTAATTATTGAGTAGGTCTGTGTTTTGGCTTTCTTGTCTTTTTAAAAAGTTAGGCATATGAGCAGCATACAGTGGGCTTTTATCCTCATAGTTCAGAAATAAATGATAAACATTAAAAAAAAGTTAGGCATAAGTACTCCTTGTCTCTACACACAGAAGGCAGGTTGTCAATGCTCCCTCCGCACAAAGCACACAGCACACACATTTGTATCAGTAATTATTTATGAAACAATCACTCAACATCATGAGTCATTAACTCTTACTTCAAGAAACCCATTGTTTCAGAAAATCAGAAAACTGATAGGAAACTTCGGGACTACCCATCCATTCGTGCCTTTATTTTAGAAATAGGAACCTATCGTTCAGAGAGATTACGTATATAGTCCAGTGTCACACAGCTAGCAGAGGTGGGACCAGAGGCCAAGTCTCCTGATGCCTAAGTGAATTTTCTCTGAATTTCCCTACATCATATCCATGGCTGGCCGTCCTCTCTGTATATCGAATTGAGAAATCAAGGCCGATAGAAATGACGCGCAAGCTTCCCCGCAGCGCTCAGGACAGACTGGACAATGCCAGAAAAGGAGGTTCCACTTGACTAGAGCTGAGCAGCCCTTGTCCAGGGTGGAACGAGCGACGCGCTCGTCTGGAGCACCTCATGATTTATTAACTGCCACCGGTGCCCATGAAATATTCATCGGCTCTTTCCCGCAGTTACTGCCCCGCCGCATCAATAAACCGGTGCTCCCCCATCTGTCTAGGTGTGCAGCTTGCAGAAGAAAAGCTCCGCACAAAATGGAAGGGGCCTCTTCTCACGTCTGGCTCAGAGGCAGAACGCCGACGCACTTCTGGGTTTCTTGTCCTTTCCCCGAGGGGCAGTCTCTGTGGGCTCCTGGTCTGGGAGAAGCCCTGACGCCTGTGTAAGGGGAAGCTGCTGATGGGCTTGCTGGTTGAAATGCTCCCAGTTTCAGGCCGAGCTGAGTTTCCCCTGTCAGAAGGAAGGCAGGGCCCAGGGAGCCAATGCTTGCCTGTCATGGAGGCTTGCCGGAAGTGGGTTCCTGTTCGGTATGAAGCAAGAACCTGGGTTGCTCCGCGTAGCTTCTCCTTGGTGATCAGCGGCGCTGCTCATCCAGAGTAGAGTGAACTTTTTGCACCACTTCCCTACTCTTGAGGCTTCTTCATTGATTTTTTTTTTCCTGCATACCCCTTCACTGTGATCGACCCCCTTGAACCGTCTTCTCTTCTCACTGCGCGTATTTCCCATAAGAGTTTGTATCTGTGATCGTGCATTCTCCTTCCATCAATAATCGTTTGCAGATCTCTAGCTCCAGTTCAGGGCGCTCTTTTCAGTTTTAGATCTATATGTCCAACTATGCAATCTTTCTCTACCAGGGTAGCCCACTGCCCCTCAAACTCAGTAGGTCCCAACCTGAACTTATTATTCCCTTCCAATGCCCCCCCTCCCTCCTCTACTCACCAAACCTGCTCTACCTGGACTGGATTCATTCCCAGGATGACTCACTGTCTGGCTGGCATGATGATGCTGGTTGTCAGCAGGTTGCTTACTCAGGGCATTTGACCAGAGAGCCTTAGTTCCCCTCCATTTGGACCTCCTTATGGGATTCGTTTGGGTTCCTCACAGTGCAGTGCAGTGGCTAGGTTCTAACAGTGTTCCAGGAGACAGGAAGTGGAATATGCAGGTCTCTTTGGGCCTGGGCCTGAAAACTGGCACAGTGTTACTTCTATTGGTCAAGCAGTCACAGAGCCACCCAGATTCAAATGGAACCCTGCCTCTATGGAGAGCATCAAAGAATTTAGGGCCATCTGTGATCTGCCATACTCTATGTCCAATCAAACTCTTGCCAGCCTGTCTCTGCTTCCTTGTCTTTCACACGCTGTCCCTTCGGTCTTCAATGGCTTTCTCACCTTGGTCTATTTCCCGCTCTTTCTTCAAGATTCTGCTCAAGAGTTATCTTCCCAAGTCTTTCTTAACCCTACGTCCTCCAGTGTGTAACAAAACACCCTATGTTACCATTTATTATTTTGTGTTTTTCCCACAAGACTGTGAGCACTATGAAGGCAGGGACTGTCTTACTCTTATTTGCATCCCCAGAACCAAGCATGGAGTTGGGCAGAGGAAAGGACCTCAGCAAACATTCACCGAGTGGGTAAATGTTTCCTCATTGTAACCTCTCAGTCGTACTGCAAGGTGGCAAAAGTTGAGTGTTATTCCTATTTTACTGCCCCAACTTCCTTATCTTAGATAAAAAGAAATAAACAAGCAAATATGGCAAAGAATCATGACATTACCCAAGGTCTGGCTTGTAGCCAGGGAGATGATTCAGTTGAGTCAATAGAAGTTCAATTTCCCAAAGTAAGTTGGAAGCATAGATCTAGGGACAAGGTTGGGAAGGCCAAGAAAAAGCCCCACCATGAATGGAGACAGTTGTTTAGCAGAAAATAAAGTTACCCATTCTATTCTGCGTTCACCGGGGAAACACAAATGACCTTCTGTCTACTGTCAGAAAACTAAAAGTAGCAAAAGAGATGGAAGATGGTCTGGTAGAGTCTGTTGGGAGAGAGAGTGGACCTATATAGTGCAGGGCTATGTGCAAATAGGAAAGGTGGATCTAATGTAGATTCTCAAAATGACAATGGGAGATTGAGAGTTGGCCAAGAATTCTCGAGTGACTCTTCAGAGCGGAGAGAGACAGCTATTATCAGAAAGAGAAACTGTGCCTAGAGGCCCAAGTGTTAGGGTCAATTGGATAATTCATTGGAGTTAAAACCTCAGCTAAGATAAAATATCCCTCAAGGACATCTGACTTTCTGTGCTCCGATTTCATGCTTAACACATCCCTTCTGTTCACTAATTTGGCTTCTTAACGTGTTTTTTTTATTAGAAAAATATTCTCTTGATATGAGATATGGGTATTCTAGTCACCAGAAAGAAAACTTCCTCCTTGTAAATTCATTGGTATTGCAGCTTTTAAGCCAATTTCTTTTCAATT
Source organism: Potos flavus (assembly GCA_028534135.1). Classification (NCBI taxonomy): domain Eukaryota; kingdom Metazoa; phylum Chordata; class Mammalia; order Carnivora; family Procyonidae; genus Potos; species Potos flavus. The sequence continues at coordinate 20,109,584 of CM052893.1, read as the reverse complement.
TCATTAGTTGGGAAGAATTCTCCTATATAAAGTTGAATGGATTTTTTTGAGTTTTGATGCCTTAGTTTTTTAAAATCCCACAAATAAGTCATATATACTTTCTCCTTGTAAGAGATTCAAACAGTTGAAATAACTATACGCAAAAGCCCCTTTCACCACCAGGCCCCCATCCAGCTCCCAGTCTCAGAGATAATCATTGTTATGAGTCCAATATGCAGCTTTCAGTGCTTTTCTATGCATTTAGATAGAGAGATGTATGTGTTTATATATTTATTAATGTCTCTTTCAATTTTTATACAAATAAGATCATACTAAACATTTCCCTTTTTCATGGAACTCCTTCCCATGAAAATCCTTCTACATTGGTGCACAAAGCTCTGCCCTTCTTATTCCTTATGGCCACATATTTTTTTATAGGATGTATTAACCAGAATTCTCCAGAGAAACAGAACCAGTAAGGTGTATGTATTAGAGACTGGGTTGGGGAAGGGAGAGGTTTATTATAAGCAAGTAGTTCACGTGATAATGAAGGCTGGAGTGTCCCAAGATCTCAGGGTGAGTTAGCAAGCGGGAGACCCAGGAGAGCCAGTGGGTCTCCAGTCTGAAGGCCTGTAGGCTCGAGCCCCAAGAAGAGCTGATGTTTCAGTGTGAGTCCAGAGACCGGGAAAAACCTATGTCCTAGTTAGAAGGCCATTGGGCAAGAGTTCTCTTTTACTGTGGGGCAAGTTTGCCTTTTTGTTCTATTCAGGCCTTGAAGTGATTGGATAAGGGCCACACACATTAGGGAGGACAACCTGCTTCCCTCAGTGTATCAATTAAAATGTTAATTGCATCCAAAAACACTCTCGCAGAGACACTTTAAATACTATTTGACCAAATATCTGGGTACCCATGGCCCAGTCAAGTTAACACATGAAATTAACCATCACATGGGATTATGTAATTATTCTACTTTAAAAAAAAAATTTATTAACATATACTGTATTATTTGCCCCAGGGGTACAGGTCTGTGAATCATCAGGCTTACATATTTCACAGCACTCACCATAGCGCATACCCTCCCCCGTGTCCATAACCCAGCCACCCTATCCCTACACCACTTCCCCTCATCAACCCTCAGTTTGTTTCATGAGATTGAGAGTCTCTTATGGTATGTCTCCCTCCCTATCCCATCTTGTTTCATTTTCTACTTTTGATGGATAGTTAGGTTTTTTTCCTTTTTTTACCATTAAAAATACCACTTCAATATAAATTTTTGATCATACATTTTTAGGCACATTTGTGTGTATTTCTATAGGGTATATTCTTAAAAGAGGAATTTCTTGGAGTGGTAGGTAGAATAATGCGCGTCCCCCCCTCCCCCAAAATGTCTAATCTCCTAATCCCAGGGGTTTGTGAATACGTTGGGTTGCAGGGCAAAGGGAAACTAAAGTTACAGATGGAATTAAGAGTCTTTTTTTTTTTTAAATTAATTTATTTGTTTGAGAGAGAGAGAGAGAGAGAAAGTAAAAGTGGGGGGAGGGTCAGAGGGAGAGAATCCTCAGGCAGACTGCCTGCTGAGCATGGAGCCCAATGAAGGACTCCATTTCAGGACCTTGAGATCATGACGTCAGTCAAAACCAAGAGTGGGCTGCTTAACTGAGTGAGCCAGCCAGGTGCCCCAGGTGGAATTAAGATTCTTAATCAGAAGTGGGCCTACTATAATCCCAAATGTCCTTAAAAGTAGAAGGTATCAAAAGACAGAACCAGAGAGATTTCAGTGTGAGGACTATACCTGGAGTTCCTGGCTTTGAAGATGAGAAAGAGGTCCACAAGCCAAGGAATGTGGGTGCTCTCTAGAAGCTGGAAAGAACAAAAACAAAACAGATTCTCCCTTCACAACTCCAGAAAGGAGTGTAATCCTGCCAATACCTTGATTTTAGGTCAGTGAGACTCATTTCATTCTTCTGAAGTACAGAACTGAAAGGTAATAAATTTATGTTGTTTTAAGTAACTGAATTGGTAATAATTTAAAATATGAGCCACAGAATACCATCATACTAGGTCCTAGGGAATGTGTATTTAAATTTTGATGGATGGGACACCTGGGTGGCTCAGTTGGTTAAGCATCTGACTTCAGCTCAGGTCATGATCTCAGGGTCCTGGGATGGAGCCCCACTTTGGGCTCCCTGCTCAGCATCAGGGAGTCTGTTTGTCCCTCTCCCTCTGCCTCTCCCCCACTGGTGCTCTCTCTTTCTCTCTCTCAAATAAATAAGATCTTTTAAAACATAAAAATAAATTTTGATGGATAATGAAAATGGCATCAACCAAAAAAGATTAAATAAAATTTTAGAAAAGTGTTTTGATTTACAATTCTATCATTAGTATAAGAGAAAGCTCATTTCCTAATACCATCACTATCACTGAATTTCATCAATCTTTTTCACTTTTAATAATTTAATTGGGCGAAAAATTACTATTGCTTTGTTGTTGAGCTTGAGAAACTTTTGACATGCTTTCTTCCTTATTTACAAATGTAATATTTATCTGTCCTTATTTCTATACAAGGTTGATGATATTCTTTCTTATTGACTTATAGGTACTTTTTAGATATTGTGACTGTTAGTCCTTTGCCTTTTATATATGTTGCAAATATTTTCTCCCAATCCTTCACACCATATTAACTCCAATTATGGTATCTTCTGTCATGTAGACGAACAATTCCTTCATGGCTATGGGTTTTGTGACTTGTTTAGGAAGAAAAGATTAATATCTTAACTAGAAAAACTACATATGCCTGTCTGACTCAAGTGATAAAATAGCTTGAGTGACCCTGAGTAAGCCCAACACTCCACTGAGCATTAATTTTCTTATTATAGTAATCCTTTACTCATCCAAAAGTTATTTACTGGGAACCATATTTTTTCTTTTTAAAGAATTTATTTATTTATTTGACAAAGAGAGACATGGTAAGAGAGGGAACAAAAGCAGGGGGAGTGGGAGAGGGAGAAGCAGGCTTCCCACCGAGCAGGGAACCCGATGTGGGGCTCGATCCCAGGACCCTGGGATCATGACCTGAGCCGAAGGCAGATGCTTAATGACTGAACCACCACTCAGGAGCCCCGACTGGAAACCATCTTATGCCATGCATAGATGCTGGAGAGACAAAGCAAATGCAACATTAAAGGAATATATAGTCTAAATGGAGATCCAGACAATGAGACAGCTATAACAACAACAAGAAAGCATCATAAGCTGTGATAGAATTTGTGCAGAATCCCACAGGAATGCACGGGAGGAGCCCCATATCCAGACCAGGAGGATTCACTGGGCTTGTCCAGGGGAGGTAGGAGAACAGGAAGAGTACACTGGACAGACAGCACCACAGGAATGGAGGGTTGGGGATAAGAGCAGGGGCTGTAAACAGTTCACGGAATGGGGGTGATGATGAGTGAGTCTCGAGGTAGGCAGGGACTTTTGCAACCCATATTATTCAGTTTAGTCTTTTTCCTGAAATCACTAAAAAGGCTTTGAAGTTTGAAGCAGGTGGCTGAGATACGGACTAGCCTTTAGTAGAGACCATTTGGACTGTTCTGTGGAGAAGCGGCGAAAAGGGAGCATGATCAGAGGCAGGGAGGCCAGTGAGGAAGAACGCTGTTATACTAACCTAGCAAAGATGGCAAGAGAGACAATAAACTAGTGGCAGGGGAATGGACATACTGGACGGATTGAGAAATCCACCCGTATTTGTCATAGGTCATATGTAGTGTTTTTCCAAGTAGAAGTTCTTTGTAAACTAAAAGCTTCAACTTAATCGTGGAATCATAGGCACTGTGACAGGCCAATAGATATCTTTCTAGATACAGAGGACTTTCCAGGGAGAAGTAAAATCATCATATTTAAAGTATAAAATCATGCTTATTTTGTCCTTCCTATTTTGGTCTTCTTTAGATGACTGTGAATGTATAACCCCAGCATCAGCCCTTTCTTCCTACCAGCCCCTTATTCTTTGTGTTCCTTCTCTTCCCACATATGTGTTCGGAAACAAGAGGGCTCATCGTCCATCTTTCCTGACATTTCTAACTGCTACTCCCTGGCCTGCTACTGGCTGCCATTCACCTCATTGCCATTCACTTCCTGGAAATCCTGGGCTAGGGCATGAGATCCTGCTTCCTGGACCAACGGACCAGTGAAGGTGTGAGTGGGGGAGAAGAGAATTCTCTGATACTTTTCCATCCCTTTACTCTACATGACACCACTTCTCCAAGTGACACAGGGACCTCACACCTTACTGAAGCATTAAACTAGCCAAAGGGAATTGTAAGGTAGAAGAGCACATCTAAAACTATAGACTAACATCTTTGCCTTGCTCCAAAGGACCAATGCTTCCCCCTGCTCCGCTCGCAGCCCCAGCTCTGCTTCTGTTTCTTGTTCTCCAGCGAGTGACCAAACAGCAATGGGAGAGAGGACATGCCCTTTGCCAAGAGCAAAGCTTTCCTGATTACAGTATTATTCTCTCAGCTCTCTCTTTTACTCAGAAATGGAAAAAATATTGAACAGCATTTCCCAGACCCACTGCTGGCTAATAGTTTCAACTGCTAATGTTTTATGAAATCCATCCCAGCCAATGTTGTGCATTAAGCAGAACCCACTGGGTTAATATTTGCCCCCATTCCTGCTCTCCACATTATTGGCCCTGTCCTGCTATAAGAAGAGGCTTTATAGGATCCAAAGCTTCGTGTCTGCCCAGCAACAGTGATAGGAAATGAATCCCATCTTGACATTGCTAAATGCCCTTTGGGATTGACATTTGGTGGGCCTTCCCAAGAAAGCTGAGTTTATGGATACTCTGAGTTTGATTATCACCCACTTTTCTAGGACACAAGCCCAAGGCAGTCCCTGGTACCACTTGACTGGCATTAATTTTATCTATTTCTATTCCTCATGATCAAACACAGAAGCTGAGTCATTGGTGCTTTGGCATAAAGATGCCCAGTCTCACCCATGGGACATCAGGCCTTAAATGACAACACAGGGAGGCTAAGGGAGGAGACAACTAGAAATACATCCAGAGAGTTATAGTGATAATCATCATAAATTTATATGTGCTGTCTTATGTGATCCTTAAATGAGATAGGTATTTTTATCCTTGTTTTAAAGATGAAGAAACTGAAACTCAAAGGCTTTAGAAATTTGCCCAAAGTCATACATGTTGGTAGGAGGTGGCATATGGATTTATGTGATCCTAGGCCTAAATATTCCAATGCCTTAGGCTGGGACCCATTATGTCCCTCTGCCCTGGCCAGTGGGGGCTCTCATCCAGGAGAGCTAGTATCCAGGTCCAGGTGAGTTTTGAGTTTGGTTTTGAAGAAGGAGAGAAATGAGATCTGGCCAACAGGAAGGAGAGATGTTCATTTTGGGGCTGGGCAGTAGGGATCTGTTAAGTCCTGGGCACGAATTGCGTGGGATTGGGCAGTAGCATGAGCGCTACAGATCCTACCAAACGGGCTGGTGCAGCCACCCTTGTCCTCAGGGGATTTTTGTGTTTAAGCTGCCATTGGGTTAGCATTACGGACTGCTAGCCTCAGGGTCTGTACATGGTCACAGCCTCCAGTAGAGTGGTCTCCAGTTCCATTAAGGATTGGGAGCTAGGGAAAGATAGGACTAGGATGGGTGGGATGCTGGAAACCTGACCCTTTCTCTTAGAGCTTGAAAGGGTGGCCAGTGTCACAAGCAGGAGCATCAGCTGGGCACCATGGGGCTATTTGCAGCTTGACAGCCTCTGCTGAATTATTGATGGCCCTCACTACCTCGGGACCTCCCCCTTGTTAACAAATCGCACTCTGTATTAAAATTTAAAGAGGCAAGTGAGTGCAATCTCTCGCCCTATTATTCCCCTCTTCTTTTGCCATCTGAGCTCTAATTTTTAAGTCAATCAGCCTGAAAGGTGTCTCTGGGGAGATGGCACAGCTCAGAGAGCCAAGCCCAGGACAGGAAAACTGAAGGCCATGAGTAAGACTGTGACCTGAGTCCTGAGTCAGTTAATGGAGTCTGAATGATTCTGGGCCGGGTGAGCACTGACTCTCTCTGAGTTACTGAAATCTGTAAGAAAAAATCTGTTCGCCTCTTTACTGGGACAGCAATGCCCCTGCCCAGCTGGCCACATCCCTAAAACTTCCCTAAAGCAGAGTATGAATACTTTGAAGTTGTGGTCCAAATTTGGATTTGGGATGTTTCGTTTGGGCTACAGAGTCGTGTTATTTTTTTTAAATGAAAATAATGGCCCAAAATTTTTTAAAATGGGTTTCACATAAACAGCAGATTTTCTGACTTTTCTTGAGAAATCAGAGAACTCGGGCTTTCATTTGCACATTGTACCACCTACTGGGGCTGCCAAGGTCTTTTCTTCTCAATAAGTTAAGGCCCCTTCACCATAGTTTCTACCATTTCCCATGAATGGTTGAATATGTGACGCCTGGTCCCGAGAAAGATGGCAAACAGTGTTTCTATGTGCCAACTCAAGTCTGTTAGTAGGACTGCCTGGGGTACCATAATGGATCTGATCACTTATGAAAGATTGCATTGCCGTTTGTAATTATTCACCTCCCCTTCCCTAGAAGAGGATTAGACCATTGCCATGTGACTATGTGCAGATTATTGAAACAGATGCTCTGGTGGCAGTGCGGGTTACCACCAGTTGTCTGGCTCTTTCCCTCTGCCATGGGAGTAACGTAGCCCATGATCCTTCAGCCTAGATCCCAGTAGAAGGACACGTGGTGCAGACCAGCAGCCGACTTACAGGTTGGAGCTGAGCCAGACATTGGACGGAATAGCAGCCAACCCCCGACCTTCAGTAATGTGAGTAAGTCAGCTGTAAGCAACTGAGAATTGGGGGATTATTTATCACTGTAGTAGAACTGCCTGATACAGCAAGACCAGGCTTGCTAGAAAAAGGTACTGTGATGAAAAAGCAATATTTTCCTATTTTCTGAGAAGAGAAAAATGATGGCCTTAAGGATTCTTAAACATTAATTTTAATGGTCTTTAATTTTAAAAAATAACTTCAGAGGATTTTGGAAATATAATGGCAGTGCCCTCAGAAGAACTAAGTTGAGTTCCTGTATGCACATTTAATGAATCGTTTTCCTTTTATTAGGAAATTATCTTTTTAAAAACCATATGTATTAAAGTTGTATTTTCAGTTAATTTCGCTTTGTAATAGTGAAGAAGACATTGCGAAATACTTGTTATATAAAGGGTGTCTAGCATCTGAAAAAGCCTTACCCACTGCTTTATTGTGAGCATCAAATGATCTGAGCTATTCGAAAATGCTTTGTCAGTACTACGTGAGTACGAATGCTTGTTTTTACTAAGTTTGTAGTGATGTGATGACATTTTCTCATTTTTTCCTGCATTAGGAGGAGATCAGGCATTACTATCCCCATTTGAGAGATGTGCAGACTGAGTCGGTAGGCAGGGACTTGTCAGCTAGTTAAGGAGAGAACTGAGGGAGAGTCAGTTTATCATCCAGTCTAGACCACCAGCAATCTGTCTGTTGCCTTACACAAAAAGGGGCCAACCAGGGACTTTTGAATAATTTTGCTAATACACAGATTTCTAGTCTAATGGTGTCAGTTTTAATGAGATCTGGCCTGTGCTGATTTCTTAGAAGTAGCCAAAACCTAATTATCTACTTCCATATATATCTACCTTCTGCCTCCTTTGGCCGACGGCATTGCTTCTAATTTACATTTTCAGTTTATAATGTCAATATTCACCAGCCCCTTTCAGTCCTTGATTAACCTGGTCATTCTCTGAAACATCTGGTGGTAGGCATGGTAGTTATTCTTATTTAAGAATTTGCACACATACCATATTAGTTTGAAATATCCATGGCATGCAAAGTTAAATTCCAAGAGTTGTAATTTGAACAGTTTGGTATCATTCAGAAATTTTGGACTGTGTTTTCTGCTATGACTGTAAGTCATCCTTTTGGACATGAAGGGCATTTTTACGTACCTGGGAGGCATCTCTATGTTATGTTCCGTGGATGGCCAGAAAACTCTGAAGGACGAGGACTGAAACTGAGTGCCTGGCGCTAACTGGCCCATCCCCCTTTCAGGAGATGCTGGTTTGGGGCAGAAGCTGGGTCACCAGTTGGACTTCCTCCACTGCCAAGATCTTGTGGGCCTCCTGGGGTACATGACCTCCAGAATCCTCAAGGATTTAGGAACGCCATGTCAGTTGCTCAGGATTGGAAAGGAGGTGGTCCATGGGGCATGGTTCTTGCTTTGGAAAGACTGTACATTTAGAATGAGAATTTTCACCTCTTGTGTTCCTCACTGACTTCTAACTGCTTCACAGAAAGCGGGTTTATGATGTAGCCCCATTAGGTAAAAGATGTCCTTTCCATTGACTTAAAAAAAATTTTTTTAAGAGGAGGGTGTACTGGCAGATCAGCAGCACCCAGCAGGTGGTGGGGATATTTCCCAGGGCCCGGGAGAGCTCAGAAGGGCTATCTGGGGGTGGAAACAGTGAGGCCAGAGGTTATCCTGGTCTGAAGAGGAATCTTCACCTGAAGACATCAGATCCTTAGAGTAGCCCCTCCCTGACCCAGTCCCAGTCTTGCCTTGCATTTTTTATAACCTCCTTAATGTTAACATGTCTTAAAGCCCCAAGACCTTTGGTAAATTTTTCTCAGGGTCAGATGTTAGGACAACGGGTTCCTCAGAGCACCACATGCAGTATGCTGGCCCCCCACCAAACAATCAAGTATCATCTGACTCCCCACTTCTCTCCCCGTTCAGTGACATGGCCCATTTCCTACCCACAGGGAACAGAAGTGCCCCCGTTGGACAGATTCCTGCCCATGTAACCTCCACTCGCGTTTCTGGTCACCTTTTCCCAGGAAGCATTGGCACAAACCAGAGCCGTGTGCCCCGACGCCTCCTCAGTACATAGCCAGCATGTGGTACCTTGCCTGCTCCCAGCCCCACATGAAGAAAACAATTCACCATTCCTAGTATTTCACGGACACCCTGGAGTGTGTAGAGTGATTCGACACAACTGACCACGCTTATCTTTACCTCAGCCACTTCTGAGGCAAGAGTGATTACCGCCATCTTAGGTGGAGAAAACCAAGGCTCCCCCTGGTTTCCGTGCTTGATGAGGCCACACTGCCAGGAATCCACAGAGCCAGCAGAGTCAGACCTTTCACTCTGAGTCCCATCTTCTCCTCCAGAGGTCAGCCTCCCGGGCCAGTGAAGGGCAGGCTTCCCCCTATGCCTACAAAAATCCCTTTTGTTTGCCCCCAATCCCCATGTCCCTCTTCCTCAGTCGGTTCCCATAGTAACCCTTCCACCTCAGTTTATCTTCAGACATACCATGAATCCTCCTACCACAGCTATATTCCCTCTTCACCCTAGACTCTTACATAGTATATCTTTCTAAACATTTGTTTCTTTTACAGTCTTCTCTGATGAATGGCTTTCTCTCTTCCCCAAGCCCTCAACGAAGACCCTACATTGTGTGACTTCTCTTCCTTGAGATTTTTCAATGACTCATTATTACCTACCTGATAAACTCCTAATCTAACCCAGCATACAAGCCATGTCTCCTAACCTATTTCTATTCTTACCCCTCTTCCTTGTGAATCCTGTATTCTAGTCATCTTTCTTTGACTTGTGTCCCTTACTGTCAACTGTCAACTCTGAAACCTTCCTCTTAGGGCCTAAAGGTCTTCACTCCTACAGGGTGCTGTCCCTAACTTCTCTCCCCTCTTCAGGCCCAGGGCAGCACAGTCTAGGGTGTCTGGTTACTTTTTTACATGTGTATGCATGCGTGTGTACTCTCCACTACCAGTGAGGAAAGTCCTTGGGGGAAGGGATCCCATCTAGTACATCATCATTTCTTGCTTTACAGTGCTCCTTGCACACTGCTAACACTGAATAATTCCTGGCTCAGTAACTGAGTAAATCACTATTCATGACCTTGGCTCTGGCTGTTGCTTCATTGGCAACCTGTCATGTGGCCACAGCTCCTGTGTGAAGAGCTCAAAGAACACCAGCCCGATGCCTCCTGCCCCTGGGAGGACTCCCCATTTGCCTACCGGGGTATAGCGCTGGTTATAGAATCCATAGGCCTAAGGGGTCTCACTTGCTCATAGATTATCTGGAAGAGCAAGGTGCGTGTGAGAATGGTTTGAAATTCCCTTTGATTCTCTGAGATCTGAGTAGGTAGTCAGATAGTGAAGTAAATAGTGGCTACTATTATGGTGGCTAAGGCTATGCATATTATGACCAGAGATAAAGTCGGAAGTTAAAGCTAAGATTAAAGAAAAGAAAACCTTCTTTTCTTCCCCCTCCCTTTTAATCTTCTCCTCTTAGAAGTTAAGGGCAGAAGGAAGCACATTGCTTGGAGAAGAAATGCAGAGAGGCTGAGAATAAAGCACAGGTGCACAAGCACACATAATAATTACCTCATTAATATCAAAACCAATAGGAAACAGACTCATTCCAGAGGGCAGGGCTGGGCCCGGCTCCTTCAAGGAGCCTCTGGCCAGTGTTATAATTCCTCTGAGGTGTGGGACTGGCTTGCAATCTTTCTCCAGTCCCTGCAGCTGTGGGAGAGGATCTGCGACCACCGGAAAGCCCCCGCATCCCACTTCCGGCCCTCATCTTCCTCTTATTGCTGTAGGTGCTGATTTCATAGTACCTGACGCTAGCTTGCGCACATGCTGCCCCATGCTAGGGCCGGCGGTACTGTCATCTTAACCTTAGTGATGAAGGACTGACCCATGGACAAATGACGTGACTTGCCCAAACTTGTTTGTGGTAGAAGACAGGGAAAAAAAACGTGGGAGGAGATCAAGGTCGCAGGCATACAAACTGTCCTTGGATGAGCCCAAAGTACACTTGGTTGATTTTGTGAGTCTCCTTCTTTGCCCTTCTCACTTCCAGCCTTCAAAAGGTTAGGTGCCCCCCATATCCCTAGCAGAGCAAGAGCCCACGGATTGGCTTATGCTCTTTCTTCCAGACTACACTGATTTCCTTACCTTAGTAAAAGCCCCCCATGGGCCTCCTCTCACAGACAAGGGAACAGAGACGTCTGGCCTGTCTGGAGTGACTTGCTCAAGTCACTGAGCATGTGGTGGCCAAGCCAAGTTTCTACTGGAAGCTGCTGATGAGAAAATCTGTCCTCCAACCAGCAGCCTGGGCTGGTGAGTATCTCTTTCTGACATATTTTTCTCTTTGGCTCCCTTCGTAGCGCCTAACCGATGTTGTCTTACTTACTTCTCGTGTAATCTGTTCCTACAGATTTGCCCTCACTATTGCCAGCATTTACTGCCTCCTTCACGCATTTCCTTAAAAACGTACATACTCTGTCATTTGGCAAGCACTGTCAGAGGTAGGAGAGATCTCTGTCCTGTCAGTCTCCACTCCCACCTCACTACTCGTTTATCCAAATGAAATGAAATTGTCCCTAAGCATCCCAGAAACCACAGGCTGATGGAGTCATTTCATCTTTGGAGTTGATTTCCACTTGCTCAGTGCCACGGCCCGCTGAGGGCGAAAGAGCATGCAATGGGGATGAGGATTTCACTGTAGCCTCTTGCTGGTGCATTCCAGGCGTCTGTCCTGGAAGACACAGTGGCAGGAACTGGTGGGCAGGAACAGAAGGTAGGAGTGGAAAGGGTTTCCCCACAGGGGAAGTCAAAGGATGTAAGTTGCATTCTGTAATGGACATCATATAGGATATCAGACAAATCGTGCACCTGGTCTTTGCTTTAGTTTCTTCTTTGGTAAAATAAAGAGGATACTGATTTTAATTTGGTTGCTTTGTCAGCAAGTGCAAAATATTTTTAACTGTTTGAATGTCCAGGTAAGGCCTGGCATATGATCAGAATGAGTTTAAGCAGGTGTGCTCTGGCTATGCCTCCTAATAACCCAGGGACTTTGGCCAAATTACCTAATACCATCAAACCCCAGTACCTTCAACTAGAACAAGGGAGTCATAATTAGTACCTACCTCTTAGGTTGTGTGAGGTTTAAATGAGTCAATGTATATAGAGCACTTAGAGTTATGCCTGGCATTTCTTTATTGCTTAGTATAATAATAGCAGTCAGAGTGAAAATAAACTAGCTTAGATGAGTAGAGTTATGGGTCTAGTCTATTCATTGCCTGATGGCATTTGACAGGCTGATCTTAAAAATTTATATGGATGAGCACAGGACAAAGGATCAAGTGAGGTAGTCTGGGAAAAAAAATAGGGAACTTGCCTTACCAAATATCAAGACTTCTTATAGTGTTACAGCAATGACGAGAGATGGTACTGGTGCAGGAATAGAAAATTGGTCTCAATTGGTCTCAATAGACTAGAGAGCAACAACTAAAACATCCCGTACTTAAGTGAAAATTTGATATGACAAAGCGGAAAAAGGATGGACAATTGGTTATCCATACAGAGCAGGATAAAAACACATCACACACACACAAAATCAATTGTAAGTGCATTAAAAATCTCTACACGAAAGCAAAAATGGGGGTGCCTGGGTGGCTTGGTCGGTTAAGCTTCTGACTCTTGATTTCGACTCAGGTCATGATCTCAGCGTCATGGATCAAATCGAGACCGTGTTGGCGCTGCCCTGGGTGTGAGTCTGTTTAAGATTCTCTCTCTCTCTCTCTGCCCTCACACCCCTCTTTCTTTAAAGAAAGAAAGAAAGAAAAAGAAAAAATGTAATACCTTTATAAGGAAATATAGGAAAGCATCTCTGACTTAAGGGCTAAGGAATAATTCCTTAGACAATGTATGAAAAGAAAAACCATAAGGGAAATAGTGACAAATTTGACTACACTAACATTAAATTTTAAACTTATTTTTAAAGAATATCTCCATAAGCAAAGATTAAGAAAAAGACTAGGAGAGAATGTTGGAAACTGGTCATTCATAAAAGCCTAATATCCAGAATTCAAAAACCACTACAACTCAGTAAGGAAGAAAAAAATAGAAAATAGGCAAAACATAAAATGATCATCATTAATTACCAATAAACACATGAAAAGATGCTCAAGTTCCTCAGTAACTAATAAACTACAAATTAAAACAACCACAAGATACTATTACTTATTCATCATATTGACCAAAATTTTAAGTCTGATCATAATAAATAATCAAGGATAATAGATAGATGAAAATTCTCCCATATTACTTTGTACTTAGGTATAACCCATTTGAGCCAGATCACACTTCTAGACATATAATCTAATGAAACTCTGTCACATCTGCATGGGAGATTTATAGAGGAATGGTGGTTATAACACTATTAGTCTTGGGGGAAAAGGGAAAACTATCTAAATGATCATCAAGAATGGATAAGTAAGTTGTGGTATAGTCATACAATGGAATAGCATACAGAAATTTAAATGAGTGGACTAGAATTACATGTATTAACATGGATAAATCCCCCAAACATAATGTTCAATGACAAAAAGCAAATGACAGAAGAATAGGGACAATAGGATACCATTTGTATAAAGCTTAAATACATATGAAACAGTGCTACCTGTTATTTATGGATTGACACTTAAGTCTATGTGAAGGGTAGTATAAAACATGTATGAGACTGATAAACATCTAATTTAGGATGATGGCTACCTGTAGGGTGGCTTAGTGAAGAGGTACACAGGAGACCTCCATTATGGTTGTAATATTTTATTATTTAAAAAAATCTAAAGTAAATAGGTCAAAATGCTCAGATTTGATAAATTTAGGTGATGGGCACGTAAGTGTTCATTATGTTACTTTCTCTCACTTTGTACATCTTTGCAGGATTTTGTAGTTCACTTAAAGGGTTTTAAAATTGGCTTTTTAAAAATTTTAAAACATTTTATTTATTTGAGAGAGAGAAAGAGAGAGAGCAAGTGAGAGCTCAAGAGCAGGGGAAGGGAGAAGCAGACCCCCCATGGAGCAGGGAGCCCAACGCAGGGCTCTATCCCAGGACACGGGGATTATGACCTGAGCCAAAGGCAGACACCTAACCAACTGAGCCACTCAGGCGCCCCTAAATTGGCTTTTGCTTCCAAAGCACAGGAAGATGAAGCATAACTGTTTGCCATTCAAGTGCTGATATATGACCTGCCACCTCCTTCCAACAGCCCAGGACAACGATCCCTAGCACCTACCACAATGCCTGGCTCTAGGAGGACATGCAGTCAATGAAGATGGGAAAAATGAATGGATAAAAGGGTCTATCCTTAGAAAAAGAGTCCTGGTCATATGTTCACTGTGCCTTTTCTGTCATTAAATCACACAGGGAGAGTCATTTTCCTCCCATCCATCTTACTCAGCCTGAGTTACCAGCTAGTATAATAATTCAGAGCGATTACCTTTAGGGGCCACTGCTTGCAAATCAGTCCTGACCATGCTCTGAATTCATTTGTGTTTCTCCAGCATGGTGCGGGACTCAGAATGATCCTCTCTCAGATTAGGGCATTGCTGTCTTTCTCATAGTAATAATAATAATAATAATAATAACCAAAAACAAACCCAAGGAAGTAAAATCACCAGGGAGGTTTTCTCTTTAATTAAGGGGTTCTAATGAGTCACAGTCCTACCATGCAGCTGACTCAATTCTCCTTTATAAATAAAGTGTTGTGAGCGTAGGGGTGTTTCCTCTTGTATCCCAGCTGCTTTTCGTTTCTCGCTCCTGGTGTTGTGGCTTCTCTCTATACACGCATATCAACACATGTGAAATACATGACACGAAGATTTATACCTCTTTATTCACCTAGCCAGCTTGCAGCTCTAAGATTCTCTGGGTGTCATCCAAGGAAATGTGATATGGTAGCTTAATTGGTTGGTAATGGTGCTAATAAAGGTAGAGTCTTCAGTTCCAGCCCCCAAAAGCCAGAATGATTTTCTTTGTTCAATAAGGTACAGAGGGCATCTCAAATCTTGGCAAATCTATCCTCATTTACATATGTCGGTTTGGACAAGGCAGGGTGGCAAGAATCGTGTCAAATGCACCACTACTATTGGAACTAAAAGTTATTGTTGCCCTGGTGAGTGTGTGGATTCCTTTTATGAGGAAAGAGAGTATCTGACATGGTTAAAAAAAGGTTCGTAATGTCCCAGCCCATCTATAAATGTGAAACTGAGAAAGTGGTCTGGGCCGAGATTCCCATCTTTATCGCTAAAGAGTAGAAAATAGATTTGGTCATTCTGACTGTCGTTTTTGTGATTTTTCTGATTCTGAGTGTATAATGAGAAAAAAAAATGTGACAAACTCAAGCAAAGAGAAATTTGGGCTGAGTCTCTGGGGGAAAAAAATTCATGGTGAAATCCATTAGACTGTGTAATAGTTTCCCAAGGGGAATGACATAAACCTCATAGTTTTGCAGTCATTTAAGTTTAGACCAAACCATGCATTTCCAAGCAGACCCCAGGGAACAATCCTGCATTGAGGAGGGAATAAGGAAGGTGATAGTCCAGATGACCTAATAGTTCTTTTTCAACTTAATTTCTAGGACTGTGGGTATCCTAATTAAAATGAATTATATTGCCTATTATGAACCCATTCCATTAATAGTCTGTAAGGTCTCCAGGCAAGCCAAGGGGGTTTCAGCTTTTTCTTATTTCTGTGGAGCTAAAGTCCATGAGCCACCTTAACCACGCATGCGACTTCTTCACCAATAATGCTTGACTTAAAGTCTTTAAAGAAGTTAGAGCACGTATTATGAACTAACATTTTATTTGACTTTCTTTTTAAGATTTATTTTTTTAGAGAGAGAGAGAGAGAGAGAGCACGTGCACACGCATGCATGTAGTTGGGGGGGTGGGGTGGGTAGAAGAAGAGAACCTTTCAAGCAGAGTCCCAGCTGAGAACAGAGCCCGACCTGGGGCTCAATCCCACAAGCCATGAGATCATGACCTTGACCTGAGCTGAAAGCAGGAGTCAGGTGCTTAACCATCTGAGCCACCCCAGCACCTCTGAATTAATATTTTATCCAAAGTAATCCAATGGAATGAGGATGCTTTGACATGTGTCATAACAATAAGTATTCTTCTGGCTAATAACCCCACAGCGAGCTGGGTCTGTGATGGGAACAATCGCCACCATGCAACATCTAGGATGAAAATCTGCTTTCTCACATCCATCCCTGACTTTTCCTTTCAGCTTCCACTGATGTTTGAAAAGAAATGCTGATTACTGGAGAAATCATAGCATTTCTGTTCAGAGGTTCCGCCATCATGAACTTCACAGGTCTCTACTGACATTAGCCTCTTTTCCTGACTTTCTTCCAGAAATGGACTCCAGTGGAGAGGCTCAGACAAGGCCACTGGCAGGCTGACCAAGGCTGTCCTGAGAACACCAGCCAAGGGGCAGAGGGCATTTTAGTCCCAAAGTGACAACAGTAGGGCAAGTGGAAGAGATTGGTGGCTCAGTTGCCCCATGTGGTATTCTAGGTGAGTACCCCTGGTAGATAAAAAGAAAGAGTGGTGACGTCTAGCTGGCAAGCTCTTTCATCAGTCTTTCTTGAGGATCTGCAAAAGGTTCTTGCTGGGCTATGGAAATCTACCAACAGGAAGTAGACACTGGTGTGCGTCAGAATTAAGCTCTACCTATTTTACATGTAAAGCCGGACTCTAATTAGCTTGCAGGGAGTTCCTATGGAAATACAAGATACGACTTTTCAATAGGACAGGAGGAAGCATCAGGTAGACAGAAGGACTGGAAAATCCCTATTCCTTCGTGAGTCACTCGGTGTCATCTCACTATGACAATTGTCCCTTACTCCCTTGGGCAGATCCCAGGAGTTCTCACTTCCATTATAATATTTGTAGTATGTAACTGACAGTGCACATATCCATATCCTACAGACAGGGGAGGCACTGGCATTTTGTCTATTTCCCCCAGAGTATAGCTCAGGCCCTGACATAGAAGACTTAATAATTAATAAAACCGTGTTCGGTTATTATAGTGATATCTTAAAACCTTGGGTTTTTTTTTTTATCTGTAAAGCAGCATAGTAATATTACCTCAAACAGCTGTTCTCAAGATTAAATACCAGAACAAATAAAGTCCCTAGGACAGTGCCCAGCACTTAAATAACATGCAGTTCCTTCTCCTACTTTTTTGGTATGAGAGGGATTTTATTTCCAATTCTGATAAAAATCAGGCCAAAAGTGTTTTTAAAACAGCAAATCATGTTGCCGTTTAATTACATTTCCAGAATAGGTCAGCGTTTTGTACCCTACCCTTTCAGCCCTAATTCTTGGCCATTCAACCTTCTCATCACCCACTTGGCTAGATGTGCACCATGAATAAGGGAGATTTTCAGAGATGTTCACACTTGATTCTATTTCAGACGTCCATGAAAGACCCTCGGAGAATGAGTAAGTAACTCCTCAGTGATGGTAACAGTGAAGACTGGAAGGTGTCCCTGATATTTGGTTGATCATCGGAACTTCACCTTTGTTGTCCCAGAATACCTCTAGGCCTTCCCTGAAAACTCCCCTACAGGTATCCTCACTCTTCCTTCTTGCTTTATTTCTACAGAACCAAAAGCGCCTGCAGAGTGACTTGCAAAGGAGGTGTGGTCAGTCGAAACACACAGCAGTGCGGGGCTGGCTTTTCGGGGCCATCCTGGGACCGGTTGGCAGGAACCAGCACAAGGAACGGCCTGCTTCCAACCCAAGCTGGGATTCCACCTTCCCACCAGCTCGGAATTCACCTCTTCTAGACATACTCATGTCACCGTGCGGCCTGCAGAGACATCCTCTCTCTTGTCCTCTGATGGCTGCACCAGGCACTGGACCTATAAGAAACAAAGGAGGCCAAGACGGGGAGGAGGTGAGCACTACCAGCACCCAGTCGCCAGCTGAAGGCATTTGCTCCATTGTGAGCTCAGTACCCGGCAATGCACCGGGCTCTCCCAGCCCAGGCGCCTCGCCCTCCCCGGGCCGATCAGCCCTGGCTTCCCGGCTCTTCCAGGTCTCATCTCTCAGCCACGTGAAATCTGTGTTGTCCTGGAGTCTGTGAGCAGCTGCCTTCTCCATTTCTGGCTTGTAATTCCACATGAACTCCTGGCTTCTGATCCTGAATTCTCATCTGTACAATTACCTCCTTGGAGGGTTGAAAGTCTCTTCCTCCTCCTCCTCCTGTTCTGTGGCCCCGGCTGCCCCCGCTGGCCATCCATGGGTCCCTGTTGTCACATGTAGCGTGCACCAGGAGCTGTTCCTTTGCTCTTTCCTGATCCTCACACTTTCTCTTCCTTCTTTTTAAAGCAACCGGATGGAGAGTCTCAGAGTTTTACGAGTGATCCTGAGACACCACACATCCTCGTGCTCCCAATGACGGGCTTGTGGCTCTGCCGTGATGCCTCTCTCACAGCATCTAGCACCGGTCAGGCACTGGGGGAAGCTGATCTTTGGCGTCTGAAAGGGGACATTGCAGAAATGGTGATGGAGCACTGTGCGGGGTTTATACGCTGGAGGGCTTTATGTCAGAGCAGGGTGTCGCAAACTCAGCACCGGTGACATTTCAGGCCGGGTCATCCCTTGTGGTGTGGCTTTCTCCTGGGCATTGCAGGATGCTTAGCAGCTTCCCTGGCCTCCGGTCCCCAGCAGCAGCACCTCCCCTCAAGCTGGTTGTCCTCCCAGACACCCAAAAATATCTTCTCCAGGCACTGCCAAATGTCCCCCATGGGGCAAAATATTCCCTGCTGAGAACTGCTGCATGAGGTGTTGGGGTGGACAGACTTCCAAATGCTAGAACGTGCAGGTCTGCTCTCCGGGGCCATGCAGGGCTTTGAAGGACACGCTAATTTATTTCAGAGATGGGTACCCAGGTGCCAAATGTGCTGGAGGGGATTGAGGTGGTCTCATAAACAGCCTCTTTCATAAAGACTTCTGGTGAACGGGCCGTGTGTGGCTGTGGCAGCCACACGGGAGGGCGTGAGGACAGTAGCTATCCACTTTCTTCCTTCCATTGCTTTGGGAAGTCTCTGGTCTGAAGGTATTTCTCCCCTTTTCGACATCATGGTGGGTTTATACTCACAACCTTATTTCGTGATAGTCATTGGTTGCAATCAATTCTCTCTCCCTTAGGTCTCAGGGGAGAGACAAGTTAACCACGTGGAGCTGCCTGGTGATCTTTGGCGAGGAGTCGTTCCTCCCACTGCGTCTGGATGCCTCGGGTCCATCTCCCCCCGCACGCGGGACTTAGTCTCTCCACAGCACCCGCCGCCCCACACTGAGAGTGTCGGTCTTTGTCAATCCTCCCGACGTGACCATAAGCTCCCTGCATTCAGGCGTCGTGTTTTTCTCATCCTTAACAACTCCGGGGCTCAGGAGAGGTGCTCACAGTGGACGGGACATGCTCGATGAAAGATCACTGAGTGCGTAAATAACTTCAGCCTTGGGAAAAAATTTTTAAATTCAGCAGCAGACTTTCCTGAGCTTTAAAAAAAAACAAAACAAAACTAGGGACAAAAGGCTTTGAACTTCTTGCCCATGTTTCTCTCCTCAAGGAGCATATATCATCAAAACCTGCATTCGACTTCTGGGGTTTACTAGAATCTTGGACTGGGAAGCTCCTGGTATGTTAATGATCCACGGTGTTCCACAGGGGAATGCCAGCAGCCCAACCCCCCAACACCCTGGTTGGTGTTCCAATGCCGATGCCGCAAACAGACATACCCTGACACAGAGACACCTTTTTCCCAGTTGTAACTAACAAGATATTGATGGTGTTCCCTTAGACAGCCATCTAAATACAAATAAAGCAGGATGAGCTGAGAGGATAAAGTGCAAATATCAGCTTCTTTGTATGACAGTTCCATTATATTATCTGGGAGCCAGCCCAACATTATGGAAATCACTCAGAAGAATCAGACGGTCCTCTCCTTCCGAGGGCAGGTTTGCAAAACCTTCATCGTCATCAGCTTCGATGAGTATTGATTGATGTGAATCACCATTCATTTTATCAACTCTTGCCCAGGATTATTCACAAACTTGAGGCCTGCCATTGTACAACTGGGGAAGCAGAGGCTTGGAGGGCTCTGATAACTGGCGTAAGGCCACAGCTTAAATTGGGTGTTGGGCTGAGACCAGGAGGCCCAGATCTTTACTATCCAGTTTCCCTGCTGAGAAGGGCTGCTGTTCCGGGGTCAGCTGGAGCGGGGGGTGGAGCCGCCTCACCTTTGTTCGCCCATCAGACAAAGTGAGCCACCTGGTCGCTCTCCCAGACACTCGGCAAGAAGCAAGCTTTTGAAGAGGGAGTCAGCTCCCTTTTCTGACACATGTCACATCTCGCACCGAAGGGAGAGACCCACTGCTGCCCGGATTGTCCACTGGGGCACGTCACAGTCTAGATGGCATATGAAAGACAAAAAGCTCCCTTGTCATCTGCCTTTCACTCGACAGAGAGGCAGCCCCGAAAGTGTGAGACGCCGCATCCCATATTAATGAGGGGGAGCATATGTAGCATTTGGAAGCCAGGGGCCGTGTGTGGCTGTGGCAGCCACACGGAAGGGCGTGAAGACAGTAGCTAAAAGGAGGATTGGGCAAGGTTTGAGAGGCAGGTTCTAGGCTCAGATGCTGAAAATTAATCCGTAAGATCCTCTCGCCTGCCTCCATCCAGCCTTCCCGGCCCCCTCGTTCCTTGGGGCTGCCCCGTGCAGTTTCCCGGGCTGGAGGTCCGCTGTTCCATAGTCCCTGAGACCGGCGGGGCGATGAGGCACCCACCACCCAGTGAGCAAGGCTGTATGCACAGAGCAGCCTGGGGTCAACAGTCTGTAAACCAGAAAACATGCAGCATCTTCTGCTGCATTCGTTTTCTGCCTTTCACACATGCCATATCCCCCTGGGCAGCTCCGTGTCTGCAGAGTCCACTTGCCATTGATCTGCCGTGCTGTCTCCTGAACATCACTCTTGAACAAAAGCTCTCTTTTCTTCTTAAAAGACGTGAGGCACCTCCCACCCTCCTGCTCAAGATCCTCTGGGTGGATTTCACCCCTTTACATCTTGAAGTGAAGAGAATAAGTCCTTTTACTTCCTCGGGCCATTGTCTGGATGCTCGTGACAGCTCTTGGCATCTCCCCCTCACCGGGCTCCCGGTCCCAGCTCCGGCAGCCAGTGCCTTGCGACACACAGGGTACTTTCTCCGGTTGGCTTCAAAGGTGGCCGAATTGTTCTCTCTCCCTATTAACAGCCTTTGGGCTGCAAAAGCCAAAATCAGTCCAAGATTTACATAACAGTTCAAGGCAACGGAGGGTTTGTCACAGGGCCTTGCGTGATTAATGGCCAAAGGAACGACACAGGCAGCCTCGCGCCTCTGGGAGTGGAGCCTCCCCGGGTCCTTTCTGGAAGGAAGCGGGGCATGCATTGTAAACACGCATAAATGAACAAGTTGGCTGAGAGGAAAGAGGTCGGAGTCGACAGAGGAAATTAAGTAATGTGCCCGTGAATGGCCCGTGACCAACTGGGCCATCCAGGAAATGCTGGGCCATAAAAAGATATTACCGTCTTAATAACTCAAAAACCAGTTGGCTATTGATCATTTCATATGGTTCAACTTAAACATCGTGGTGTTTGGTAAACATCTTTATACTCGCCTGAAAAGTTAATGTGGCTCTTTCTGTGAATTAGAAGCTAAATCTGGGGCATGGTTTTTTATCTCTTACTTGGTTATTGGCACTGACCACTAACACTTATTTGTGGCATCCTTTCTGTGTACTATACATACCACATGAATTGTCTCATTTCAAACTTATTAAGCCTGTGAATTAGGTAATTTTTATTCTTATTTCACGCAGGAAACCGAGGTTTGGAAAGGGTAAATAACTTGCCCAAAAGTACACAGTCGGTAAATGGTGGAGCAGAGATGGGACCAGGGTTCATCTGGTTCCAGAACCCCTGTTTGGAATGCAGTCCTGCTTCACAAGGTCGCATCATGCTTGCGTGTCGCTCCAAGCCCAGCTGCCCAGGCAGCTTTCCTATTTATAATGGATGTTTAAGAAACACTTATTGAGGGATGCCTGGGTGGCTCAGTTGGTTAAGCGGCTGCCTTCGGCTCAGGTCATGATCCCAGGGTCCTGGGATCGAGTCCCGCATCGGGCTCCTTGCTCAGCAGGGAGCCTGCTTCTCCCTCTGCCTCTGCCTGCCACTCTGCCTGCTTGTGCTCTCTCTCTCTCTCTCTGACAAATAAATAAATAAAATCTTTTAAAAAAAAACAACACTTATTGAATCAAGCTAAATACACACATTCAAAAGTTCAGTCACTGTTCTTCCTGCAAAACACAGGATTCCCACACGTGTACACTCTCACGCATCCCCTGCACTGCCCTGCCCTGCCCTTACTCCGTTACTGGGTACCTCTGGCCCTCATCTTCTCTTCTAACACACAAACAGTTAGTGAGTACGTACTGTGTGAAAGGTACTGTTCTGGGTGTGCTTTCTCATGTCTTTAATTTCCTCAGTTAAAGAATTAAGAGATACACACACATGTATGTTTACCAGCCCCCACTGTGCGTCAGCTCCTATATTCTGAAGTAATCTCTCCTGCTTTCCATGAACGCAGAGTTCAGCAGAGGAAATAAACCCTAAACCTTAGCAAGTCCCTGTCCAACAGGGTGGATTGGAGCAAAATAACCAAAGAATCCACTGGGTACACAAGGTAGGATCCATGGAGAAGCAATTAACTCAACGGTGTCAAGGGGACTTCCCAGAGAGAGCTGAGCCTCCCTGTCCGATAAGCCCGGGACACGGTGCCAGGCGGGTAGGACATATCCGGTACATTTTTATAAACAGAATCACGTTAACTAAACGTACTTTTAGAGAGGGATGTGACATGGAAGGTGGCTGGAGAGCTTATTTGGCTCAATGGATTGTTCCCTGCTGAACATCAGAGTCCTGAAGAGGGTAAAATGGAAGAGCCTAGGATCAGATTTGCTGAATGTGTGGCTGGTACTGATGACGTAGAAAAAGAGGTAGAAGGAGATAAATGTGCTGGATGGGAACATTCCTTGCCAATCCAGAGAGAGGGACAAGACTAGGGGGCAGGGCAGGGATGCAGCGAGGGGCAAAACTACACGCCGGGCAGGGGACTGGGAATGGGAAGTTTCTTCCACCATCACCATCCCGGCCTGCTGTGCTGGTTTTCTTCCAGACTCCTCTGACTTCTTTTTTATGCACGTACCTACATTTATATCTTCCTTTTTAAATTTGAAGTGCTTTCCAATAGGGGAAATATATATAATCAATTTATTAAAATAAAAGCAGATTGCATCCATATCAGATGGCATATATCATATATATCAAATCTATTATTTATTATGTTAAGCTTAAGAAATATACATAGTAAATATTTATTATTTATTATATTAAAGATAATGAATATAATATCTGTATCAGAGAGAGAGATTAAACCTGTGGCCTAAGCCATTCTCACCACTACTTCTGAGCATTAAGGTAGGTCCTCAGCTTCCAAGCAGCAAAGCAAAAGAGTACATCACAGAGTTGTGGAGCCCTCGTTGTTTGAGAGAGAAATTTTTCCTGGCACGAAATTCTGAGAGGAATTTCTCAAATTGGACTTAATCGAGGAGCGAACATCAGCACCACCGGCATTTTCCCTCAGGGCTGTCCTCTGAGAGCTCCTGTCTGGCAGTCCCTTCTGGAACAGCAGCCTTACTCGAGAGCGAAAGGAGATCCAAGCTCTGGTTCTCCACTGTCTCTGGACCCACTTGCTGTTAGGTACATCTTAAGATCATGTCCTCGAGCCCTGTCAGGAACGGGTATGCCCATGAAGCATTGTCCTGTGTTTGCTGGAAAACTGCTACTGAAGACACCGCCCATGGTTTGTGCAACGGGGACTGGGGATCCCCGCTCGGCGGGACACTGGTTTGGGCAAAGATCATGGAGCAGGGAACCAAAGAGATCAAGTTCAGACTCCGTGGAGCCCACATTTTGGTGGGAGGACTGACAACACACGAACAAGTTTATGATGCTGGGTAGTGAGCAGTACTGGAAGGAGGCCGAGCTGGCGAAAGGCAGCGAGCACTGGTTTAGAAAAGCCTCGCTCAGGACGCCACCTCTCACCGTGGGATCTGACTATGTCACCTTTTCCTTAGCAACGGAACACAGAATAAGCATTACAGAACTAAATACCTTTCATCACGTTGACCACTGAGGATGGTAGGAAAATGTTCTGCTACTATTTGAGGCCGAGGCTTTTGCCAGATTGTTCATAACAAAAATAACAGTTCATACCAGCCAGGTCATTTCAATGGTACATCTAATCTGAACCTATGCTACTGAATCCAAGCTCTTGCTGAATTCCCTTCCAGGGTGTCAGAATAGCACCGTTTATGCAGCACTTAAATGGGCCATGCCCTCAACGTATATTAGCTCATTGAACGAGATTCCTGGTAATCACAAAAGGAAAGAGGCCAGAGAGCAGATGGTTAGGAAGCTGGGCTCTGGAGCCAGACTGGGCCCCAAGAAATTCCTAGCTGGATGATCTTAGACAAGCTATTCAACCTGTCTGAGATTGGTCTTCTTGTCTATAAAATGGGGATAATAATAGTAAATACCACGTGGAGTTGTAAGGATTAAATTAGTTAATATATGTATGACACTTAGAACATATCTGGCATAAAACAATGAATAGGTTATTATTATTATTACTCCAATTTACGGAAGAGGATATTGAGGCTCCAAGAGCTTAAGCAACTTACCCTCAAGCTCAAAGAGATGGCAGATTCAGAATCTATATCTATTTTTTTCTGACTCCAAGCTCATGTTCTTCTGGCTATGACCTTCTCTGTCACTATTAATAGAAATTAAAATAATGTTTCCTAGAAGAGATCTAGATCCAAATAACAATATTAAAGCAGTCAGGAGCACTCACGAGAAACTGGGATCATACATTATACTGGTGAAAGATGAATCAGCAATCTTTATCAAGTGCTATTTTGCCCAAGGTCTTCTAATCGATAAAAAGTGGTAACTGAATGCAAATGGATGTTCTTTGCCTGATTATTCACTTCATTCCTTCATGTGTTTGTTTATATAACATTTACTGAGCTTTTGGGGGTTCACAGAAACAGATAAAATCACATTGTTCTCAGGCTGGAGAGGAAAGGGAAGAACACATATACAAATGACAAAGCAGTAGATTTCTGTTCAGATGCTCAAGATGATAGGCTCAGTCATCATGGGGCTGCAGTGAGAAGAAAGAGCATTGTGGTTGGTCCAGGTGGGACTAGTCACCAAGAGTTTGGTCTAGGCCCCGTGGGAAGTGACCAACAATGATGTCAAGTTTAAGACCCAGAGATTAAAGGTGTACTGAATAAAGTTCCCTGCACAAACATTACTAATTCATTACATGTTTTGAAGGTAAACTTTTTTTTTTTTTTACGATTTTATTTTTTTAAGTGATCTCTGCCTCCAACGTGGGGCTTGAACTCATGACTCCAAGACCAGAGGTTGCATGCTCTACCAACTGAGCCAGCCGGGCGCCCCTAGAGGTAAACTTTTTGTGATGGCTCCATGTTTCATAAAATATTTTTTACTCCATTGGTATTGTTATGGGAAGAAATCTGAATTAGACACCCTCACGCTAAAAGAGTTCTTTGGTTCAGTAACTATCAGGGTGCAGTCAAAAATGGAAACCACAGAGTAAACTTAATATAAGGGATTGTTAACCAGATATGGCTGTTAACTAGATTACTAAAAGTAAAAAAAAGAACTCTATAGTACCATGGAGGAAGCAACTGCAGGAAGCAGCTCCCACCTCCAAGCCTGGGAGAATAGGGAAAGAAATTGGAATTATTCAAACTTGGAGGCTTAGAGAAGGATTCCCTGGGGACTGGGACCCAGACCTCCAAGAAGGGGGTGCCGGCTCAAGCTGGTGTCCCTTTAAAGTACCCAACAAGGCTGGTTCTGCAAGGGTTGGAGAAATTGCAAGTGGGATTCAGCTGCTACTTCGGGAATGCGAGGAAGTATTGCTGGAGTGGTGCTTACCGGAACAGGAAGCAGACAAGAAGCCAAAAAGTGGCAGGCAGGAAGGAGCAAGTCCCTTCTTCCTCCTCCAGTCTTGCAACTTCTTTCTAGTGCTCTCTTTGGCAGAGCCTAATATGGAACCAATTGGCAGTACAAATATGAATACAATACAAGGATTAATATGGCATCATCACCCCTCATCTTCAGCCTAAAAAGGAAGACAGACATGGAAACCAGAAAGCACAATGGGTATAAGTGATACCAGAAGACTGTGCAGGCTTGAGGGGAGCACTGTTTAGAAATGATTCTTCTTAAAAGAATAAACAGGAAAGACTTCCTAGATCATTCTTTAGCTGAGCCTTCAAAGGTGGGCTTTTTTGGGGCGTCTGGTTGGCTCAATTAAGTGGCTGACTCTCGGTTTTGGCTCAGATCATGATCTCAGGGCCTGGGATAAACCAGCCCCTCAGTGGGCTCTGCATTCATCGGGGAGTCTGCTTGTGGATTCTCTCTCTCCCTATGCCTCTGCTCCTCCCCCTACTCATGCTCTCTGTCTCTCTCATTCTGTCTCTCAAATAAATAAATAAAATCTTTTTAAAAAGATATAAATAAAATCTTCTTAAAAATATTTTTTAAAAAGATTTTATTTATTATAGAGAGAGAGGGAGAAAGAGTAAGAGTAGGGTGTGGGACAGAGGGAGAGGGAGAAGCAGACTCCCTGATGAGCAGGGAGCCCAATGCGGGGCTTGATCCCAGGACCCTGGGATCATGACCAGAGCTGAAAGCAGACACTTAACCGACTGAGCCACCCAGGCACCCCCAATAAATAAACCTGAAAGAAAAAGTGGGCTTTGTTGACCCGATAGACATGGTCACTGAAGGGAATATGCCACACAAGAAGAGCCTGGACAAAGGAATGGGATACATTCAGAGATTGTAAAGACAATTAAGCCTGGCTGGACTGTGAGATAAGAAATGGGAGGTAAGATAAGAGATAAGGTTCATGAAGTAAGCAGGGGTCAGATCATGAAGATTTTTCTATGCCAGTGGAATTATTTGAACTGTATCCTAGAAGATTTAACCTATGGGAGTACCATTAACAGAATCTGTACTTTTGAATGATAACTCCTGATTTGTTACGGAAAATGGGTTATAGAAGAGCAAAGGAGGCCAGTTAAGAGACTGTTGTACTATTCCAGTTGTGCAATGGTGAGAACCTGATTAATGACAGTAGTAGGGATAGGGTGGAAGACACAGACAGGAGAAATGCTAAGGGAGTAAAAATGAAAGAAGAGAGAATTTCAGCGAGGAAAAAACATGGGAATCTGGGTTATTGGCTTAGGTCACTGGATAGATAGTGGTGTCATTCTCCAGGGTGGGAGGTTAGGAGAGATTGCTATGGGTAAGGGAAGAAATTAAAGGGATACTATCATGACATAAGCTTTGTACACATGGCTTGAATATCTCAAGCCATGAGAGTATTATTATTTAAAGGAGTTGAACTCTACTTTAATAGGACTCTATAGTCCAGATGACATCAACCACTGCCTTCCTAAAGAGGTATTGCTCACTAAGAAGATGGAAATCATTCATTGATTCCAGGAGAGATCTCTGAGATCTTCAATACTTACAGGAGATGTACTCATCATTTTCCATATTAAAATTTTTTCCCTTCTGTCCCCATGATGATGTTGAGGTCCGCGTCGGCAACATGACAGATGACCACAAAGACTGACATGGGAACGGATTTGTCCTGGTGCTTAATAACTAATTCCTTACTGTCATTTCTGACCGGAATACATGTCCAGAAAAAATTTTTTTATTGTATTTGACTTTGTGCCTTAAGTGAATTCGAATCTCAGATGATGATGTACTAAGTATTCTTAAATTCCTGGGAAGAATTGCTCTTGCCTTTTAGTTGGTTACCATCATGATTATGATTAGGGTCTACATTTTTTTTCCCATAATTTCTGCATTGTTATAGCAAATATACTCAGAAATAACCACAAGTCAGCACTACAATAAAATTGTTCCTTCTGTGGAACTTTAGGAGACCTCACTGGCACTTGGTCTTCTTTTTATTCATTCAAATCACCTGTACTGTACTGTACTGTATTATTGCTTGAAAGGGAGGGATGAGGAAATGCAAGGGGTCTATAGATGTCCCAGACTATACAGGAGGCCATCTCATCTGTCTTTCCCCTCTACCTTTCTGACTTCCTTTCACACACATTTTCACCCACTCAACCATTCAGAACTACTCTCTCTGCAAAGCCCAGTGCAAACCACCCCTTTCTCCCCAACCACCCAAGCCTACAGCCATCCTCTGAGCTCCCACGACATCAGGACTGTAACTCCTTTAGACCTTATGTGTCAGTACTGGGCATGCTATAGCACCTTTCTATGTACATAAACTGTCTTCCTAAGAGTACAAATGTTTCCAGAGTGCAAATCTCAGGAGGGCAGAGACTCTCTCATGTACCTCTTTATGTACTTTATGCATACATTGCTTCAATGATAGCGTCAGCCTCTCTGTGCTTCCAAGCTCAGCTCTAGAAGACACCAAGCATTTACTTGGTAGCTAATTTCTGTCCTTTGCTATTAGCACTCATGCCTCCTTGTAGTTCTTAGGGAATCTTGCCTCAGTACTCAGCTTGAGTAAGATGCTTTCTTTCTTTAATCACTCTGTTCATCTCATTTATTCCTCCCCATAGGTGAGCCTCTCTTTTTAATTTGCATCATATTTATTAACTCTCTGTCTCCCAGCAATATAACACACATGAGGCTACACATGGCCTTGATAAATGGGATGCATGACTGCTCTCAGAAGGAAATCAGCTGCCATAAAAGTTAATGTGTTTAGTTCATAACGAAAAAATCTTCCCCCACACAACGGTAGGTTGGAAACTGGTGTATTCACTTTATGACCTTGTTTATTAGCCAGAAGGATGCCCTGTTTGATCTGTGAAATTTGTTTAGGGTCATTAGGAAAGGGCTCCGGGGTGTCACTCGCTGACAAACATTAGCCTTGCACACAAATCTTCGAAATAAAGACTAGGGAAAGTGCTGTTTTTACTTCCTCTAGGGTGAAATTTCTTCTCTCTACCCAATGAATATCTGAATATTTCTCAAGTAGTTTGCATTTGCAAATTTTCCGAGTATCTCGGCAAGATTATGTTAGTTCATCATCCCTGCCTTGGAGAAGGGGGTACAATGGTAGAGAGAGACTATTTGGGAATACCTTGGTTCCTTAGAAAAGTTAGTCAGAACTGAGCTCCCACTAATGAATATTAATTTCTTTTTTAGGTAGTTCCCTCTGCCTGAAAAATTAGAAAAGAAGTATACTATCTTCCTCATCTTGTGAATTCCTGGCCATCAAGAATAGAAAGAATTTGAAAGAGCAGCTGAGAAAATGTGAGAAAACCTGTTTGCTGATCACTGTTCTTACCTCCTCAGGTGCTTTCTCTCTGTCACAGAGGGTGAATGGGAAAACTATATCCTATATAATTTTTCATGTTAATTCCTCCTTCCCTTCACATGGCCTCAACCCCCCACCCCACACACACCCTGCCCAACACCACCTTGCTACCACAAATATGATATCTTACCTTCACTTTTAACCTTGGTTTTTAGCAACAATATATATGCTGGGTGAAACGAGATTTTTGCCCTCCATTTATATTTTAACTGAACATTGTTTATGGGCTAAAGGATGTGGTAGGAGATTATTTTCCAGGAGGGATGTAAAATTTGCACTATTAACTATTAGTGATGCCTTCTGGGCTACATCTACAACATTATCAATTTGTAGCAATTCAATGATGAGGCTGAATTTGTTAAATCCTGGGGTTGTTTGAATTTCAGAGGAGGTTGATTCAGTGGCTCTTGTCCTCGATGACCTGATTTTTCTGCCTTCCGTGGGTAAGCATCATCATAAGGCTGTCTTCCCTCATGGTGTCATCATGGCTGCAGCAGTCCCAAGCTTTAAGTCCACACGGCATACCAACCAGGAAAGAATACTTTTCTTTCCAACCATTTCAATGAAGACTATGTGGCCATGTCTGAGCTGACTGGGGTCAGACTGCCAGGCTCTGCTGATTGGTTTAAACATGTAGAAACTCACCCCTGGGGCTCTGGGTTGGATCAGCTTCTCCAGAGGTATTTTACCTGCCCATCGTACTCGTTTCTTTTTTAGTATATCCTATCACCCCAGGCCAGGCCTTATCAGGTCATGCCTGGTTACTTGAGAATTCCTCGCCTAAACTCAGAGATGTCTCTTCTCCAGTCACTCTATATTCACTTTTTATGTATTGCTTGCTCTTCTCTCCTATGTCACCCCCTTTTTGTCTTTATTTCCTTTATTTCCTCTTCTTTGACATGTTCTGAGATTCTGTTTATGTTCCAATATTTTTTTGTTCTGTTTATGTTCCAATATTTTTTTGCAGTACAGTTTAGACCTTCTCTCCCTTAACTGGATTATTCCTCCACCTTCTTTATTCTCAGCAAGTTTCCCCCAGGTACCTGATAATTCCACCTTAGAACTCCCCAAACACATTCTTCCACCTCCACTCACGCATCATGCCAGAACACAGACAAATGGCACCAAGAGTAGATGTTCCATATTTTAGACTGAAATGTGAACTGACTTGTGTTTCCATTTCAAAAATGGCTATGTTATGTTTTTTCCACTTTATTACCTTTGCACCAAAAATTTGACCAACACTGGCTCAACATCTCCTTTCAATAAGTAAGCAGTTCAACAAGAATCCAGATGTCTGAATTTTGAATTCAGGAGGTTGAATGAAAACCACAAATCGCACAGTGAAATCTAGTCAGTAAGAATATAATGCAGGGGCGTGTATGTGGCTCGGTTGGTTAAGCATCTGCCTTCGGCTCAAATCATGATCCCAAGGTCCTGGGTTGGAGTCCAGGGTCTCATTGGGCTCCCTGCTCAGCAGGGAGTCTGCTTGTTCCTCTTCCTCTGTGCCTACCCTCACTTGTGCGCTCTCGCTCTCTCTCTCTCAAATAAATAAATATACTCTCTTAAAAAAAAAAGAAGAAGAAGAAGAAGAAGAATGGAATGCAATGTGTGGTGTGTAAATTATCTTGGTATTTTAATAGCCCTCAGGAGTTGGGATGTTTATCTGATGCTCAAGATTGGGAGTATCCCTCTATCCCTCTTAGGGTCCTTCACTCCTCTAGGATTTGGTGACCAGATGTGAAAATCTCTGTGCTTAATTGTGAAACAGATTTCAGACGTTTTTCAAAACCTATTATTATTATTATCTAGGAAATGCCCCATCCACGTACTCTTCTGGTTTTGGCTCACTTCAATCAGTGAATTCTTCCTAAGAACTCTTCCCCAGTCCTTCCAAAAGCAGTTCTCTGAAAAATCTATTTTAGAGATATGGTTAGAAATGATAGAAGTCAAGGAACCTGTCAAAAAGAACAGATGGTTAC
Source organism: Potos flavus (assembly GCA_028534135.1). NCBI lineage: Eukaryota > Metazoa > Chordata > Mammalia > Carnivora > Procyonidae > Potos > Potos flavus. The sequence continues at coordinate 20,078,146 of CM052893.1, read as the reverse complement.
ATTCTGTGAGAAACAAATGCTTTAAAAACCTCTTCTATTCAAAGCATTAACCAAGAGAAACTGGCACAACCCCTAGTTGTTGCTGAGACCTCTGTCAGTTCGTTCTTTGCTAACATTGATAGCAACGATTTTGGCTCATTGTAAAAAATCTTTGTTAATTCATTATGATACAATGTGGTCAAATAGGGCTTCAAATGGATACATGAGCAGACAGTTGGATAGATATGCATTAAAGCAAATAACCTAAAATATTAATGGTAGAATCTAGGTGGCAAGTTTATGGGTGCTCACTGTCTGATTCTTTCAATTTTTGTATGTTTGAAATTCTTCAAAAAAAATAAATGAATAAATAAATAAATAGAAAAAGAAAAAAAAAGAAAAGAAAGAAACCTAGAAGGAAAAAAATTTTTTTAATTAAACTACTATATGACCCAGCCAAAAAAAAATTCTTCAAAATGTAACATTGGAGAAAAAACAGGATATTCAACAATGAGCTGGATCAGATTAGCAAGTTAGTGCATGGACAGACCGTTGGAAGATGCCCATGAACAATGGGGAGAAATCTGCATAAACTTAGGCATTACAGGATAATGTTGGCAGTCACTGGGCAGAATAAGAGGGGAGTTCACATCAGACAGTTCCTGTGAGAGACCATCAAGACAGCCAGCGGAGGATAAATTCTATTCAGTATCATTTCTCTCACTACTATTAAATGCCCCTTTTCTGAATGCTTTGGTGGGAGGGAAGAGAAAGCTCTGCCTCCCCTGTCAAGTTCTTTGCCTAAATTATCTCCTTTCCTTTTTGTAGCATGCATGAAGCCACGTTTTATAGTGCTCATTTACTTTTTGTCTTCACAGCATCCCTTCCCCATTTTCAGGTAAAAGCACACCAGTTTTGCTGAGGAGACTAACCCTCCATCACTGAATGCAGATGTGATGACATATCCCTACTGAGTTAAAGGTGTGGAAAGTGGCATGAGAAAGGCCAGATCAGTACACCCTTCAGGGAATTTGAGTCTTGAGCAGTCAGCCACGGATAGAAAATGGTTGAAACTGACAACATGGAAGCCTTGAAGAATGCATTCATTAATTGTTACTACTTTTAGAACTCTCTGGAATCCTGTCATTTTGATCAGCTAATCTTGTTTCTGTTGCTTGCAAACAAAGAACTCTAACTAGCAGAAGCAATGTGTTCCCATTCTGGAAATACGGAAACCTGAGCTCAGAGGGATTGAGTGTTTTTGGCTTAGGAAACCATTTGATACTTGTCACCATGTCTATCTGACTCCAAAACCTGAATTCTGTACTTAGTCTACCATGCTCTCTCAAATGCGGCAGACTGAATTCCAATCTTATCTGGCTAGGTAAGTTTGGGAAAGGTGTGTACCAGTTTCTAAATGTCAATTTCCTGATCTCTAAAATGGAATAACAATAGTCGTGTATATCACAGAGTTGCAGTAAGGATAAAAAAAAGCTAATTCATGTGAGATGTTTGGGCACAGTGGCTGGGACATAATAAATGCTCTGATGATGGTATTAGTGAGGGTTCCAGCAAGACAAAGGAGATATTTGAAGAGACTGATAAAGGGACCATTTAGAAAAGTAAGGGCAAGGTTTAGGAAACCCAGAAAGGGTTAGGTGGAAGGACCCCAGGGCTAGAAACAAGACCAAGCTGTGCAGAACGGCTGTCCAGCGTGGGCTGGGATCTCTAGCTGTGTTTCTGAAATAGGGGTTGTGCCTGACATAGTCAACTGTAGCCTTACAAGGAGGGAACCAGGAGAGGAAATACCCTGTCCTTTCCCTCCCGGCTCACCTCCTAATCTCTTGCCAGTGCCTCGAGTTGGCCAAACCTAGCCAGAAGCCAGAGGACAAGGAAGCCTGGTTGATGCTGTCCATAGAGGTCAGCTTCTCAGGACACAAGGCAGGGTGAAGAAAAGTGGAGACACACTTTGACCTTGACACACATTTCACCTCAGCATCCTTTTATCTGGGTAAAAAACAAAACAAAACAAAAAAAAACCCAAAAATCCAAAAACAAACTTGTGGGGCACCTGAGGGGGGGCTCAGTCAGTTAAGCGTCTGACTCTTGATCTCAGCTCAGGTCATGATCCCAGGGTCCTGTGGTGGAGCCCCGCGTCAGGCTCTGCGCTAGCAGGGAGTTTCTTCTCTGCCTCTCTTTCTCCTTCTGCCCCTTTCCCTGTTCTCTCTATCTCTCATAAAATGAATAAGTGAATCTTTAAAAAAAAAATTGTGTCCTCAATACAGAGGACCCACAGCTACCATTCATCATAGGTGATATGAATTCAAACTCCTAGCTAAACCGAAGATGTTAGCCACTACCAGTGCCTGTTATATAAGGTTGCAGAGAAATAAAGTAGAGGGAAAATGACTAACATAAAACATAGTTGCACAGTCCTGTTTCTGAGGCTAACATGAGGACTAAGGTGAGAAGCATAGCTTCTTTCATCTACCACCCCTCAACTGGATCAGGGTGCTTATAAGCAAGAAAGTTTTAAGACAATTTGGGGTTCAAAGTTCCTAGTCTTGTCTGTGTCTACCCAAATGTTCCCACCCTATGTCTCAAGGTCCCATTCCCTCCTCTGCTCCTTAATAAATCAGACACTGATGTGGCAACTGTCGGACACTAGATTGATTCTTACTTATAACAAATATGTACTGAAGAGGGTAAGCACCGTTTTTAAAGCTGCCAGAGAGGTTTTCTAATTTTCTACTTGTGCTCTGACTAGATCTTTGAATCAGCACTTTTCTCTGTGAATGTTATTTAGAACTGACAGAAAATGACACCTCACACCGCTGTCTTGAAAATTTCCACTGTCATGGTAGCACTTAAGGACCATAGCTAATTGATTTTTCAATACCTTGTCCTCTACCAGCACTGCATCCAAATCTCTGTTACTAGTAATAATTTGAATAACATACTATGGATTATACATTTCCATTTTCCTACACCAGGAAAGTTCTATGTTCTCATCACATATGTTAGCAATCTGTATCAGTTTCCATTTGTTACCATAACAAATTACCATGAACTTACCAACTTAAAACAATACGTATTTATTATCTTATAGCTCTGTAGGTCAAAAATCACACAGGTCTTGGGCACTTGGGTGGCTCAGTCAGTTAGGCATCTGCCTTTGGCTCAGGTCATGATTCCAGGGTCCTGGAATAGAGTCCTGCATTGGGCTGTCTGCTCAGTGGGGAGTCTGCTTCTCCCTCTACCCTTCCCCCCTGCTCATCATCTCTCTCTCTCGCTCTTTCTCTCAAATAAATAAATAAAGTAAAAAATCTTTAAAAAAATCACACAAGTCTCATTGGGCTAAAATCAAGGTGTCAGCAGGGCTGTATTCTTACTGAAGACTCTAGGGGAGGATCTGTTTCCTTGGCTTTTCCATTTCTAGAGACTGTCTGCATTTTATGGCTCATGACTTCCTTCCATGTTCAAAGTCAGAAATGGCTGGTCAGTCTTTCTTATACTACACCACTCTGACCCTGATTCTTCTGCCTTTCTCTTCCACAATAAGGACTCTTGTGATTACATTGGGTCCACCTGAATAATCCAGGATCATCTTCCTCTCTTGAGGTCAGCTGATCAGCAACCTCATTTCTATCTGCAACCTTAATTCCCTTTTACCACGTAACATATTCACGGATCCCAGGGATTAAGACGTGGACCTTTTGGGGTGGACATTACTCTGTCTACCACACAATACAATCCCAATATACGATTTTGGAGATCTATTTCTTCAGGCCATTCATAGTGGGATTACTACATCAGTCTGGGTTCTGCCAGAAAACAAATGGCACATTCAAAGGGGATGACTGGAAAACATTTAATGAAGAGGCAATTTACAAAGATGTGAGCTGGGTTAAAGGAAACCAGCAAGGGATAATAAAGCATCCTAAAGACAATAATAGAAAGGAGCAAGAGAAACACAGCCAGTGCCAAATGGTGGCCCAGAAAGGAAGGAGCAAGAGAATAAATACCCTAACCTCTCCTTCCACTCTTCGATCTCCTCCCAGCACTGCCCATTGGCTAAGCCTGCCCAGTCCAGAAAGCAAGGGAGCGGGTTGATGTGGACAATAAAAATCAGCACCTCAGGACACGAAGCAGGTGGAGAAAGGTACGTAACTGGTCTGCAGGGGCAGACTATACACACATATTTAGTTAAATAATTCTCACTGAAGGAGAAATGGAGCCTACCACCCCGCAGGGCATGTGTATTTTTCAAATAGCCAATTTAGCCCAAATTAATCTACAGGTGGAATTTATGGGGAAACATTTTGGAGCTGCAAGGCCTAAAGGAAGTCCTACCTATGAAATTGAACTATAGAACGGGTGCATCTACAACTAATAAAAGTCGTGAGGTACCGTATACACAGAAATATATGGAACAGGGAGGATTTCATTTATTCACAGTGATGACAGCCTTGATGCAAGGGGGTTAGCCATAAAGGAATCATAACTTTCCTATCTTTTCACCAGGACTTTATGAATAAACATAGTGGTGGTCAGCATCACATCCTGGACAAAATGTTAGTCTGGCAGTGTATGCGGGTTTTATATCGCTTTTCATCTTGCCAGTGGTTAACCAGACACATCGCGCCATTTTTCCAGTAACTACAACGCAGGGAGAGCAAAGAAACCAATATGTATATGTTGGTCCCTCACATGCCACGTTTATGAAAAAATTACCAACCAACCAGACAGAACCACCAGCTTGGCTAAATACTGGTTCTGGGAAAAGAGCTTTCTGCACATTGGAGAAATTTCTGGTGAGAAAGAAAGAGAGAGAAACACGCAGTTGTAGAGGAAAGAGCATTTTAGCAAATGGGAAAGTCTTCCAAGGAAAACTCAATGCAGAAGAAATTCTTTTTTCCTCCCTCAGAACACAGAAGTCTATAAATCCCTACCTCCGAAGTGTCTGGAAGGAAGGACCTCACAGAGAGCAGTTGCTCTCTTTTTCAAAGTGAATTTGGGAAAGAACTGCCCTTCCAAGGCCCTGCATTGCATTTGTCTGTAGAATAATTTCACTGGTAAAGAATTAGTGAAGGCATTTTTAGACACGCAACGACCGAAGTCTGGATAATCAAGGTCAAGGTAATCTTTTTCGCTTGATTTTTTTTCTTTTTCTTTTCTTTTTTCTTTTTCTATTTTTATTCTAAAAATCCTAACCAGTTCGACATCTTCAAAGTCTGAACTTGTCCCCAGACAGAGATGACAGTTGTTGGGATTACCTTGTGAATTTTCTTGGTTTCAAGGATCACAGACTTGTGCTGTCTATTGCCCAATGCTTGAAAACATTTGGCTTATGCATTTTGTACAGTTTTATAGTTGTTTATGGAA
>CM052893.1:19896167-20072282 GCA_028534135.1 Potos flavus | reverse complement strand
AAATAATGAGCATGTATTGTTCTTAACCTTTTTTGAAAAACAGCTCTAATAATGGTTCTTGGCTTCTAGGGTTATTTTGAAAATTAAATGAGATAATACATGCAAATTGCCTCCCACGGTACACAGCACAGAGACACATCCCTCAATAGCAGACCAAAAGAAAATGGCTACTATCCTTCTCATAGAGTAAATCTTGGTAGGGGATGTGGCAAAGGATTTTCTTTCTGGCTCCTACAAATGTGTAAAAGTCAAGCGATATGGAAAATATCTCTCATTGTGCTAGTCATGCTTTAAGGGGTCCCATTGCCCCAGAGGGAAGCTCATACTCTAGATTTTCTCGGATCCAACCATTTTATGCTGTAGAAGGAAGTTGGGAGCAAGATGACCTTCTTCTGAATGACAGAGAAGCTGTTCTTATGTGCCATGATGATGATGTTAGCAATGACAGCCATTTCCCTAACCGAGTTGACTACTGACCCAAAAATGAGATTAAAAACTATACTTTTTTTCCCCTGAGCCCTGAAAAACCTGAAGAGAGGACTAAATAAGAAACAGCCTTGAGACCTGGATGATGTCCAGGTCAGTGAGTACAGAATACTCTTCTAATTGTTTTGTCACTTACAGATTTAATGCTCACAATATGCCAATGTCGGCACGTTTTTATTTAGGACATGAAATAATAATTTAATTATGACAGGCAGTTCAAATGGTGACTACTATATTTTTGTCTCCTTAAGAAATGTGCCAAATTTCTTATCCATTCTGGAACATGACCAGATGGGGGGAGGGCGGAGCAGGGGGCAGAGGGATAGAGCAGGGGAGGGAGGAGGGTGCAGCAGGGGAAGACGTGAACGCATGAGTTACATAATCTTCCACCCCACGGAAGGGACAGAGAACCTAAAGGGTTTGACATCTCCATTATATATTGCTATGGCAACCACTATGGCCTTAAACATTACAAGATTTCAGGGTTTCTTTTGTTTTTAATTTTAGTTTTTCTCAAAATAATAATTGTATGTAGTAAAACTCAAATAATAAAGAATTCACAAGACTTGATATTTCCTCAGCCACCTCTTTATATATTTTCATCTCTTTTGCTCCTGTATTTAATTCTTTAGCTAGTTATTTCCACAAGTATAGTTACTATCATTATAACTCTATATTCTGATTATCATTATAATCATGATCAATTAACACATAGAAAGGAAGATTCACCTCATATTAATCTCTTCTTTTCCATCTTCTTTCCAATATTTAGTATTCATCTTATTTTTAGTTCTTTCATTAGATACTTTGTAATATGAAATATGATTAAATCATTTATTTCCACTGCTTTTCTACTGTGTCATCCCAATTTGGAAAAGAGCCTTGTCCTTCCTCTGCATGTGCCCCCCACCCCACTTCCCCTCTCAGGTCTCTATTATTTTACATTATCAAATACTCATTAGTAATTACATTTTGTCCTGAAACATCACCAATATTCCTGCTTTGTTTACGGGTTGACTCCGAAATTTTAAAGTGAAGAAATGGTGTTTACATTCATATAACAATGTAAATATTGTCCACTGCTTGGCAAAGTAGTATGTGAGGATTACTTTTCATTTTCTTTAGGTTTTATAGTGCTGGGGGGCGGGGAGCCACTTTAAAGAGGCTCTTCCTAGCATCAAAGCCAAATAGATTTCCCTTTTTCCACTATGTCCTTTGCTTAAATGGACATCACATTTTGGATTGCCTCTTATTGAGCCACAATTTTCATATAGTCTTTGTTTTTCTCAGAGTCTCCTTTGCCCTCTTTCATATGATAAGAGGCTGGCATTTCAGCCTTTTATTAATATTCTCAATTACTGCCATTTCTAATCACTTATTTTATTCCATTGAGAGTTCCCTCCCGGTCCCATCTGCCCTCTTCCTCCAGTGGGGATTGAGGTTCTAAATCTGCTGCAAATGTGACCCTGAAAATTCCCCTCATCCTTTGACTTGGTTGGATTGACTGTTTCTTGAATCCTATGTCTTCCTTTTTCCTTTTCTGGAGTACATCCTCCAGGAACTAAGACAAATTGTTTGCAAGTTACATTTTCTGAAGGCTCTTATGCTGAAATCGTCTCCCACTATTTATTGGCCAGAATTTGGGAATGAAGGTAATTGTCTTTAGCATCTTCCAAGCACTGCATGTTTTGTGTTCTAGCATCCAGCCGTACTCTCTCGAAGTCTGATGACAGTCTGATTCCCATCCCCTTGCACGTGAACTGTTCTATCTCTCTGAAAGCTTTGGGGGGATGTTCTCTTTTCGGTGTCAGTGATTTTATGAGGACACATCCAGGCTTCATCCTGTTGAGGACTCTACTTAGTTTTCAGTTCTAGGAATGCAGAATATAATTTCCTTTCTCACCTTCCTCCCTTTTTCTGAAGCTGTTATTAATAAAACAATGGCTTTCCTGGATTACTATTCAAAGGTCTCGTTTTAAAATTTTATATATTTTGTATTTTCTATCTCTTGGACCTAGTCTACATTTTGAGAGCTTTTCTCAACTTGAATTTTCAGTCCTTCGATTGAATGTCTAATTTCAGTCATCACTCAATCTCTGAGAGCTCTTCTCTGATTGTTCCGTTCTATAGACCCCAGGGAGGGCAGCTATGCGGGTGTGCCTCTCCCATCTGCCTCGGGGAAAAACCTACTGGAAGTAGTAGTGACTGAAAGCCTCAGGTGCAGTAGCCTTGGAAGCCACCACTGCATCCACCCCGAGCCTTCCCTCGCTGGAAGCTTCCAGGCAGTGACTGAGCAAGGTGGGCACCCGAGAGCCTGGTCAATTCTGTCAACTGGAAATAACCCAGGGGGGCTGGCTGAGACTTTCTCAGGTTACCCTGCAGGCTGAAGCTCTTCCTCTCTCCTTTCAAAGCTATTAGATCTGCATCACAGACTGAAAGCTCTTCACCTACTCCTGTTCCCTCTCCACTTTATCCTTCATTGGCGTGAATCCCCAATACGTCTCTTATACTTGTTACTTTATCCTGGTTTTCGCTTCCCAGAGGACTAAAACTGACAGAGCCTCCTATCCTTCTTTACGAATATACTATCTTCTCACCCCTCTCTTAACGTATTGTGCTTATTCTTATAACACCTGACACATCTGATGGAATGTATTTTACCTAAGATAGTGACCCAGTGGGCTCAAACCACATTGCAGTAAACTGAAATTAATTAGAAAAAAAAAAATGCCATCAACACAGAGTAAGGAAGGAGGCTAGGTGTGCCCGCCACCCAAGTTTCCAGAGGAGGCGAAATTTTTAATAATTCCAAGAGTTGAAATAAAATGGCAATAGGATATGAAAGTTTAAGCCTGTTGCATCCGCTACTGCATAAAAATTTCAGACTTTCCTCCACGATATGCTGCTATGTCATTCAAAGAATCATCGGTAGGGCTCGTGCAGGACCTTATACTTCTAGTTATCCTCATACTTGCCCAGGCTCATCTTGCCGCTGGAGTTTTGCATGTCCTCTTTTCAATGCCTCATAATACTAACAGTAAGAATAGCTGCTAATTATTGTATGCTAACTATATGCCAGGTAGGCTGGTAAACACTTTATAGCCATTGTTCTATTGAATCCATGCAAACAATCCAGTTTGGAGTGTGTTTGGTTTTTTTTTTTTTTTTAAGGTTTTAATTTATTTATTTGAGAGAGAGAGAGAGAACGCTTGAGAGAGCACAAGTCAGGGGGGTGAGGGGTGGGGCAGAGGGAGAGGGAGAAGCAGACTCTCCCGCTGAGCAGGGAGCCCAACGCAAGCTCCATCCCAGAACCCCAGAATCATGGGGATCATGACCTGAGTGGAAGCACAATATGTTAACCGACCGAGCCACCCAGGTGCCCCCCAAACAATCCAGTTTTACAAATGGAAACCCTAAATCTCCAAAAGGCTATGAAAGGGGCCCATGTTCCCAGGGTAGGAGGATATGAACGTCTGCCTGCCTCCCGAATCTGTGCCCTCAGTCACACCTATACGCTGCCTCTGCCTGTCCCTAACACAGACAGGACCCTCCATAGCTTAAGCTACATACACAGGTAGGTAATAAAAACCTCATTGCTTGTCACGTAATTTGTATTCTATAGACCTGTGATGGGGAAGGAATATGCAGAGCCAAGGAAATCTTGTACATTTTGAGATGATCTTCCTGGGAAGAAGCACTCTGTCAACATTGAATCTTATCTCATTTGAAGTTCCCTGACCCTCTAGAGCTCTAATAAGAAGTAGCTTTTTAATCCCTGAAATACAGATGCTAATTAGGACACACAATGGAACAAGTTTTTTATTTTCCTTCTTCTGTCTTTCAGGGCGTCTGTGGGAGGGGAGGTAAAATGCATGCTTGCTCTCCTACAGAAACATCTCTTTATTTAGCTGAGCTTCTCCTCATGCCCCTGGAGAGGTAAACTGAATCACTGACCGCTTGTGGAGGAGCTCATGAGTCATTTTTTGTTACGTGAAAGAAAAAGGGTTGGAGAAAGAAAATGCCGTTGGTCCAGAATGAGAGTAAATAACTTTACACAGGAATAGGCAGAGAGGAGATCGGGCAGCATATCTTTTGTGGGGTTTTTTTCCCCTAATATTCGGAAACATGAACTTCGATAACAACAAATGCCATCCCTTTTGTTCTCGGAATTCCTTTGTGCATCGCACGGAGCTCAGCAGGGATTGCTGGTCATAATAGTTACAACTTTGCTTTTAGTTGTTTACCAGAAGGTCTGGATTTGCCCAAGAATTGAATATGTGACTCCTCTCTCTCTCGGGAAGAGTATAGCTATGTGGCGGCAAAATTCCATTTGTTTTTCCTCCTAAACTCTCTGTCGCTAGTCCATATGGCCTTACCGTGCATATTCACTCCCCTCAACTCATTCCTTTGGAAGTTACCAGAGATTCGCAATCTTAACCCCAGAATATAAAGTGGCGATCCCAATCTTTAGACCCGAGCCGTGACCTGGACAAGCGACCGGTATGCAAGAGATGTTTAGAAACTAAAGCTGGCTAGTGCCCAGGTACTGTTTCCGTGGATGGCCAATCTAAAGGTCTATGGAAAACGTACAGGCTAATGTTCTCTTGACTCCAGTTGCTAATGCTTCGCTTGTCTGTTCAAAAGTGTCGTGTCTCCTGATTCAGAGCCACTGAGGTGTTTGCTTTTTCTCAAACCTGACTCAATGCAAGCAAGACTTTAAAAATTTAAAACATTTTTTTGAAAGATGGAATTGATCTGAAGGACAAGGAGACAGTTGCCTAGTGATCCGAAGTTCATTCATTCTACAAATATTTATCAATCACTTACTCCTTTAAACCACCGGGCTGGATGCCAGGGATATGGCGAAATAAGACAGACACCATTAATAAGGTCACTGCCATCATGGAACAATGACAGACAGATCATCGTATAAATACATATGAATTAGGGTTCTTGTAGGTCATACAAAGTCAAGGTCTAGGGAACTATGAGAATGGGAAACAGAGGGAAGCATTATCACTTAGGGGAGACAGGGAGATCTTCTCTGAGAAGAGAAACTGCTCTTCAAAATAAAGTCTATTTTTAAAAAAGCAAAGCAAAAGCAAACAAAATAAAGAATATATTTGTATCTGGTTTTATTTGGATAAGAAACACTTGAAGGTACTCCCAAAACTGATGAAAGTGGTTACCTATGACAGTGGGGGCATGGGACAGATGGGGACAGAGGTGAGAGTGGAATCTTTTATTACATATTTTTTTACATTTTTTGATTTATGAAATATGTTTATTCTAAAATTAATTTTTTTGATGTGGGTACACTAGAGATTGTTCTGATTCCTGACTCCACCATTTATTAGCTGGGCAGTGTTATAATGTTTCCTAAACTCTGCCTCTGTTTCCTTGTGTGCAAAATGGCGTTAGTAATAGTTCCTACCTTACAGGAGTGTTTTCAGAATTAAATGAAATAATTACATGTAAAGCCATTAAATCAGTGCGCCCCGCATAGTAACTGTTCAATAAATCGTGATGATAATCAGTATGATGCTGCTGTCTAGAAATATATCATTTTTCAAATGGTAGGTGTGGCTTTCTCTGGTGATTGGAATTACTGGCAGAATTGTGGATGATTTGTGTTTTCTTTGTTTTGCCTAAAATATTTTCCAAATTTTCTATAAAAGATCATGCAGATGTTCTGAGAAATCAGTAAGGATTTTTTATGGTGGTAAGAACACTTAACATGAGATCTCCTCTCTTAACAAATCTTCAAGGGTACAATATGGTATTGTTAACTAGAGGCATTGTGTTATACAACACATCCCTTAATTATCTTGCATAGCTAAAACTTTATAAGCATTGAGTAGCACAATGAAAGAGTCAGCATCTGGGTATGATTTCCAACCAAAGAAGTCGAGAATTTCTAAAAGAGCTGTTTGGTTTTCTAATGTGACATGATAAACATGGCTTCTTGTAAAACATTTTACAGAAAAACAGAATGGCCCAACATGGGGCTGACAGTAAAGACAACTCCATCAACAGCTGCTGGAGCTGTTCCATGCAGCATTCAAGAATTGCTTGATTTGGGAAAAAAAAAAAGATAAAAAATGAGCTATACGAAAGTGTAAGGATGAGTGAGCCATTCACTAATGTCTGGAATTTTAAGGAAGGAAGGGCAATGGGGGTGCATTTCCAGCCTAAAGTGAACATTGGTTTTAACAATCAATGGGAACTCATCCTGATGATGCCTGCTCTACCCAAGATCTCTGCATTGTGTGCGAACTCTGCCATTTCCAAGAGGCAGGGAAAACGAGGCGTCATTCCTGTATTGTATGTTAATTATCAACAGGCAGAATTAGCACACCAGCACATGCCTAACATTGGAATTCATTCCCTTTACACTGACATAGGAAAGAGAAAAAACAATGTAAAACAAAGAGTGGATATTTCATGGGCTTAAAAACATCTATAGCTTGATATTTATAGCCACTAGCATGAAAACATCTATGATTTTCATGCTTTTAGAACTTTCTAGAGAATGCTTAACTTTAAACTGATAATTTAATATAATTTCCTTTTTCTGCAGGTATATTTCCCCCTGGTATTATAAGTAAACCCAGACATTATGAAAACAAAAATGTATTTTTTGCTTCTTCTCCTCCTCCTCCTTCTTCTTCATCACTTCTAGAAGAAGTAGCAGAAAATGTGCTTAATATAGAGAATCATGATCAAGAGAGTGCAAAGTCACAGAAATTCAATTTTGGTGCTCAGCTAATAATAGTAATAATCAATAGTTCCAAAGTGCTCTGTAAATGGCCCTACATGACACTTCTCTGTGGTCTGGGTAGTTGGTTTTGCTTTACAACTATGTCCTGGGGGTCCTCCATAAAAAAGGAACAACATAAAAAACCACAAAAGAGAAGAGAAAAGGAAATAACACTTACCAAGTCCTTATTGTGTATCAGCCCTGCGCTAGATGCATTACATATCTTCACTCTTTTAATGATGAGGATGAGGATGATCATGACAATGGCCATGGTCATGGTGGTGATGATGGCTTTCATTACTGAGATTTTCTGTGTGCCAGGCACTATCCTATCTTCATTCAACCATTATTCATTCAAAAATCATTTGTTGAGCACTGTACGCCAGGGACTGTTCTAGGCTCTTGGGACACATCAATGCACAAAGCACACACAAATCCCGGCCCCCATTAAGCCATATTTGGGGGTGAGAGTGGCACTGGAGACTTGTAGACAATACACACACACACACACACACACAAAGTGCTTTGGAAAAATAATAGAAAAATAATAGATCAGAGCACAGTGGATCAGGACTATGGGTATGAGGGTCAGTTTGCAATTTTAAATCAGGTGGTGATGGTGGTAGGCCTCCCTGAGAAGAAGGTGACACTTGAAACAGTTGAAGATATGGGCTGCACGATATCTTGGAGAAGATAGTTCCACACAGAAGGAACAGCTGATGGAAAGGCCCTAAGAAAATGGGTGCTCGGAGTATTCAGTGGACAAAGAAGGCCAGCATGGCGGGCAGAGGACAGCAGTAACGGGGGCCAGATCCTGCACGGCCTTGCAGGTCAGTGCAGAGAGTTGAACTTTTACTCTAAGTGAAATAATAAATGCTGCACAGGTTTGAGCAGACAGGTGACATGGTCTAATGTATATTTTTAAAGAATTACTATAATTATTGTGTTCATAATGATAGTCTACCTTGCAATAGTCCTCTGAGGTTCCTGGAATTCCCATTTTTCAAACAAGAAGCTGAAAGGTGGAAAAATCATGTAAGCTTTAAGTGAGTGGCAGAGCCAGGAATTAAACCCAAACCAAGCACTATCTGCCCTCCAAGCCTGGGCTCATTTCTGACCACCTTGAAAGAAGAACTTCTAGGTTCACATCAGTTCAAGTTCATGAGGACTAAAATACTGATTTCAAGTATAGGAAGAAGCAGAATGTTCTGTCTGGCTTGGTCGATAAAAGGCCAATAACAAAACAAAACAAAGCAAAAATCAACAAGATCTGCAAACAACTGCTGGGTTTTCGCACCTGTAGTCACCAGGTGAAGGATGGGAGGTAAAAACTCAGCCCTTAGGCAGCTTGTGGTTTAAAAGGGGAGCTTGAATATTAACAAATCGATCCAATAAAATATGGCAGGACTCGCTTGTGGAGGGTCTAGAAGGCGCGGTGGGAGCCAAGGAAGACGCGGCCAGCTCCGAGACGGTGGGAGTCAGTGGTGGCAGAACGGCGGCTGACAAATCCTTTCTCACGTCCAATGTTTCATGTTGCCTCACTGTTCACTGGCTCTCCGTTTGGCTCAAATGGCTTGAAAGAAAAGATTTTGTTTTTCTCTTGAACTTTCCAGGTAAAAGGCAAAGAGTTTCTCATTTGCAGCTTCCTTTCTGAGTCTTGCCACTGACTTTCCTCTTGCAATTTCAGTCTGTTGAATTCCGTCTGGACACATTGCAGATTGTTGGAAATCCAGAAAACAGAAGGGAACAGAAGGCTGTCTGTGCCTTTGATGTCAGTGAACTCTGTTTCATGTTGAGTGTGTGTGTGTGTGAGTGTGTGTGCACGCACACCTGCACACACCCACACATCTTAGATTCCTGGAAAGCCTGCCAGGGCCGTGCAGCCCACCCCTGGGCCTCCCCAAGGAAAGTTTTTGTTTAAGAAGCTTTGTAAGTATCGTGTCACCACACGGGAGCTTCGTCTGTTGGATAAAGCTTTTGTGTTACTTTTGAGTTTTCCCCATGGGAACTCTTGATTCTGCTGCCTTTTCCATCCTGCTGCCTTTGGACCTGATCCTCCCAAGGCTACCTTGCCAACCATCGGAGGGGCAGTGCGGTGACATGGAAACAGGATGGCCCGTGGACACCTGGTCTATACTGGGTAGAACTCCCAGTTCTGTAGTTTATTCAACTGTGTGACACTGGAAAACTCACATTCCCTCTTCATCTGTGACTCGGACATAAAATACCCACTCTGTAGGTTGCATCTAGTCAGATAACCCACATGAGAAGCCCAGCTCATCACGATTGCTCAAAGACGTTATCTTCTCACATGTAAATTTGCAGCGGTTCTGAGCACCGGATCATGGCCTTGGCCGACAATAACGGCCACCTGTCCCTTTGTGGAGGAGCTCCAGAGGCCGGCCACTGGCTTTACTTAGAACGCTGCTGGAAGGGAGAGGACGGAAGGCTGGGGAAGCACAGCCCCATGCTGAGACTTCACCTCAGCTGCTTCCATCAGTAGCTTCGCCCCAGGGATTATAGAAATATTTTGTGTTCCCGGAACCGTGCTCTGGGCACCATCCCAAGAGAGCTCGGTGTTTAGGATGCTCTGTCCTCAGCAGTCTGGTTTCGGCTTTACGAAGCAAGAGAAACTGCAGCAGACAGGAGCCTTCCTCGGAGGGTTTCTAGAGAGGCAATAAAGAGATTATGCTCACAATCGTCAAGAAGCACTGCTAGGACATGTCCTTTCTCCAAGGCGGTTTTGCTGGGCGCCGAAATCCTCCAGTTCCCGGAGCCAGCTCCGCGGCCATTTACTCCCTGCTTCACGCTGTGGTCACAGTTGCTTAACGTTGCTCCCATAACCCTTTGACACGCGACCATGGGGACAGGCGTCAGCTCCTAAATGTCAGAGATGGCGGCTCCTGGAAGAGTCAGCCACTGACTCATGGGCTTGTGGATGAAGGAGAATCCAAGCTCATCAGCGGACCCCACAAGCCCCACACAGGGAATGCTTTTCTGTTCTCCTGGGACACACGCAGGAAAGCAGGGTTGTGGCACCCGGAGTGGGGGCGGAGGCCTGCAGAGGGGCCTTCCCGAGGCATGCATGCATTCCAGAAACATCCACGGACCATCCCAGCATGCAGCCTTGGAGCCGGGAGTGGGGAGGAGGGGGGCAGCGAGAGAGAGCAGTGAGCAAGTACAAGACAATGGGATACGTTCAGGGACAGAAAATCACGTACAAAACGCTCTGGGAGCACAGTGGACGAGGCACGTCATCCTATGTATAGGAACATAGGTTGGTGGAATCTAGAAAACAAACAGATCCCCCAAGTATTTAAAAATTGCTGAGTTGTAAACTCCTGCAAGGGCAAGGCTTAAGCACCTTTGGTTTGCTTTGTATCCTATCAGCCATGGAGTTGAAAGCATGTGTATACTGAATACAGTGGAACTGCTATAATAATGAGGAAAGAGGCAGGGTGCCTGGGTGGCACAGCTGGTCAAGTGTCTGACTCGGTTTCTGCTCAGGTCACGATCTGAGGGTCGTGAGACTGAGCCCTGCCTCTCGCGTTTTCTCTCAAATAAATAAGGGAATCAAAGAAGGAAGGAAGGAAGGAAGGAAGGAAGGAAGGAAGGAAGGAAGGAAGGAAGGAAGGAAGGAAGGAAGGAAGGAGGGAAGGAAGGGGGAAAGGGAGGGAGGAGGAGGAGGAGGGAGGGAGGAAGAGAAGAAGGAAAGAGGCATTCGCTACAGCTGTGGGCAGGGGAAGGGAGGAGGGTTGCCCCAACTGTGGATTAACAGGCTCGGTGCTGAAGAGAGATAAAGTCATCTCGCTGCTTTGCAGAATAATTTTCTTCCATCTCCATAGGCGATTCAGGCTAAATCAATTAAAATCTGGGCTTCAATCTGTCTGTCCAGAAAGTTGGAGTTTGGCAGCTTACCCTCCCTTCCAGAAGCATCAAGGAGGCTGGTAGTCTCAAAAAGGTGCTTTGTGTTTCGAAAAAGAAAGCTGTTTTGAACATCTGAGTTTTTATCATTTCCACAATGTGACTCAATAAGGGCATCGTTACACTCGGGGCAGAAAACCAGACCCGAGACACATGAGGGGAGAGTGTGTTCAAGCACGTCGGAAATAGACCAGAGTGTCATCGTCAGAAATAACCGCTGGAGCAGGCGAGGTATTGGAATGCATGCCTCGAATGTGGGGACACCAGAGCAATCTTCTCTTTATACTCAGATAAAATCAGCCCCTCTGGGGTCATATGTCTAATTCCAGGAGCTTCACTGAGAAGGGCAGTCGATTTTGGACAGGCTTCAGAGGAAAGCTGTCAAGATGATTGAAGGGCTGGAAAATAAAACCTCCGAGGGGAGGTTAAAGGAGACGGGTCTGGCACCCACTAGCTGTGCGACTTTAGGCGAGTCACCGCAGCTCTCAGGAGCCCCATTCCCTGGTCTGTAAAACGCAGATGGAGGCTTGGCTGAGCCCTCAGGTCCTCCGGGGCCTCACAGTATTTTTATACTCCAGGAGAGGAAGCTAGGCAGTAACTTTGTCATTCATTTTAATTCTATGCCTACCTATTAAGAATCTCTGTTTTCCTTAAGTGAGAATATGAGAAAAAAGGGGCACCTGGGTGGCTCAGTTGGTGAAGCTTCTGCCTTTGGCTCGGGTCATGGTCCCAGGGTCCTGGGATTGAGCCCAGCATCGGGCTCCTTGCTCAGCGGGGAGCCTGCTCCTGGCTCTCCCTCTGCCTCTCCCTTCATGCTCTCTCTCTCAAATAAATAAATAAAATCTTAAAAAAAAAAAAAAAAGAATAGGAGAAAAAGAAGGCTGAGACTGAAGACTAAGATATTTTGCTTATTTTGCTGAAGCCAAACAATGCAGTAGAAATCTTTTCCCAAAACAAGGCAGAATTCAGAAAAATAAATGAAGCCAACCTTTAAAGTTTGTGTTCAAAATGATACTTCAGGTCTCTATCTTCAGAAATTATAAGCCGACTCTCCCACCTGGAACCTTCTCCCCTTGCCCCATCCATGCTGCCATGAAAACTTGCTTCTTCCACTTGGAGCAGGCGAGATAGGAATACAAATTTATCTGCTCCCAAAGAGATACCAGTCGTCTGTCTCTGCATGTGCTGGCTACTAGTCCCCTGAGGACACAAGACCCATGTGAAAATGGCAGGGAGGGGCGCCTGGATGGCTCAGTTAAGCGTCTGCCTTCGGCCAGATCATGATCTCAGTGTCCTGGGATCGAGCCCCGCATCTGGCTCCCCGCTCAGCAGGGAGCCTGCTTCCCCATCTCTCTCTGCCTGCCTCTCTGCCTGCTTGTGATCTCTCTCTCTGTCAAATAAATAAATAAAATTTAAAAAAAAAAAACACTCTTCTTGTCGAGATGATAGGTTTGTTCATGCCCATGATAAGCGTGCTTTTATGCAATGTCCTTTCATTAGCTTTGATTATCTGATGGAGCCGAGGAACATCTGCCCTCCATGAGTTGTCTGCAAAAAAATCGGTTGCAATCAGTCTTGACGTTCACTTACTCTATTACCATTGCCTCCACCCTGTGATGTTGTCACAGTGCCTGGTACTTAGTAGGAGTTCAGTATGTTTTTGATAACTGATGGGCAAACCTTGATCGAGCCCCTGAAAATTTTAGCCCACTTGACGCTTAGATGGTATTTGGGTAATTTATTCGGAACCTGGAAATGTAGTAACATTAAATCAATTTTCATCTCCATAGGAGCCACTGGCAGTAGTATGGATTTACAGAAATTCATTTCCAGCTACAGTTTTCCTGCCCTCCCTCATCTGTCAGACAAACAAAGGGCTCACATTTGTATTCTCGCTGCCGGATGTTTTCACCTTGTCTGTATATGCATCATTAAAGAGTTCAAGATCAATTGGAGAAGGGAAGGGATAAACAGCAATCTCTTTCATTGTTTATGGCAAATTTCAGAGCTGGATTCTTTGCTTCCGCTTATACTTGAGTTTTTGTTGTTGTTGTTGTTGTTGGGCATTCCTGTCTGTTCTCCCATAGGTGCCAGATGATGGACGGGGCACAATCTAGAACATCGTGCTGGCGAACAGATTACAAAACCTATTATGCCAGGCATCAGTACCCACTTTGAGCCCTGCTTCTCAGCTCTCTTCATCTTTGTTCAAGCTTCTGCCTCACCCTGGAGGCTTTTTTGGCACTCACCCTCTTCTCCTCATCATCTCCTGGTCATCCTTCAAGACTCCTCCTTCAGAAGGCCTTCTTCTGTGAGTGATAGGAATGTTATGAGGTGCTAGATTGAAAGGATAAGCTCTGAATTCATGTAGGAAAATAAAACTGGTCCATGTTGAAGGGTCACGTATGTTTCTTTTGGATAGAATTAAGAAACCTGTTGCATCCTTATTTTAGTGATGCTAATAATAAGAGTCATAGTAAACCATACCATTATTTTAATTCAACCCAGTGCACATTAGAGCATTTAATGAGCATATACTATGTACCAGATTTGGATTGGAGAAGAGTGAGAGGATCTCAAAAGTGAATGAACTGTAAGCAGATAGGAAAACACCAGATTGTTATTATACTAGTGGTCAATTTTTTAAATGTATTTTGGCTTATGGAAGGACTCAGAGAATCAGGGCCTTGATTCAGGATGCAGGATTTTTAACGGGAGAGGGTAGAACCTTGCAGGGAGGGGATAGAGCGATGAGAAGGGTGGAAGAGAGGAAATAGTGCTAAGAGGAACTAACCGCATGGGATTTGGAAGTACAGAGGTTTTTAGAGAAGAATCAGCTACGTGCCATTTAATTGGAGCATAGGGTATTGGGAAAAGGGAAGGAGTAGCAGAACATAGGGAAGGAAGAAAGATTCATTGGTACCAGGTTGTGTAGGCCTCCAGTGTTAGGACTTTTCATGGAAACAAAGAAAAGAGAAAGCATTGAGAATTTTTGAACAAAGTCCTGGTAGCAAATTCTTGCAGAATTTTATGACATAATTCCCTTTAGGATGTTGGAGAAGTAAAAGCTTGACCTCAGGCAACCAATTTCCTTCTTTTGCTTGAAAAGCTAGACTTGAAAGAAGTATGTCAAATAAAACTGAATTCTGTCAAGCATCTCAGACAGCCAGGAGTTTGCTCTCTACCGTGTGGGATTTTGCTAAATGAATACTATTTGCATGTTTCCAGTGTTGCCATAGAAGCAACTGGCATGTGTTTGAGGATGCAGATCTCTGGCGTTTCCTGGCTAGGACAGGAGGTACTCTATTTGGGAGGCTGGATGTCCAGAGCCCTACCCAGGATACACTCGCCCCTTCCAGAGTTGACTGGAGGGGAAAGGTAGCCTTCATCTCCAACATGAATGGTTCTTTCGACCTTTAGCAAGAGTGCCCACTACAGTAAAAGTAAATGGGGCAGGCTGCAATCGAAAGGAATTCATTTTCACCAACAATTCCATTTGCACTTAGTTATTAAAATTAATATTTATTGGAAGTGGCAACTCGTGTTCATTTTCTTTGGATCATGAAAATGTGCTCATCTGAGCCATAAACAACACCAGCCATCCCCAGATATCAACTAGAATGACCCGATTAGAGAGAAATCCATCACAGCTCTCCTGTGGCATTTCACAGAGGCCCACTGGATTGCAGTTACCCGAGACAATCCTGGCAGGTGGGGGCGTTAGACCGCTTGTTCTTGGTGGTTTCTAGCCTCAGGCAGATTTGATGGGGATAGGATGCTACCAAGGGATGGCTCACCCTCAAAAACATTTCAGCGCCTCAGCTACAGTGGTGGGGAGAATAGAGTACTATTGTAGTGGCAAAAATGTTTCAATTTCTTTCGGCTACGGTTTATGGAAGTATTCCTGGAATCAGGACCCAACATGAGATACAGAACTTTGGCAGGAAGAGGTAGGACCTTGCAGAGTGTTGGGGAATGGGGGAAAAGGTGGAGTAGAGGAATAATGCTAAAAGGAGTCAACTGCGTGGGATTTGAAAACATGGGATAAATTAAGAAGTTATAGGGGCTCCTGAGTGGCTTAGTCAGTTAAGCGTCTGCCTTCAGCTCAGGTCTCATGGCCCCAGGGTCCTGGCATCGAGCTCAGTAGCAGGCTCCCTGCTCAGCAGTGAGTCTGTTTCTTCTTCACCCTCTGTCCTTCTGCCTGCTTGTGCTCTCTCTCTCTCAAATAAATAAAATCTTAAAAAAAAAAAAAGCAATTATATGTGGAGAAAATGTATTGTTATTGTCCAATGTTAAGCAAAAACACTTTAAACTTTAAGGAACTGGTCTTACCAATTGGAGTCCCATGAATTATATTTTGAAAGCCATTTCTCGGATAATTGATAAAGGGAAAACAAAATTGAAGGACTCCAGTAGGACAAGGAGAGGCAGAAGAATGGGTGAGAGATGACTCGGGCTCACGTTCTGGAGACAGCCAGCCTGAGCATCTGGATGCGTGATGCTTCTTGGAATTGGGCATTCTTAAAAAAAAAAAAATAGATTTTATTTATTTATTTGAGAGAGAGAGAGCATGAGCAGAGCATGAGCAGAGGGGCAGGGGTGGAGAGAGAGGGAGAAGCAAACTCCCCACTTAGCAGGTAGCCTAGTGCGGGGCTCAATCCCAGAACCCTGAGACCATGACCTGAGCCGAAGGCAGACGCTTAACCAACTGAGCCACCCAGGCACCTCTATTGGGGTATTCTTGAATCTTGAATTTTGGACTCTTGGCTGAAAATGCCTCTCTTTAGAATCCTGCAAGTTCAAATCTGACCAAACAGACATATTCTTTCTCTACAATCACTGAGCTCTTCGATGTTATGAACATAGTAGGTGCTCAAAGATCGGTCACTGAGCAAATCCTCACAGATACTGTGGCTTCACACATTTCAGTGAATCTGAATCTGAATGAAGAGATCTCCATGTCTCTCGGAGGTGCCTGCCTTATTTCCAAGGGGCAAACACTGAATGGTGACAGAGATTCACTCTTTGTTGAGTTATCTGTTTTTTGAATGTTAATTTGTTTTCTTGTGCCTTTTGATAAAACTGAATATATTGCAAAGGTAAAATAGGAAATTCCTTTCCCCAAGGCTACATCCATTCTTCCAAACTGAGCTGAAAAACTCTATTAATAGCTTTAGTGGTGCTTGAAACTACTTCTCCCTAATATATTGCTTCTGGGAGATGCTGGGAAATTCTTAAGACTGGGTAACCCATTTGAAAGATCCAGAAGAATCAAGTATAATGAGAATGTCTGAAAAAACGTGTTCTCTTGAGCAAACTGGCCCATCAAGAAGACTAATAACTTAGACATATTTTGAATAACCATTATGGAGGCACCATTTATAACTCTTAGTTCCTAAGTTTCCTCATCTATAAAACAGGGACAATAGTATTATGAGATGGTGCCTGGGTGGCTCAGTCAGTTAAGCGTCTGCCTTCGGCTCAGGTCATGATCTCAGGGTCCTGGGATGGAGCCCCGAATTGGGCTCCCTGCTCAGTGGGGAGTCTGCTTCTCCCTCTCCCTCTGCCCCTGCTCATGTACTCTCTCTTTCACTCACTCTTTCTCTCAAATAAATAAATAAAATCTTAAAAAAAAAAAAGATTGTTATGAGGATTCAATGAATCATAACATATAAATGTGTAGAGAAAAGCCTAGCATATAGTCAGTTCTCCATTCCAGATTTCATTATTTTTATTAGCATGATTTTTTTTCTGAACTCCTAAAATAAATTTGTACAATAGCAATCTCCTCTCCTTGGGGACCTAGAAACAATACCTACAGCTTATTGAGCATGTATTATGTTCTGGGCATTTGACACGTGTTTAATGATCTTCACAATGATCCTATGAGAAAGGTACTAGAAACTGACCATTAAATTAAGAGAAATTAAATCACTTGTCCACACCTGATAAGAGACGGAACAGGGATTTGAACTCAGGGCAGAATGACCCAAAGCCAGTCTTGCCACCAGACTGTGCTGCCGCTCTGAGATTCTTTAAGGAAACCACTCTCTGTATCCCAAAGCGAAACCGAACTCAATTAAAAATATGCCTGTAGGCCAAAGACTTATCTCTGACAGAGTAGATTGTTTGGTGCCTCTCAGACAATTTCAGCTTAACGCCCTGAGATTAGCTGGCCTTGCCTCTCTGATCCACGGAGGTCTGTTTAATTCAAGTCACATGTGGGCATTTGCACTCCAATTATAACGTCAATTCTAAATCTGTTGGTATGTCACAGAGGCCCAAGTTAAAACCCAGGAAAGAACTTGAGCTGTTACCGTTCCCAAGCAGAAACATCCTTGGAAGCTTATCTGAACAGAAGGCCCATCTGAAACTTTGGAGGTTTGCCCAACCCTGGTTTCCTGTCTAACAGAAAGCAGAGAGGCCCCGACATCAAGCCGAAAGGGTCGCACTTTGTGTGATCGGCAACCTAAATTTGTGGATGTGGACCAGGAAGGCCAAGTGCAGCTGGCAGCCGGGGCCCTGCAGGCAGAGACACTACTCCAGTGGGCCCAGCAGTAGGAGGAAGAACTGACAGAAAGACGACAAGCGTTATAAATGAAGTAACAATGCAACAAGGCAAACCGACTTCCTAACTGGCAGAGAAGGGGAGACGGAGCCCCCGGGATTGTTTGTATACATTATTCTGCTATCCTTGGCTTCCAGAAAGGATGCTTTGCCATCTGTGCTGGTAGCTAACGTGCACTGAGCACTTCCCATGTAGGCGATCCTGCACCAAGCACCTTACATATATTATTTTAATGGTGTGCGATTATAACAAGTGGCGGAAAAGACCGATGTGCAGCTTCGGGATTTCCACAGAGGGTGGCCTTCAGGCACAGTCTTTGCTGACGAGGAGCCCCCTCTGTGTTTGGAGTTGCACCATCTCACCTGCTGGCACCATTTTTTTTTTGAATCCCAGCACAAGGTCAGCTTGAGTCCAGATGCTTCCTTGCTGCTGAGCTGTGGCCATGCCTGCAGGAAAAACCCATCCCCCGCTCTCGGAAGCACATCCCCTGATGCCCCAAGGCCCTCCGGCAGGTATTTCTGGACACCTTGCTGTGGTGCTTCCTGCTCTGGCTGCACTTGAACCCCACCATCAAACCGTATCTCTCTCCCGGGAACTCTTGCTTAGCGGAGGCAAAGCGACATCTGTGGAAAGAGAGAGGAGCCTCGTCTTCAAGTGTTGTATTCTCAGGAGGGAGGAAGCTTTCCAAGATACCCCACAGGAGACGTCATGTGTCATTGGCCACCGTTCGGTCACATACCCATTTCTAAACCCAAACTTCACAGGAACGTGGCAGCCATGATTATCGTAGATGGATTGGGATCCGCCCCTGATGCCGAGATGGGGTCAGTCTCCCCAGGATCATGGGAGCCAAGGTCACCGCCGGCATAGATGGAGGTTAGATGGGACGAGCTGGGGGCACTGGATGCTGTACCAGCCAGTGGGGTCCAAGCAGCCTCCACATTTCACAGCTGCAACTGTCCCTCTCACTGCCCCAAAGTCCTACTTGCCCCTGTGTGTCACCCCTGCAGGGCTGGTCCTGCCAGTCCCTCTTTATGTGTCCATGCCACTCCCTCCCTCCTTCTATGACAGCACTTCTGTCTTCTTTTTTTAATAGCTGTCTTCTTTTCACACATATCTCTTCCAGCGAGACTGTGAGCTCTCCGATTATAGAGGCCATGTATTATTCAGTTTTGTATTTCCAGCACCTACCATCATGCCTGGAATAAAATAGGTGCTCAGTAAAGGTTGGATTGAAATGATTTCTGAATTTCTTTTACAAAAGTCTATGTCATCCTTACCTAGAAGCAGTGGGGGAAGGGGGGGGTGCAAGTTTGGCTTAAAAAGTGGGAAAGAAAGGAAAATGACTCTATTGTTGGTTTATTATTTTAAAATTAATTTTGAACCCACCTAATTCAAACAGAGGCTGCAAGTGGTGCCGGGTGTAATGGGTTGTGTTTAATGTCACCATTCCTGTGCTCCCCAGAGCACACAGGAGAAGGTGGGATGTAGCGATTCCGGCCTCATCTGTCTGTACTCAATTCAGAAAGGCACATTTCCCATCTTGCCCAGGGCTCTGGCAGGGAAAACTCAGATCCCCAAACTCAGGTCATTCTAGTGCAGCAGTAACCAGCTGGGTTTTCAGCAACTTGGATGGCGCCATCTGTTTTCCCAGCCCACATAAAAATATGCACAGGAAGGGTGCAAATCAGCCAATCCACAGCTTCCAGGGGGCCTGCTGGGATGTGCCCTCCCTTTGGGGATCACTGAAAGGTAAGTCCAGCGTGGGAAGCAAGAGGGCCAGCAGCAAGGCAAAGAGCTAAGCAAATCTCGACTCTGTGGTCCCTTGTCCGCCTTTGCCTAGAACAGAGCCCATCTGGCTCCCCGGCCACGTGGCCATTGTGCTCGCGCCTGTGTGAGCGGCACCGCCGAGCCCGTGGAGCGCCCGGAAAATTACCAGCGGCCTCATGCAGTTCCCATCCAGCACTGGGGACTGGCCACATAGGAACTCCCTTCTCTGACGTTCCTGGGTCCTCTGATTGCCTGGGCAAACCTCAGATTCCCACAGAGCGAGCCTGGTGGGCCCAGGTGGTCGGGAACAGAGGGGCTTTTTGTGCCCCTGTCCTCGAGAAGGGAGCCCCTTGGCTTTTCCCACATCACCACCCCCTCCCGCCCCTCGGGGGTTGCAGCCTCTCCTTGCCTGCCGCTCCACATCACAGAAGGGAATTTAGAGCCGGTCTTGGCTGCCCGGCGAAGACAGAGGACAGTGGATTCCTCACGGAAAGCGGAGTAAAATGGGGGTGCTGTTAGCCAGCCACCCAGGTGCAGACGGCTTTGGCGGCCCGGGCCCGGTGGTGATTTAGAAGGGTCGTCTCCAAGCCATTACGGTTAATTGTCACAGAGTTACAGACTCATCGGCAGGCAAAGAGCCAGCTCCAAATCCCCAGGGAATTTCAGATGAATGCATAAACAAAGTGGCCTGCGTGTAAGGCAGCTGATTCTCTATAAAGAAGCGATTTCATTATTTCTTTATTCCTCCCTTCTGGATCCACTGCCTAGGATACACTCCCCTCCGCGTCTTGGAAGGCATCTGTCCAACCGGACCCTGGGTCCCTGGGCTGAGCGGGGGCCGGGGGGCGTGGGGGGTGGGGAGGATTACTGTGTTCTGTTGTTTTTGATCTAGCAACACAAACCCTTTCACCACGGGGTAGTACATTTTTCACGACTCCTGATTCAGCTCAGAAAAATGCATCTCAACCTGGTCGTCTTCCCAACTCGGTGGCATTCGCTGTTAAACCAAAATTCTGCATAGTTCTGCATAGAGACGGTGATGCAGTCTTAGCGCCGACAGCACGCGTGACATCACCACTGTCTACGCAGAGAAAGCCGGCGCGCAGTGGGGACCCGAGGCAGTGGTGTAACTGACATCATACTCGGGACCAGGGAATCTGCTCCTCTGAGCTGGTGCGGACACAAAAAGCAACAAGGTGCCGGGCTTTGAATGTAACTTTCCCTTCCAGTTTCTTTTTCTTTGATTTTTTTTTTTTTTTTTTTTTTTTTTTTTAATGCTAAGGTCTCTTCTCTCGCTCCTGAGAAGCGGGAACTGTCTCAGAGAGTACAGTGCTCTTTGGTGGAAACCCCTGCTGGTTCCCCCTGCCCCACAGAGGGCTGTGCTCCTGCTGAAATCCACTCCAGCACTAATGCCCGGTGCCTGCCTTTGTCTTCCCTTGCTGCCTGGGAATCCCCTCTAAGCCTCTCTACTCCCCGGAGCCCCGAGAAGTACAGGTTCCTGAAAAACAACAACAAAGAATTTAACTTTAGAAATGAAGAGGAAAATGCATTCTCTCAAAAAGCAGACACTAAGTGAACGAATACCTGTGCAAGGAAAAAAAATCTTTTTCTGAACTGTTTAAGAGGAATGATTTCATCTCCATGTTACATATTTGAAGATGTTTTGCTCTTTGGTGCACTTTTCTATGTAAAATTTTCAGGGTGACTGAAAACTCTATCAGATTGAGTCCAAGCTTCTAGGAATTAAAATTGCATGGAGAAAATGCAGAAAATAAGTGGGTAGTGTTGACGCTCCCAGCATGTAAATGGGTGAGGCAGACCTCTGAGGAATAAAACTTCATAGCAAACTCGAATACATCCAACAAAGTTTTCCTGCAGAGGGCCAAAGAATAAATATTGCATGTTTTGTGAGCCATGCAGGCTCTGCTTCAACTGTTGGACTCTGTCCGTGTGACACAAAGGCAGATATGCAAATGGATGAGTGTGTCTGTGTTCTAATAAAACTTTATTTATAAATAAAAATAAATAAAGACCAGATTTGACTCATAGGTCATGGTTTGCCGATCTCTGCTTTATAGTAAAACCTTAATTAATTTTCTTCTTAGGCTAAACTGTTAGCGGGAGCTTGCAAAACCGAAGTCATTCTGAGGGAATGACACATCCCCACATGAGATGGTAGCCAGCATATAATAATTGGGTCTCTTTCTTCCACTTCCTAACAATAATAACTGACAATTTAACAGCTATTTTCAGCTTACAAAGTGCATATTATCTACTTGAACTGCGAATTCTGTGAGGTAATATCATCATATTGCAGATAATTTTTTACCTTGGATTTTAAGTTTCTGGGAATAAGCAGGTAAGTTATCCAGACCAACCATCCCACTAAAAACAACCAAAAATGCTAAATATAATACAAAAAGCATCTGCCTAAAAGCATCCAAAAACTAACATGTTAGAGAGACCTAAATGGAGGGAAATTTATCAAGGAAGCACAGAAGCAACTTTTTCCCTGATAACTATTTGCTGATCCTGGCAAAATGGAACTTTCATGGGGTGAAATGGACAGAGATCGAAGCCTAGAGACTGTATGAGTTACAAAGTCTACCAATAAATTACCCTTACAATAAAGTTGAACCTCAAAGAAATAACCCCTAGAGTAAAAGAGAGTCAAAAGTAAAGTGGCTTTCCTGCAAATAAGCAGGTGGGGCAAGGACCCTCAAGCCTTGAACTTTGATTTAAGGTGGTTGTTCCTTCAGACATCTTTCAAAAACAAATATTAATTCTTTCTGGAAGAAGTAACATCAAATTCATCCTGGGCCTCAAATTACTCCTATAAATGATTTTCCAAGCACAACGACCTCGCATAGAGTCAAGAAAATTAGGTGCACAATTCAACAAGGCACCATGAGTCAACTAGAACAGATATGCAAATATTTAGCCAGTAGAATTATCAGATCTAGGTTACGGAGCAAGAGTGTTTACTATTCTTAAAGGGGGGGGGGGCGAGAAGAACAGGCTTGAGAGCAGAAAGCCATAAAAAAAAATTGACAGTGTAAATTTTTCTTTAAAGAACCAATGAATTTATAAGAAGGGAAAATGAAATAACCAAAAATTTAAAACTTAATAGAAGTTTTTAACAGCAGACTAGACACATCGAAGGAGATCACGAGATATTAGCAACCCCACTTTTGGAAAAGAGGTGCCCAATATCCCCCTGTTAGTAAGTATCCCAAAGTGATAAATGTATCTCTTTGGAACCCAAAGTCCCACAAACTTTTCAATCTATGGCCGACTTTGCGGTCATAGGTGTTTGTATTGCTAAGGGAGAGAGGAAAACTCACCTTCTCTTCCCCACATCAAACGGACAATTTTCAATCCAGTTTTGGCGCCACATTCTGCCTCCTAACTACAAATTCCTCACCAGGCCACCAACACATTGATGTCTTTGTCCTATCCAGGAATTTTGATCTTGTGACCAAATTCACTTGATCTGCCACAGAGGAATTCAAGTTCTTACCCTGAGTCTCAGTTTGCTCTAGATAATGAAATGAAGGAAGAACAACCTGCTACTGATCAAAGGGCCCTTGTGTTTAATAACCAAACACGAACAAAGTTGAGAATGGGGGGGGGGGCAATGAAAAAAGTGCTAATAAATGTATTTCTTCATCTAAAACTATTTAAAAGTCTCTACATGATGGGGTCCTGGGTGGCTCCGTCAGTTGAGCGTCTGACTCTTGATTTCGACTCAGGTCATGATCTCAAATCAAGGTCATGGGATAAAGCCCTGCATCAGGCTGTGCACTCAGCAGGGAGTCTGCTTGGGAGTCTTTCTCTCCCTCCCCTCCCCCCCCCGCCGACCCTCCCCTCCCCTGCCCTGCGTGCTCTCGCACACACTCTCTAAAATACATACATACATACATACATAAAATGAAAGTCTCTACATGAGAATGCAGTTCCACCAGCAGCCTCACCGCTCAGACAGAGGACCGCATAATCGCGTTCCTCAAACAGCCCTGTATGCTCCCCTTAGCCTGATATTCCTTTTATCTCCCAAGGTCCCGAAAACCCCTTTTGTAACTAACTTCACAGTGATTGAATTCTGCCCAGATGCTTTCACTCGGACTCTGAGGACTTAAGCAAATCAATAGGATTTTTATTTAGTTAGTTTTTATTTTTTTATTTTATTTATTTATTATTTTTTTGCTTCCTATGATAGACTATAGTCCAACTGGAACCTCTGTCTTAATTTTCTGTTATGGTTTTCATGATTTTTAATTCTCCGTATATTTTAAGCCCTGCAAGACTATCAATACGCATTAGATTTGCCATCTATTCTTTCTGTTGTTCTTCATTCCTCCTTGGATTTCTGGAATAACTTGCCTCCTGTCTGAAGAATTCCCTTCAGCATTTCTCTCAGCACAGGTCTCTTGGTGATGAATTCCCTGCTTGAGTTTGTCTAGAAACATGCTTATTTCACTTACACATTTGAAGGGGATTCTCACTGGATAAATAATTCCAGCATGACATTTTTGTTTTTTATCTTTTTCTTTCAGCACTTTGAAGATGTCATTTCATGGCCTTCTGGCTTTTTTTCTCTTTTGAGAAAACAGCTATCAGTCTGATTCACGCTCCCTTGAAAGTAATGTGTCTATTTTCTCTGGATGCTTTTAAGACTTTGGTTTGCAGAAATTTTACAGTTACAGCTTAATTGTGGCTTTCTTTGTATTTATCCAGCTTGGAGTTTGTAATGCTTCTTCGATACATTTCATTAATTTTGGAAAAGATCTCAGCTATCATTTTTTTCAAATATCGCTTCTGCACTATTATCTTTCTTCAGGCTTTCTGTGACTCCAATTTTATGCATGTTGTATCTTTCCTCCATGTTCCATGTACTGTTTATGTGACCCTCTGCATCCTTCATCGTTTTCCTCTCTGTACTTCAATCTGAATATTTTAACTGTCCCATCATCCAGTTAACACATCCTCCCTTTTGTTATGTCCAATATACAGTTAAACTCTTTATTGAGATCCTGATCTTAGTTATTACATTCTTTAGTTGTCAAAGTTCCATCTGATGCTTTTACAGACTTCATTTTTCTGGTAGAATTCTCCCTTTTGACATCTTTTTCCTTGAACATATTAATCAGCTTTTTTTAAATCCCTGTCTCCTAATCCTAATACCTAGATTAACTCTGGATCTGCTTCTATTGTTGGTTTTATCTTTAATTCTCTTTCTTGGTGTATCTGGTAATATTTTATGGAATATATAACAACTATTTATGGAAAACTGTAGATGTTCGGGATGACGTCATGTTTCTCCAGAGGGGATTTATCCTATCCTTTGACAGAGAGCTACAGAAAATCCTAGAGAGTGTGATGATTCAAGCAATTTGTAATCCTTGTAAGGTTTTGTATACCTCTGGGATAGCCACTGAAAGCCTGGCGTATTTGCTAGTGCTCCTCCTCCTTGACAAATCCTAGGTTCCAGTTTTTATCTCCTCACCCTCATGACACAGCCTCAAACTCTTTTTTGCTTTTCACATGCTTTCTGCTTGATTTTTTAACCTCTTGCCTGTGCACCTTAAGAATTTAACAAATGCTCCCAAGTGAAGGCCTCCACACCTCTCCTCTCAGAGATCTTGTCTCCTCAGGTCCTGTCTGTCTCAGCAGGTCTGAAGTCGTCTAGCTGTGTGAGACCACTGAAACCTCTGCTGATGTCTCTGCCCCTTAGCATCCACCTTCTGCCCAATCCTTAGCCTTTTCTTCCATGCAAAAATTTCCTGAATGTGGCAACAGGAATATTGGACTCACCTCAATAAGCTTCTCTCTTTCTTGGATCTTGACCCTTCAAGTCCTAGACATTGTGGCCACTCTTTGATGTCTTCAAAATGTGTCTTTTGTGTTTTATATGGATTTTCTAGGAGTTCTCAACAGGAGGCTTGATCTGTGAGATACTGCATCATAAGGAGAAGTAGGGTAAGCTTCCTAAAATAGAAACACAAAATTTTTATCTCTCTGCTTTCCTCTTTCTTCTTTTGTCAGGTACAAGAAAAATTTGGCTCTAGATCCCATCTCAGATACATAAGAATCTTCTTCCAATACTACTTACATGTCTTATGGCTTCATTACTTTGGGGCTAAGCCTACCCAGATCATACTTCTGCATATGCCCAGACCTTCAAGTAAGAGAATGTGGCCGTCACACGTTACCTGGGGTGTGGGCTTCCAGTCCAATGTCTGGGAAGACAGATTTCCTTCATCTCCATTTTCAAGTTTAGGTTTATCTCTACTGATTTCTAAATTTCTCTAATTTAGTGAGGTTCTTCTTCCTGCTGGTCAGAAATGGCATTTTTTAATTTACTCTCCAAATATTTATTTGGCTCCAATAATTTCTTCGTCCTTTCCTTTTTGAGCCTATACTCTTTTCAAAATGAAAACATGCAACAATTCTATATAAATCTGTTCATATGCCCATTGCTATCTCTCCCTTTCTTTGGTGACTCCTGTAAAAAATATCCTTTAACTATATTTAGAATCTGCCCAATGAGGCCCATTTATTACAATCCCATTAGGCATTATTAAACCAATTAAAATATATCATTCAGTAGACATTGTATTGAGCCTAATTTAAAATGCATATGTTGGAGCCATAATGGATCACTGTGTTGTCAGATACGGTGGTTCTTCATCTGTTGCTGATAAAGATGAAATGATTTCTTGAAAAGTAAAAGCCATCTGCAGCTGCTTTGAAAGTCAATTGACATTTTGGTAATTAGCATTTATTTACAGTAGTTGAATAATAATATCAAACCACAATAAGGAATGAGCAGTTAACGGTAGGGGAAAAAAAAGCTGATGACATTAGGTTTCATCATTTGGCATCTAGTTAAAAACACATTCTTTCAGAGACATAGAAGGGGATTCACTGAAGTCTGTTCAAATGTCAAATGAACCAGAGAAGGGAATGTGGCTTTTGGGTCTTAGAATGGAACAGATGACCAAACCAGCACTGAAGTAGCCACTTGAGCAAAAAGGAGGATAAGAAGTAAGATTAAATTATTTCCTCACTTAGTGGCTTTTTAACACATGCCAAATCATCGCTGGAATTTTGGCAGTCACAGATTCCAAATGACTCGGGTGATCAAATTAAGATGTGTCATTCAGCGCGGGTCCTGGACTGCTATCACCCATCTCTGGGCATGAAGCAGGCAGAGAGCGAGGGAAAGAGAGAGGAACCTGATTGTATCGGGAACATTTTGACATATTAGAATTAGACATAAGGGGAAAAAAGTGTCCGTAATTTTTTTTTTGGCTTGCTTTCTTCTCTCCCTGTGACTCCTAGGAAGTATGAGTATCAAAACCGAAAATGAGGGGCGCTTGGGTGGCTCAGTGGGTTAAAGCCTCTGCCTTCGGCTCAGGTCATGATCTCAGGGTCCTGGGATCGAGTGCCGCATCCGGCTCTCTGCTCAGCGGGGAGACTGCTTCCCCCTCTCTCTCTGCCTGCCTCTCTGCCTACTTGTGATCTCTCTCTCTCTGTCAAATAAATAAATAAAATCTTTAAAAACGAAACAAAACAAAACAAAAAAAACCCGAAAATGACTAAGATGTTTTCATGAAAAATAGCCAGCAATGTATTATCAGATTTCCAATTGATCTCAAATGCTGTTATCAATGAAGAAGTAAATCATGATTTCACCATACAGAGAAGCAATTGGCATCAATGCTAAATGTCCAATGACAAAGGAAAAAAAATAAATTCTTCTGCTCTTTTGTCTCTTAAGCATATGGACTTTCTAACCCAGAGATTCAATGTGTCTGAATTGTCATATGAATAAGCAGGACACAGTACGGCTTCTTTCCTGAAAATGCTGGCAAGCTGGCTTTGCCTCACTCTTAACGATACTCTGTAACATTGCTGTCTTCCAAGAGGGCAATCAAACAAAACATATTGCCAGTAAACAGAATGATTTCCATGATCGTGAGCATGCTAATAACAGCTATGCGTTTATGGAACTAGTACCATTTTCCCAGTTGGCTGCAGGTTTGTTATGATTTTCCTCCCCAGCCATGATTCCGACTCCATGAAGTAAGATGGGTAATTAGTGATGTGGCAGATCGCTGTCATGCTGGACGGAATCCGCAATTCTGCCTATCGTAGTAGTGTTCATGCACAAATTAGGAATGCAGATAGAGAACATTTTAACAGAAAAAAAAGGCATCAACTTTTCCATTCTCTGGCTCACTTCAGCCCAGTGACATTGACTGACTAGCTCTCACCAGGAGTTCAAAACTAGTTTTTTTTAAACCACCCTCATTTATTGAAAAGCGATTGATGAGAAACTGGAAAAGCCAGTAGCTTGGAGAACTTTCACTCCGCTGAAGCCAATGATTGTAGCTTAAAAAGAAGTGGTGGCTTTATATTTAATTATTAATCTCACTTTTAACAGATGTGTTCTGAATCGGCCCAGAGACCCGTTGGCTCAAGTCAAGTGAACTATTTGCTCTCTATGCATGTGGAATGATAATAAATAAAATATTTGTACTATAAAGTATCTTTTATAAATACCCATCAATTTTTCTAAAGATTTTAGATGAGGAGATTTGTAAAATAACCAGCCTAAAGTGCAATATGATAGCCGGACACAACCTAATTTTGGTCATTGGACCTCCATATGGTGTTAAGATTCTTC
Source organism: Potos flavus (assembly GCA_028534135.1). Lineage (NCBI taxonomy): Eukaryota > Metazoa > Chordata > Mammalia > Carnivora > Procyonidae > Potos > Potos flavus. The sequence goes on along the minus strand of CM052893.1, from coordinate 20,044,082 downwards.
TTAACATTTCACCTCAAAGCATGGAAATGTTTAAATTTTTTAATTATTATTAAACATTTCCCTTCCTTACCTGTAGCTTTATGTGGGATCTGAGAGTGTTTAACTTGCTTACCCTTATTCTAACACATAGAAGACCACGGGCTTGAAAAATAAATTCTTTTTCCCGCTGAATTATCCACCACTTCAATGCCAAGCACTTCGACAACGATCATCTTCTTTAATGTAATTCAGTCCTTCAACAATCTTGCAAATTAGGCATTCTTATTCCCATTTTATGTATCAGGAAACCGAGGCTCACAGAGGTCAAGAGAGGAGTTCAAGGAGGCGCGACTGGAAAGCATTGAAGGACAGACAAATCTCATTCGATGGCTCCAGGGCTGGTGCTCTTTCTATTACAGAACAATTTACTCATTTTTTTTAGACCATTGATCGGGGAGATAGCTGATATTACAGTGAGGCCTCATCCCTAAGTTTTTAATTTAGTTTTGAGCTCTGCTGTCTTTTCTTTAAATTCGTCTTTTTTCCTCTCAAAAATCAAAACTAATACCAAACCCCCCATTATCATTAGAACATCCAGAAAAGTCTGGCTCGGTCTCCTGTTTTATCTTTTGCCGGATTAGGAAAACGGTAGACGTATGCACTCTTGAGCTTTCAAATTCCAAAGTCAAGGGGAGCAAGAAACCCAAAAGGATCTCTAGAAGTTAACAAGGACTTTCTCATGCTGCCATAGATTATCAATCTCTCTCATTTTTTCAGGATCCTTTCTTCCTGCATTCTCTTCCCACACTCGAGCAACGTTTGCATTTTCTTAAATGTTCCTACATCCGGAGTTATGAGCTTCAGTATTTCAAACATGGTGAAAACTAGCCCTTTAAAGAAAGTGCAGTGCAAAAGAGAGTGTGGGCTTGGTCACGGCCGCGGGCTCGGTCACGGACACAGGCTTGGCATCAAATTCCTTATGTGGCCCACCCCCGGGCTAGGAGCAGAGGCAGGCTACGAAAGTCTGAGCCTTGGTTTCCTGATGACGTTTGCTCTATAGAGTTTTGCTGAGTGAGATAACATGAACTTAATGTTTGAAAGAGCAGGAACCTTCTACAGTAAAAATTATTCTCTTTCCCTTCACTTCCTTGTGTGAGTTCGTCTGGAGCTTATTTCTGTAAAGCACGTTTCTCCATTCCTACTCTTTCTGGCCTGGACAGGTAATATATTAGTAGTAGTAGTATTTTAATTGTGGTAAAACTCACATAACATGAAATTTACTACTCTAACAATTTTTCAGGGCACCATTCAGCGGTTTTAAGTACATTCACATTGCTACGCAATGGTCACCACCATCCATCCCTGGAACATTTGCATGTTTCCAAATGAGACCTCTGTACCTGCTAAATGTCGACTCCCCATCTCCTCCTCCCGCAGCCCGACAACCACCATCCTCCTCCCTGTCTCGAAGAATCGGACTCCCCTAGGTACCTCATGGGAGTGGAATCATACAATGTGTCCTTCTGTGACTGGCTGATTTCACTCACCATGATGTCCTCAAAGTTCATCCTTGTTGCAGCCTGTGTTACATTTCCTTCCTTGTTAAGGCCGAATAATATTCTGTCGTATGTACGTAGCACATTTGCTTATACATTCACCTGGACAGATCATTTTGCTTGTATGGACGCTAGGGCAAAAATATAACTGAAACCATCTTCCTTCAGAAGCTCCTTCTGGGGTTTGAGGTGGAGGAATAGAGGGCCCCCAAGGAAAACTTAGCGCCAGGTGGACAAAGGTTTATTGTCCCCAGCACCTTCTCCTCCCTTTTTCCTGTCTAAGCACTTTTTGCCTATTGTCCTTTCCTCCCTCTGTATCATTTAAGCAGCAAGGGGCTGAACCCAAACCTTACAGCCCAGCTTTCGTACTGACCCAGTACGAGGAGAAGGTAAATAACATTTACGGTGAGTTTTCAGATCTTCCCTACGCGAAGTTTGGTTGTTGATGGTTGAGCGTTGTCGTGCCTGTGAGGTTAGGAAAGAATCTGTTTTCATTTACCTGTGTCTTTTGTCTCCCTTCTCTCCTCCCTCCCTCTCTGTCTCTCCCTTGCCCCTCAGGAGAACAACACTTGTCACCCCAAAATGTGTCTCTTTGGAATGTGGATTATTTTAGGCTGATTGTTTTTAAGAAACAGACAACTCGAGAAGATTTCCTTTTGACCTTTCCCCGTAACTGCCAAAAAGAATTTAGAGTAGCTGTTGGAGGAAGGGAGCTATCACCGTAGATAAGCATAGTATACTGTGATTTAGGTGTGATAGACAGGGAGGAACTCAGCAAAAGTTGTTTGTTAAAATTCCTTTCCGTGTCCCATTGTCTCTGGAGGGCCCAGCAAACATTTGATTACCAAACATGCACTCGTTCCATCTTTCCCGTAAATTGTCTTCCTTCTCTTTGAAGCCCCAGGCCCCTACTCCCTTCTCCGTAGTCCAGAATGACATACATATTTCATTTTGCCTGACTGTCTTTGGAATCTTTCATGTTTATTTGAATTCCCCATATTTATGTAATTCAATTTGATTTTCTCCCGTTAATCTGTCTCATGTGGATTTAATTCTTAGACAAGCTCGAAGAGGAGAGGAAAATTTTTTTCTCCTTAACATCCCATTTTCATATCCCATACTCATGATACATCTTTTGCTGTCAGGATATATTTGAGTCTATATCCTTTCCTTGCAATAGGTGCAAAGAACCTAACTAAATAATTTTCTACTTCAAAAATATTCTAAAGAAAGGCTCCCTTTTTTGTTCATTCTGTTTCACAACTCTAAGTCCCCAACTCTTAGGAGGAAAAGAATAGTGAAACACTAACTACCGCAGAGCAATACCGTGTAGTTTAATGGGAAGTTGAACTAATGAAAAATCTGGTACAAATACAATCCACTTACACCAAACTTCCGGGCTAGTTCTCAAAACATATCTCTTTCTGAAGAATTGTTTCAAACCCAGATCCACAGTAGGTAAAAGCACGCATGGAACATCCATCTTTCTTTTTAGAAAATGAAGAAATATAAATCTAAGTTTCTTGCCTTCAGAACAATGTGAAAAAGCACCATTGGAAATATGTGCTCTTTCCTACCTAGGCAGATTTTGAATTCTTTTTTTAAAAAGTGGAATGAATGATTCTGATCAGAAGCCATTTAAAGCCCAAATCCCAAAGCAAAAACTTTCATGACCAAACTGTCCCTAGAAACACACCTACCATTAACACCAGGTATTTGGGTGCCATAAAAAAAGAATTGTAGAATTTTAGAGATGGAAGGGTCTTGGTCCAAGCCTCTAAACAGATGCTTTTCTTGCAGGTTTTTTTTTTTTTTAAGATTTTATCTATTTATTTGAGAGAGTGAGCAAGTGGGGAGAGCAAGAAGGAGAAGGAGAAGAAGACTCCCCACTGAGCCGGGCGGGAGCCCAATGCTGGACTTGATCCCAGGACTCTGGGATCATGACCTGAGCAGAAGGCAGACGCTTAACCTACTGAGCAGTTTACAAAATGGAAAACGTAGCCCAGTAAGAGTAGGAACTATGGCTTGTGTGACTCATGATCATTTCAGGATCCTGGGAGTAGGATTAATGCATCTGGGCAGCAGGCAGGTGGAGGAGAGAAAGGGAGAGAGAGGGAGGAAGCAGGGGAAAAACAGAAGGAATAAAGGAGGGAGGAAGGAAGCAGGGAAGGAGGGGCAGGAAGGAAAGTCATATTTGTTATATATGGATAGATAGATAGATAAATCCAAAAGCTTTTGCTATTTAATTAAATTATCCCAGCAAACCACTAATAAAGATATTAATATCCTCCATTTAGAGTTGAAGAAACTGATGTTCAAAGAAGGTAAACTCCTGTATCTCTAACACATTGGAGAAAGGAGGTACAAATAAGAGAGGCAGAATTCCTCTTGAAGGGGACACAGGCTGAGAGAAAGGCAGAAGGAATGTGTGTGATGGGCCAACATTTACTAATGGCTTCCTACCTTTGACTGCAGTACCGCGGTAAAGAGATCACAGCTATTCCCACAAGTTGTGTAGACCCCAATTCCTAGTGACCGAAGTTAATTGCTTCCCTATTTATCAGCTACGACAAAAGGAAAGATAATAGTAGAATTTATAATATTTTCCTTTCTAAAGTTCTATTAGACTACTACGTCTCCGTTAAGCCCTCACCAACTGCAAGAACATAGTCAGTTATAGAAACGTGGTAGGAAATGGCCTAAAACTAGGACGTAATGCTAAAAAGGAGGAAAACATCACTCTGATCCAGGCAGTGTTTATACCCCAAGATGCGAATTTTGATTATTCTGATTTCAGCTCCTAGCACAATTGGCACATGACTGATGGGTCAATAACTGATTTCAAAGGAAGATCAAAGAGTCCCAAAATACATTGTGTCTGTGATTTGTAAACAGGACTTTGGTGACACATTATTTAAATAATTTGGAAAAAGGGAAGGGCTCTCAAATTCACTAGTGTTCCTTGCCTCAGAACACATATGTTCAAGGTCTTAAATGTAATGTACAGAGGATTCACGCAGATTTCTCTGGCAAATTATTTAACTTCTGTGTCTCTCAGTGTCCTACACAAACACACACACACACACACACACACACACACACACGTGATGGACTGGTCTCAGGGTGCCTGGGTGGGTTAGTTGGTTGAGCATCTGACTCTTAGTTTTGGCTCAGGTCATGATCTCAGGGTCCTGAGATCGAGCCCTGCATTGGTTTCCATGCTCAACTCAAAGTCTTCTTGAGATCCTCTCCCTCTGCCCTTTCCCCCCACTTCTCTCTCAAATAAATAAAGAAAAATAAAAACTTTTTTTTAAAAAGAAGAAGGAAGTGGTGCCTGGGTGGCTCAGTCGTTAAGCATCTGCTTTCAGCTCAGGTCATGATCCCAGGGTCCTGGGATCGAAGCCCACATCGGGCTCCCTGCTCAGCGGGAAGCCTGCTTCTCCCTCTCCCAATCCCCCTGCTTGTGCTCCCTCTCTCTGTGTCTGTCTCTCTGTCAAATAAATAAATAATCTTTAAAAAAAAGACAGAGAAGAAGAAGAAAGATGGGCTGGTCTTTAAGGCACATGCCAGCTCTAGCTTTCCTGGTTTCTGTGATTCTCTGCAAGGTCCTTATATGGAATGCTAAATTATTCTTGACATTTCTACACCATTGCTGACTTAGAGACAAATTTTCATCATCATCATCATCGTCGTCATCGTCATCATCATCATCATCCCAGAAACTTTCACAGAGTATCAATTACATGCTAAGAACTATATATATATTATTTCTAATTCTCACCATAATCCTTAGGCTAGGAATTATTATCTCCAATACACTGATACACTGATGAAGAAACTGCATTAGCTCACGGGTTATTTAATATTGGGGATTAATCTGAAGATAAGTGCTATAGGATTTGTTTGTTTGTTTGTTTTGCTTTGCTTTGTTTTTGCCTACTTCTTTTTCTTTATTTTCAGATTATTTCTTTAGGCTAGAGTCACAAGAGTAACTGTATTTTCAAAGACATGAAGGTGAGCTCCTTTTCAAGGCAGCACAACTATCAGGCAATTAGTTCCTGAACTTTCCTTCCCTATAAACAGAATGGACTGTTTCTTTCTTGGTGTCTTTTTTGAACCCTGAACATATTTCTGTCCCAGCACCTGTAACACTTTATAGAATTTAATCATTACATGCCTATCTCCCCTCACCAGAGTCCTTCACAAGATTACTTTTATCTTTACCGAAAGAGAGGGTTTTTTTTTATCTTTATTGTTTCAGCAGTCCAATAGTGCCTGATATATAGTGGGCATAAAAAATCTTGAATTAATGAGTGAAATGTTGATAAATTAGCTTTCGCAGTATTGTGTAAATTTAAACCACAAGCAAAAAAAAAAATGTATGAGTGTATTTTATCTTTTCTATATTCACATCAGCACGATGGGCTGGCTGGGAAAATGCCCTTAAACCTTCTTTCCTTTCCTAGGCCCCACACTCTCTAAAAAAGGTTTTCATAAGTACTCTCCCTTTCAGTTCAGGAAATTCTCTCCATTCTACTTAACTTCAAACCATTTAACCTTGATATCGTTTCCACAATTTTTGCTTCATCCCTATCCTGTGTTCTCCTTCTTCACCTAGGTCCTCACTACTGACAGCCAGTCGGATGGTGAAACATTGCTCTACGGTTTCCATTGACAAGATCATCATAAACGTCATCGATGGAGATGGTTCCCATGATCTCGCTGCTTATTTATTTCCATTATTTCTTGACCAATCAACATTAGCATTAGATTAGTTATTGCCTTTCTGCTGAAGCCGGTCCATAATTTACCTCTTACCCCTCTTTTCCCCTATGTACTTGCGATGATTAGTTTTCTGTGTCAGCTTGACTGGGCCATGGGATATCCAGATATCTGATTAAACATTATTTCTGGATGTGTCTATGAGGGTGTTTCTAGAAGAGATCAGCATTTGAATTGGTGAATTGAGGAAAGCAGATAGTCCTCCCCCTTTTGGGGGGACCTGAATAGAACGAAAAGGCAGAAGTTTGGACGGCCTTCCCTCTGCCTGGTTGCTTGGTACGGGACATCTATCCTGCCCTCAGTGCTCCTGGTTCTCAGGCCTTCAGATAACACCACCAGCTTTCCTGGTTCTCCAGCTTACAGACAGATCGTGGGACTTCTCAACCTCCATGATTGGGTGAGCGAATACCACATAATAAATCTCTAGACGCATAGATATATCCCACCGGGTCTGTTTCTCTGGAAGACTCCAATTAATACAATACTTATTTTTATTTCCTCTGTACTCTTCCTTAGCTTATACCCTCAATTTATTGTGGAGCATATCTTCAGGTAACTTCCTAAGAAGAATGCATGGGGAGGTAGATTTCCAATGCACTGGTATATCTGAATATGTTTTATTATTGGACTGATTATGTGGCTGAACATTATATTCTAATCTGAAAACATTTTCTCTCATACTACAAAGATATTGATCCATTTTCTTGTAGCATTCACTATTACTGTTGAAAAATTTGATGGCAGTCTGAATCTCATCTATTTGTATATGACCCGCCCCCCACTCTCCAATCTTGCTCCCATGGCTGGAAACTCTATTATTTCACATCCCAAATTTCACAGAGGTATGTCTAGGTGGGTACAAACATCCACTTAGCTTTCTTATCAGTCAGTAGGTTCTTTTTTTATAGGAATTTATGTATTTCACTATTTAATTTATAGTGATTCTCTAATATCTTTGCACCAATGTCATCATCTGAGTGAGACCTTCCTTGACCACCCAGCAGAAGTTGTAGATATGCCCCAGCACTCAATCTCTGTTCCTTCCTTGCTTTATTTTTGTTCAGAGCACATATCAATCTCTAAAACACTGAACAATTCACTTATTTTTTTTTTCCTCTTCCATCGCTAGAATGTAAGCTTCAAGAGGATAGGGATTTGCATCTGTTTTGTTCACTATTGTATGCCCAGAATTCTATCTGGTTCCTGGTACGTATTTAATAAATATTTGTTGGGGTGCCTGGATGGCACAGTCGGTCGAGCATTGGACTCTTGGTTTCTGCTCAGGTCGTGAGCTCAGAGTGGTGGGATCAAGCCCTGCGACCAGCTCTGCCCTCAGCCTGGAGTCTGCTTGAGAGTCTCTCTGCCTCTCCCTCAGGCCCTCCTGCTCATGCTCATTCTGTCTAAAATAAATAAATAAATCTTTTTTTTTTTTTTTTTAATAGGGGTGCTTGGGTGGCTTAGCCAGGTAAGCCTTTGACTGTTGATTTTGGCTCAGGTCCTGATCTCAGGGTCTTGGGACTGAGTCCCACGGCAGGCTCCACACTCAGTGGGGAGTCTGTTTGAGATTTTTTCTTTTTAAGATTTTATTTATTTATTTGACAGAGAGAGATGACAAGTAGGCAGAGAGGCAGGCAGAGAGAGAGGGGGAAGCAGGCTCGATGCGGGGCTCAATCCCAGGACCCTGAGATCATGACCTGAGCCGAAGGCAGAGGCTTAACCCACTGAGCCACCCAGACGCCCCCTGTTTGAGATTCTTGCTCTCCCTCTGCCCCTTCCTCCTGCATTCTCTCTCTCTAAAAAAAATAAATAAATCATTTATAAATAAATAAATAAATCTTTGTTAAATAAGTCTTTGTTTCATATTCAAGAAAGAAGGGAAGAGGCTCTAAAATCTCCCTCTGCATGTCTAGGGCTTGTCAGCTGCCCAGACTTCCCTGTGGATGGAGTGGTCGATTTAGGGCCGCTGGCCATGAGGAGAGCTGGCCATTGTACTGGGAGACTCTCAGAAGAGAGATTGGAGAAGTAAATTTACACCCAAAGAATTCATTCTGAAAAGCAGTTGAGATACCGAAATTTTATTTAGAGTCACAGTAAACAATTTTTAAAAATTACATGTGTGGGGAGGATGTGGAAAGAGAAAGAGAAAAGAGAAATTGGAAGCAACTCCATGTAAACAGATGAGAGGGTTGTTGGTGATGATTTTTTATCTTTGTATCTTCCTATATCTGTCACTTTTTTCTATTTATTATAGAAATTCATACAAGTCTGAAAATTAACAAAATATGTTTCCAAGATGCTCCAGTGAGGATTACCCCAGTGTTTGCCGTCTCCTGTGTACTGCTCTCATGTGAATATTTATTCAGGACTTCCTCCTTCCAAGTCACTACCTGATTCTACTCTTTAGCTTTCTCCATGTCATTTTAACTCTTTAACCATCTGGAAATATCACTTTAATTTAGGCCTAGGTTTATTTAGAAATCTTATATTTGATAGTGTTAGCATTTCTGCTACCTAGGCAACAAAGTATGGTTTTTTTCTCCAACGTCTTTTCATTTTTAGCCAAGTGAAATCTCAAAATCTTTTAATAAACTTGTAAAAAGAAAAGCCAAACTTGAATACACTCCTTTCTCTTAAAGGCAAAAATGAGGGGATAAGTATAAAGGGCTGCATATAGGACCATGTTTCTTGGAGAAAGCAGAACAAGTCTGGAGAGAGAGGGAGAAGAGTGTATGTTTCAAAATAAAACAGAAAACATCCTGAAATGCCAGTGAAGTCCACTTCCAATTTTCAAAGTTCAATTAATTCCTTGACGAGTATTCTGACTCAGAACACACATTGCGTCTTAAAAACACATAGACCCACATACACTATTTTTTCAATTCTGGAAGCAATGCACCTTATTCTAGAAACATTCAAGTATTAAAAATGCAAATAAGAGTTCCAACAAAAATATCCTACTCTAAGTTCTAGAGATAACCTCTCTAGGATGCACTTTTGAGTTCTACACTTTAACTTAAAAATTATGTTGCAAACATTACCATATCATTAAAGTTCTTCAAAATCAGAATTTTTTCAGAACCACCAAAGTACCGTAGTCCAACCATTCCCATAGAATTTCTCATTTAACTTCTTTCTAGTTTTTGATATGATAAATAGACTATAAAGAACGTTCTTGTGCCAAAAGCATTGTCCACATCTCTTTTTCATTTCTTTTTTTTTTTTTTAAGATTTTATTTTTATGTAATCTCAACACCCAACTTGGGGCTCGAACTCACAACCCCAAGATCAAGTGTCACATGCTCTACTAACTGAGCCAGACAGGTGCCCCTCTTTCTCATTTGTAATGACAGAATTCTAGAAGAATCCCTGGGTCAAATGACCAGGGGCTTTGAGACTTCTGAAACACACTACCGAATATCTTCCCAGAAAGATGCCAACATGGGATACTCCCTCACTCAGATTCCCTGACACTATCCACTTCCTGCCCCTCTCGAGCCCTGACTTGATAATTAAGTAGGTGAGAGGTGATGTATAGATTTGTGAGACTATTAAGGATGTTTAACTGTCTCCTTTTTAGTAACCATTTGTAATTCCTCCATAAATTGCCTGTGCCCTTTTACCCATTTTTTTTTTCCTGTAGAAGTGCTAGTATTTTCCTTACGGATTTATAAAAACTGAACGCAAATGTTGCCAACTCCTTGCCTGCCATCAGTGACCAACATTTCTCCAAGTTTGTCACTTAATGTTTTCTATGGTGTTTTCTTTTTAGTTTAAGAAATGATAGTTTCGAGATACAGTGTTAAAAACGTCCTGTCATCGAATCTATTCATTTTTTCCTTGTTCCAAAGGTCCTTTTTCTGAGAGTAGTCCTTATTTTCTTCCATTCTTTGTGTTGTTTTATTTGCAACTGGTTTATGCAGATGTGGCTGGAATTGATTACCAGCTGTGACGTATGGCCCAAGGTAAGGATCCAGCTTGATATTTTCCATATTCCATTTGTTGGGCAATCCATCCCTTCTTTTGCTTTGTAATATCACCTTTATGTTATCTCAGCCCATGTTACCTAATAGGGTGATTTCTTGGTTGAGGGCTATAATCCCTTTTGTCGATCCCTACTCCTGAGAGTACCACTCCTTACTGCAGCTTTGCAATATATCTTCTGTTTGGTAGAACAAGTTCACTCCTCCTCATTAGCTTTCCTTTCCAAATTTTCTTCTCTGTTCTCTTATGTTTATTCCTCTAGCAAAGCCCCCAAAGAAAAATTCCATTGAAAGTGTATTGGATTGCATTAAACCTAAAAATTAATGTGGGTAAAATTGATAAATTTATAACAGTCCCCACAGAAACGTTATATGCTTTCCTTTGTTTAAGCCTTATTTTATGTTTCTTGGTATAGTTCTGCAGTATTTTTCACAAAGGTCTGACACATTTCTTATTACGCTTATATTTCTAGGTGTTTTATATTTCTGTTACTATTGCGAAAGAGTATTTTTTTCTCATTATGTCTTCTGACCGTGGCTGGTGTGTTTGAAGTCCACTGATACGTATATTTATTCATCTTGCCGAGCTCACTTTAATTATTTTTTAGCTGATTCTCTAGGGTTTTTCTAGGCGTATGATCATATCGTCTGCAAAAAATGATAACTTTGTTTCCTCTTTTCCAGTAAACACACTTCCTATTTCTGCTTTCTGCTGTGATCGAAACTTATAAAATAATATTAAACAATAGGAAAGATAGCAGACATTCTTGTTTTATTCCTGATGTTAATGGAAATGTCTCTATTGGTATTTTCACAATAAATAAGCTGTGAGTGTAAAATATTCTTTAATGTGTTAAGGGATTAGTCTTCATTTATAGCTAACGAAAAGTTTTTTTCTCATTAGAAATGACTGTAATACTTTATCGTGCCTTTCAAAATTTAATGATCATATGGTTTTTATTTTTGACCTATCAATATGATATGATAACAATAAATGTTCTAATATTAAACCAAACTGATATTTTCTACTTGGGGTGATGGATTATTCTTTTTAAATTTTTTTTCTAGTTCAGTTGGTTGTTAAATCATTGAGAATTTTAAAATATATTAGTTCATTTCTTTTTATCCTTTGTTAGTTTTTTTATCAGTATTAATAATAGCAATAGTGATCATTTTACAAGTTCATAGCACATTCCAAACACTGCATTTTGTTGTTATGATTTTTACAACAATTAAAAATTAGAGGGATACCTGAGTGGTTCGGTCATTTAAGCGCCTGACTCTCGATTTCAGCTCAGGTCGTGACCTCAGGGTTGTGAGATCGAGCCCGGCATAGGGCTCAGCACTGGGCATGGAGCCTGCTTAAGATTCTCTCTCTACCTCTCCTTCTGCCCCTCTCTACCCCCCTCTCTCTCGCCCTCTAAAAAAAATTGGATATAGATAACGAACTGAAGCCCAGAGAAGTTCTTAACTGAGGCTAGGATCATACAGCTTGAGAGAGAAGCCAGTCTCTGTAGCCGGAACTACATGGTTCTGAGAGTTAAATACGAGTTAGGTAGCGCTCCAGGCTCTGAAAGAGAGTATATACAATAGGAAAAATTTGTTCCTTGAAAGAACGAAAAGACTAATTCATGTGTGTACAGGAGGCAAAACAATGCTGTGAAAATACCTGGATTTGAAACCACACAAATGCTGGTTTGAAGTCCAGCTCTTTCCATTACTTAGTAGCGCTCAATAAATAGGCATCCCGGTCATCACAAAAAGTCTTGTCCCATAGGGCACCTGGCTGGTTCAGTTTGTAGAGCATGCGACTCTCGATCTTAGGCTTGTGAATTCAAGCCCCATGTTGTGCGTGATGCCTACTTAAAAAAAAAAATCAACTAAAAATTCTCGTCCCCAAACCTTCTTTAACATTCTCCATTTATGCCTGGGTCTTTTTCTAATATTTTGCCCCTAACACCCGATAGCCCTAGGAAGTCTTGTATTTCATCTAGACAATGAAATGTTATTTCAGAATCATATGTATTATTTTCTTAAGTCTTAAAATCTCCATGCTTGTTTTTATATCCTCCTTAGTCTTTGGTATTTAATCGAGTGCTCCCCTTTTGTCTCAACTAGATTTTCTAAATATTTGCCTGTTTTTTTTTTAAAGAAACTTTTTCCTTTAGAATAGTATAGTAAGCTGAATAACGACCCCCCCACATCAATGCACTACCCCCCCATGTGCATGCCCTACCCCCCTCAGTGTCCATGCCTTACCACCCCCCCATAAGCATGCCCTCATCTCCAGGCCTGTGAATGCTATTTTACATAGCAATAGATTATTTGCAGATGTGATTAAATTAAGGGTGTTTTATGATGGGGAGGTTATTCTGGATTATCCACAAAGTTAGTTGATGAATATAAAGTCCCTATTTTTTAAAAATCACATTCTTACATAGTAGCAATAAACAAAGAAAGTAGTTTCACAATAAATAACATCAGTGTCAACATCATCAAAAGTTAGAAAGAAAAAAATCCAATAAAAGATGTGCAAGAACTTCTGAAGAACATTATAAAAATATAATGAAAGATGTTAAAGAAAACCTATGACGAGAGAAACTTACCATTATCCTGTGTGAAAATGTTATCGTAGAGATAGCACGGTTTTCTAAATTGATCTAGAAATGCAATGCAATTCTGATCCAAACCCAACAGGAAGTGTTTGTGGGATCTGACACACTCACCCTGAAATTTATGTTGAGGAACATGGAATAAAGATAGCTAAGCTGCTGTTGTAGAAAAATGATTTGGGAGTCTTGCTATAACACACATCAGATCTTACTCTAAAGCTATAGTAATCCTGAGTGTAGGCAGAAATAGGCAAATAACACCAAGAAGCAGAATGGATATTTCATGTACACCTACACGTATATAGTAACTTGACGATGACAGAGGAGGCTTCTAAAACCGTGGGCAAAGTAGGTAATATGCTGAGATAACTGACCTTATATTTTGAAAAATTCTTTTTTTGTTGTTGCGGTTTATTATCTGTCTTTTACCACTCCAATGCAAGCTCCATGAGGGCAGGGTTTGAATCTGTTTCCTTCACGGCTGTATTTAAATATTGCCTTGGGTACTACTTTTCACTTATGATTGATCAACATAAATAACTTGCTTTTGGTTTTATTTAAGGTTTATTTATTTATTTTAGAGAGAGAGGAGAGGGAGAGAGCATGCATGCATGGGGGAAGGGGCAGGAGAGGGAGAGAGAATCTCAGACTCTCCACTGAGTGTGGAGCTGACTGAACCACCAGGTGCCCCAATGTGCTTTGGTGTGTAAGGGTTTGTGACTTCCATCCTCAAGTATTCCCTTGCATTGTGGGAATCCTAAAGGACAAACTAGTCCACATCTCGTTCCCCTCCGCCATTTTCTGACTGAGTAGACTGTGGTTCTTGTGATAGCATGAAAAGCGGTACTTTATGCTACGCAGTGTGGTGCTCACCCACGTGTCCTTCAGCTAAGCTGGCTGGCGCATGGCCATCATCAGACCTGCACCGAGCTGAGCCCTGAATGGGGCCAGTCACGTCCCCCTAGAGGAATGACGTTCACAGTCACGCAAGATACCCTCACTCAGCCCCTCTGTCACACGTAGAGTTCTAGGGGAGATTTCCTAAGAGAACCAGATGGTAGTGGATAGCTTGGGGCCAATTCATTAACCCTTCTGGAAAACTGAGTAAATCCGCACGCTTCTCACACATTATTCATTCATTTACCAAGAATTTGTGAGCTCCCTCTACTCACGGCCCTGGTCCTGAGTGTGGAGGCTGGGGAGCCCACCTAGACGTCCCGTCTGGTATTGGTCTGTCAGTGATTCATGCGCTAGTCTAGAGACAATGGAATCTGTGTCCACTACAGGAAAGAAACCTCTTCATTTTGTAGTCTAGGAAACTAATACATGAAATGATTGACTCATTCTAGGAAACAAAGTGGTATGCCAGAAATAGGGGTGGCTGAGCACAGGGAAAAGCACTTGCTTCTCTAAAGTTAGAAACATCTGAATGTGAATCCTGCTTTGGCAACTTACCAGCTGAGTGACCTCCGGGAAGTTACTTCACCTTCTCAAACCATTTGTCCTTACTTAATAAATCGAGAAGGATAATATGTTTGCAAGATTGTTGTGAAGATAAAAGACAAAGTATATAAAAGTTCTAGTATGTACTAAATTTAACTGAAGGTTTCCCATTTTTTCTTAATTGTGTTACACTGCCTTTTTTTTTTTTTTAAAGATTTTATCTATTTATTTGAGAGAGAGGGAGAGCATGAACAGGGGGAGGGGCAGAGGAAGAAGCAGACTCCTCACGGGGCAGGGAAGCCGGATGCAGGGCTCGATCCCAGGACCTCGGGATCATGACCTGAGCTGAAGATAGCCGCTTAACCTACTGAGCCACCCAGTCACCCCTACACTGCACTTTTTTTTTTTTACAAAACTAATCTTGAAAGTAGAATCTATGTTGTATGAGTCCCCTGATTTCTTTGTAACACCCAGCCCAGTTCAGAGCATGCAATGGGAGCTCCAGAAATACTTTTTTTCATGAAAAAGTTTGTTTTCTGAAAGGACAACATTCATTTCAATGAATGATGAATTTAAATCTACTCTCTTGTTTTTTCCATTCTTATTGCTTTATTATGCTCTTCTCTTTTACATATATTTCCCTATGTGGAAAAATGCCCCATAAACAAATAAGATGTTAGTAATGAGTGAAATTTCCAGCCTCTAAGAGGCTGGTGTTCTTGAATAAGATTTAGGAGCCCATATAGTTTTAATCCATGGAAAATAACTAAGTTCTTCCAAATGTTAATTTATATTTTAGTATAAAAACTGCACCTATCAGAACTGAAAAGATTTCCAGAAGCATGCCAGAGGGTAGCTTCTAAGTGTTCTCTGGCACAATTCCACCTACACGGTGAGAAAAAGTTCATGATTTTCCATTGTGTGAAGTCACGTGGACAGAGTCCTTTTGTCCAAGTGGCCTTGTCATGTGACACTGCTAAATATTTTTCACTTGGCCTTCCCATCACGTCCAGAGTGTCATACCCTTAGAAGCAATTTGATGTATGAATAATGGAAACCCAAAGTGAAGCTCAAAGGAGTCACCAGTCGGTGGGAATTGTTCTGTGACTAGTCAACCAAACGCAGACATCGCCAAGTTTATTTAGAACATGGACAAGGTGAGCAAAATTCAAATTGAGAGCTGAATTCGTTTTAGGGCTCAGACATAAAAATAGAGCACCGGCCGGGTTATTGGAGGACAGAGAGTAAACGAGTTTATTTTGCTGGAGAACAGAGTTTGAATCAGAATGGACTTCAGAGCATTTGAGGACTTGTTCATTTTACCAAAAGAAAGCAAAAGCAAACTGATCATTTATTACACAGTAGAAGGCAAAAGAATCGGGAGTTTATTTTCCCACAGGGCACGAATCAAAACATGCAACAATTTTTGCGTTTTGAAAAATAATCAGCGGGTTATTTGGCAGGAATAGTATTTTTAAATTCCTGCCGTAAGCTACTCATTTTCGCCTCCTTAGGCAGGCTTTGCCTCGTATGGAGGACCGACTACCCTATCGCGGCATACTCGCGCGAACTCACAAAGGCCCGTGTCTGCTTGTTTTATTCCGCGGATTCTCAATCAGCTCTCATGAATGCTTGTTTTGACACTGTCCCATTAGCAATTCTGTGTGCACTGTCCAAGCTCCTCCTCTCCTCCAGTAACAAATCCTCATTAGACTTCAATTTTTCAGCCATTTAAACCCTGACTACACATTTTAGAATATTATCTAGCCCATCTATTTGCCAGAATTAGACGGTAATTTTCTCAATAAAAGATGCAATTGTTGTGCTAAAGCTCTATCACTTAATGTGTTAAAACAATATCCTTCTAAGAACAACATTACTGTGCATTTTATAATTGTCGGACGGTGCGGGGCGGGAGGGAGGGGGTTGTTTTCTTTAAGGATTTCTTGAGAAGGGGCCATGTTCCAAGTCCTTATTACACTCTCTAATAGGAATAAAAGAGATAAAAGAAGTTGTAAGCAAATGAGATACTCCTCCAGTGGTGTTCATTATGGAAATGATTTCTGGGGTCCCTGATGGAATCTGCTCCTTTTCACTTGTTTTCCTGGCTAATGGGGTGACTAGATCCAAGGCCACTTTAAGACTGAATGCAGAAAACACGCACCAGTCCCACAGCCCTCTGGAAGGGCGTCCAGCAGTCCAAACCACTCAGTTCTTTGCCATTATGCAAGGTGTCTTGGGGAGCCCGGATCCTTTGTGAATACTGATCTTATTGATTAAAAAAAGGAAGGCCCTGGAGGGGCACCTGGGGGGCTCAGTCGGTTATGCAACCAACTCTTGGTTTCGCCTCAGGTCATGATCTTGGGGTCGCGGGATAGAGCCCCATGTCAGTCTCCACGCACTCAGCACCTTCTGCTTGGGGTTCTCTCTCCCTCTCCCTCTGCCCCGACCCTGCTCACGTGCTCTCTCTGTCTCTTTTTCTCTAAATAAATTAATTAAATCTTTAAAGTTTTAAAAAATGATGGCGCTGGAATTTCTAAAGAGAGTAGTGATCTGGAGAGGGAAAGCGATGCTTTTTGAAGCTGCACAAACTTCCAAAAAAGATTAAGAAAACATCAGTTGGCCATCTCAAAGAATGATGTTTAAGAGTTTTATGGAGATTATGGGACATAGCACCCCAGTCTCCCAAATTCATGTACGTTAGCGTTTATCCCCCTTTACGTATTTCTCCTTGATACCCCTTCACATCTCTCTGACAGTCAAATAGGAAAAAACCTATTGTGCCACAGTCAAGAATAAGTCATTCTGTATTAATAAGAGGTAAATTCTAGGAATCATACATTTTGTAGAGTTCTGCTTTGTCTAACTTTTGGTGGAAAAAAATGCCCTTCATCTTCTAAGATTCATTATGTGGAGCTGAGACCAATATGATGCTTTCAAAACTTGATATTTGAATCTAAAAATATGAGTTTTTGTTGCCCCTTATAGCTTACAATATGCTTCCTTTTATATAATGTTGTTTTTCAAACAGAGATAATCAGAGATGTGACAGGGGGTATACAAGATCAAAGAATAAAAAGCATCCATTTATTGTTCCCTCTGGCGAGACATTTGAAATGTTACTTTGTATTAAAACAAACACATCTATTATTAAATATAATGCATAATTCACGTGAATTTCTCAGATAAACCATGAGACTTCAAAGAAATGTCGTGCCTAAAATTTGCAGCGATGAGCTTTGCCCGGAGCCAGCTAAGAGCATTAAGGATGCTTGGTGGAAATTTGAGTAGCATAGGTATGTACTTTTCTTATTTTACCTGCCCGACGTGTACATGAGATAGCACGTTTATCCCTTTACAAAACAGAAAATTAAAGCTTGGAAGGTTGGAAGAAAAAAAAAGTAAAGTTTGGAAGGTTGAACACTTCTCCAAGTCACTTTGTCACTTTTTACTTGACAGAACCCTTCCTGGCTGCTTCTCCATGAGGAAGACCTTAGTCTACAGTGGTTTTCGTGGTTTGGTAGGCTGAATAAGAGCCTTCCAAAGACGTCCACATCCAAATCCCCAGAACCTGCAAATCTGGGACCTTACATGGCAAAAGTGATTTTGCAGATGTGATTAAGGCAAGGATTTTGACAGGGGAAAATTATCCTGGATGATTCACATGAGCCTTATATAACCATAGAGTCTCTATAAAAGGGGGACAGGAGGACCAGAGTCAGAGAGAGGAGATACGAGGATGGAAACAGATGTCAGAGAAGAGAGAAGACGCTGCACTGCTGCCTTCGTATATGGCGGAAGGGACCACAAGTCAAGGAATGTGGATCTCCAGAAGTAGACAAGGAAGTCAAGGCAAACAAACAAACAAACAAACAAACAAAAACGGGTTCTCCCCAGAGTCTCTAGAAAGGAACAAAGCCTCACCAACACCTTGATTTTAGACCCATTTTATACTTCTCACCTGCAGAGAATACATTTCTACTGGATTAAGCCTTTAAGATTGTAGTGATTTGTTACAGAAGCAACAGGGAATTAATATGCCTGGTAAGGCCCTCATAGCCCCCCAATTTTTCTCTCATCTTCACGGCTCTTATTAATGATATCTTATGGTTTTATTTTAATAATTTTGATTTATCACATTGCTACATACACATAGCTTTTAGCTCTATTAAGAGTTCCATAAGTTTTTAATTCCATTAAAAGACAAATGGACAAGTGTGGGTGAGAAGGTAAAGAAATCGGACCACTTGGACACTGTTGGTTAGAATGTAAAATGGTGCAGCCACCATGGAAAAGGTTGGTGGGTTCACATTAAGTTAAGCATGGAATTGCCAAATAACCAAGGAATTCCAGTGCTAAAGTACTGCAAACAGGTGTTCAAACAAAAACCTGCACACAAATGTTCACAGCAGTGCTATTCACAGTAGCTAAAAGGTGGAAACAAACCCAAATGTCCATCAACTGATGAATGGATAAACAAAATGTGGTATATCCATACAAGGGAATAGTATTCAGTCATAAAAAGAAATTAGATACTAACATATGCTACAGTGTGGATGAACCTTGAAAACACACGAAGTGAAAGAAGCAACTTACAAAAAGGCATATATTGTTTGATTCCATTTATATGAAATATCCAGAGTCCACAAATTCATAGAGACAAGAAGCAGATTCATGATTGCCAGGGGCTGGGAGGAGTGAGGAGTGGGGAGTGACTGCTTAATGAGTTACAAGATCTCCTTTTGGATTGACGAATATATTCTTCTAGGGGTGAGATAGTGGTGGTGGTTGCACAACGTTGTGAATATAATAAATATCGTTAATGGTAAATTTTATGTGATGTGTAACTTACCATAATACATTTTTTTAAAAAGACAAATGGAAGTAAAAATCTTTAAAGTCAAAGTGTAATAAAGTAGCTGACCTCTGCTCCACTGATCTGTAACTCCCAGTTTTCTAGTCCAAAAGCTTCCAGTTAAACCTTCGGTTTTCAGGTAACTGATTATTTGGATATTTGCTGCTTATTTTCAAATAGCATGTTTATAGTGTACTGGCATCTACGGATTTACAGATTTTGATGTTATCTATTGTTTTCCAATTATAGTAGGTAAGAGTTTAGTTCTATTTTTAGCAATCACATTTTGAATACCCAAGAACCTTTTTGTTCTTTGACTTTGTGTTTTTGCACTATCTTGTTCTTCCTAATCAATGCAATATCTTCTTTCTCGAGAATGTATGATTATTTTCAGTTTTATTCTGCTCCCTGCCTTGTCTCTGTTTCATCCAAGTCCTTCTTTATTTGTTTCCTTCTCTGTCCCTCACGTTGAAGATTTTCTTCAAATATCTATGATCCTTGACTGCCTATTCTTGTTTAGGAGCGAGGCACTAAAAATTCGGCTGGCAGTTCATATCACTGCAGAGTGATAAGGCCAGCTGGAACTCTTAGGAGGGAAACTCGTATGTCGGTATCTTAAAGTCTTTTCTCTGGGGACACTTGGTTTCTGCAGAGGGCACTTCTTTACCTTTGTATTCCTAGGTGGAGTGGGGGTGGGGGTAATATACGTGCCTGGGGCCCTTCAGGTGTTCCACTGATAACTGTGCCCCTTTCTCTGCACCCTGTACCGCTCTGATTCCATGTCCCCAGGGAATAAGCTGCTGGTCTCCTTAGAAAGGCGTAGGAGTTTAACAGATTTTTCCACCAATCCCCTATTTCCAGCCTGAGGCTTCATCCCCACCTTGTACAACCAGTGCCTCTCAGCTTTCCCCTCCCCAGACGCCTGCCAATTCAAGTGAGTGCATTTCTCAGTGATGTTCTTTCTGCTAGGACATAGGTCACTGCTTCGTTGACTCCTCTATCCTCTATCAACAATGTGCTGGCATTTTTTGCTCACGGTTTGATTCCCTTATTTCACTTTAGTGGGGCTCCCATAGGGAGATAAGATGATTTGGTGTGTTTAATTTATTGTTTCAATTGGAAATCAGATGTGTTTGCTTTGGTGGGAAATACAGCACTCACTTCTCCTGTCTCAGTTGTTCCTCACAAACACACAGTGAAGATGGCTGATACGCTGTCTGAAATTTCACAGCTAAGGAAATGGAAATTCAAAAAAGGATTAACTTGCCCGAGACCACCCATCTGGTAAGTGGAAAAGCCAGGATTTGAACGCAAGTCTTTATTAACTCTAAGGATCTTTAGTAATAATAGTGATAATAATACCAAGAAAGGCTAACCCTCACATAACACTTACTATGTATGGTAGACAGAATAATGGGTCCCGAAGATGTCCCTGTCCTAATCCCTGGTGCCTGCGAATATGTTACCATACATGGCAAAGAAGAATGAAAGGTGCAGGCAGAGTTAAATTTGCTAATCAGCTAGTCAACTGGGGAGATTATTGTGAATTATTTGGGTGGGCCCAATGGAATCACAGGATTCCTTAAAAGTAGAAGAGGGAGGTAGAAAAAGACAGTCGAAAGAAGACATGATTACAGACGAAAGACATGGAGAGATGCATTGTTGTTGGCTTCGAAGATGGAGGAAGAGTGCCTATGAGCCAGGAAATGTGAATGACTACTAGAAGCTAGAAAGGGAAAGGGAACGCAGCCTCCCGGTGCCAGAGTCTCCAGAAAAGAACACAGACTTAACAACAATTCAATTTTAACCCAATGAAACCTGCGTCGCACATTTGACCTACAGAACTGTGAGACAAAAAGTTTGTGTTGTTTATGCCTCTAGGTTTCTGCTAATTTGTTGTAGCTGCCATAGTAAACTAACACGCTATATGCTAGGAATTTGGGCATATCCATATAATAGAATACTGAACAATAAAAAGAGATAGTGAAACATATAAAAATGGGTGAATCTCAAAAATATGCTAAGTGAAAGAGGTCAGGTGCAAAAGAGTACATACTGTATGATTCCATTTATATAAAACTCTAGAGCAGACTAGTCTAATCTATAATGATAGAAAGCAGATCAGTGGTTGCGTGGGTTGGAGATTTCCAGATTAAGTGGAAATAAGTACAAGGGAACATTTTAGGATAATGGAAATGTTTTTTATCTTGATAGTATTGGTGGTTATACGAGTATATAAATTTGTGAAAACTCAGAGTGATGAACACTTAAAATGAATACATTTCACTGCCTGTAAATTATATATCAATAAAACAGATTTTTTAAAAAATGTAAAAAGTCACACAGCTAAAGTAATAAGGTAGTCCGACTCTACAGTCTGTACTCTCCCCACTAGACAATGCCACCTATCAGAGCTATTTGGGCACTATTAAATCCAAAGAATTGTCCCTAATGTGAGGGTTAAAATCCTTTGACACATCTCCCATCAAGGGGCGGAGTCTCGTTTCCTGTGAATTTGGGCTGGCCCGTGAGCTCTCCAATCAACTAAGTAAACCAGAAAGGGCACTTTTCCAGTTCTGGGATAGCCCTTAAGAGACTGGCAGCTTCTACATTGGTCCCTTGGAGCCGTGGGATGCCTTACGAGGTCAAACCACCCGGCTCCCACCCACTCCATTGAGTAGGAGAGGGTCTGGCTGAGCCCAGCTGCCTGCCATTCTTCAAAAGATACTAAGTATGTGAGTGAAAACGTGAAACCAGAAGACCCCTAGGTAGACATCACTGAGTGACCCCACACAACATCACCTAGTACATAGGCATCACACAGCTCGCCCCGCTAACCCGCAAAACCATGAGTCATCATGAAAAGGTTGTTTTAAAACCCCAAGTCCTGGGATACTTTGTTATGCAGCAGTAATTCACTAGAAAATGATCAAAGGACATCCCATTTCTGTTGCCGCTGGGATTTCTTTCAAGGCTTCTGGAAACCTTTCTCTGTAGTATTCCAGATGTGACGCTATAATTGTCCCACTCATGGGCTTTAATGAAGGACGAACAGCTGAAAGAATTATGGAGGGCCGTCATCACTTGTTACTTCAAATCTATAAATAAAGAGAACTGTGAAAATAGCACCACCAGGGTCCCCTGCTCAATGGCTGCCTCTGGGCTGCTGATGGCTCTTCGCTGCATTGAAGGTAAGGCGTAGGTGAGCCACAGCCTGCCTAATCCAGAGACCAAACAAACTGGAGATTTTGTGTAGTAACTAGATATTTATAGAGTTCTCCTATGAAAAGTAGCCTTTCTGAAATGGAATCATCTCCTGGATACATATAAGCCATTGGCTGCGTCAGAATGAAGATATTTTCTGAAATGTTGGGCAACATCTGACTTCTGCATCTGTCTTAATGCAGCATGATAAATAGAAAGTACTGGTGCTTCACTTTATGGGCCCGGAGCTCTGCTTAGCTGCAAAGTGCCAGCTGTCCCTAAGCCCCGATTGCTTACTGCTCAGGAACAGTCAGTGCACAAACTAGAACGATGTGCCGACTGGCAGCGGCGCCCTGGACGATGCTGCAGATTCAAGAATTGCCAGGACGATCTGAATACCTTTCAGATAAAAGTGCTTCCATTGGTTACCATTTCTAAGCATATTTTCATAGAATCAAAGTGTTTAAAGTGTATGTGTGTGTGTTTGCAACAACCCTGACTGTTGATCCACAGTCTGACAAAACTATGTCTAATGTGAGCCCTTAAATAATCTATCAATACTATTAGCAATGCCAGGTCACGTGACTCCCTGCATAAAAGCGCTAAGAGCCACTTACTGAAAACTATTTACCCCGGCCTAAAAATTCTGACATGATCTCTCCACGGCCAACCTCTGTCACCGATGTGGTCTTTCCCTTCACTCTTCCCCAGTCACGGGGGCCTTTATTAAGCATGTATTATGTGCCAGGCTCTGTGCCAAGTTCCTTGGAGGCATTATCTGATTTAATATTCATAACAGCACTAGGAAAGAGATAACATTATTGTCATTTTATAGACAAAATATGCAAAACTAAATTATGATTATGATTATGAAAATCAGAATAATGGTTAACTTCGTGGGGGTGAGGACTGGGAGGGGCCTGAGGAAAGGTACTAGGGTGCTGGTAATTGTTTATGTCTTGATCTGGGTAGTAGTTATAAAGATGTGTTCACTTTGTAAAATGCAATGAACTGGGAGGCCTGGTGGCTCAGTCAGTTAGCGTCTGCTTTCGGCTCAGGTCATGATCCCAGGGTCCTAGGATCAAGTCCTGCATGGGGCTCTTTGCTCAGCAGGGAGCCTGATTCTCCCTCTGCTTGCAGCTTGCTCGTTCTCTCTTTGTCTCTCAATCTGATAAATAAATAAATAAAATCATTAAAAATAAATAAATAAAAATAAAATAACATGCAATGAACTATTTGTAGTTAATGATTTGTGTACTTTTCTATTTGTATAATACACTTCAATGAAACAGATTCAAAAGAGACAGCAACTCTCACAGCAGTATAATTAAAAGCCTTAGGAGTATCCCACACATGGTAAGAACATTTCAAACAAAGTGATTTCAAGAAGTTGTAAATAAAAGATATTGGCAGATTTATAAGGCAAATATAAACAAACAAACAAAAGGGGTGGTAATATTAAAATTAGGTAAGGTGGAAAGTAAGGTTAAAAGTACTAAATAGGAAACAAATGAACATAATGTGATGACAAAAAAGCACAATATTTATGAAGTAACAGTCATAAACTAGTTTACGCCAAATAACAGGTAAATACATAAAGCAAACTTATGAGAATCTATTTAAAATGTAATCAGACTGGGGCATCTGGGTGGCTCAGTTAGTTGAGCGTCTGCCTTCAGCTCAGATCATGATTTCAGGGTCTTGGGATCGAGCCCTGCTTTAGGCTCCTTGCTCAGCAGGGAGCCTGCTTCTCCTCCCTCTACCTGCTGCTCCCCCTGCTTGTGCTCTCTCTCTTACTCTGTCAATAAATAAGTAAAATCTTAAAAAAAAAGAAAGAAAAAGAAAATTCAATCAGAGTGAAAGATGTCAGTATACTTCCTTCAGAATCAGAGAATCTGATACTCAAATAAAAATAAAGGGGGGGCGCCTGGGTGGCTCAGTGGATTAAAGCCTCTGCCTTCAGCTCAGGTCATGATCTCAGGGTCCTGGGATCGAGCCCCGCATCGGGCTCTCTCCTCAGCAGGGAGCCTGCTTCCTCCTCTCTCTCTGCCTGCCTCTCTGCCTACTTGTGATCTCTCTCTGTCAAATAAATACATAAAATCTTAAAATAAAAAAAAATTTTTTTTAAAAATTTAAAAAAAATAAAGGCAAGGAGAGATTGAATAGGATACCAAAAAATCCAAATTAATCAACTGATTAATTTTAGAAAGCTCTAGTGGAAAATATAGAATTTCCATAAACCATAAAATATTTACAGAAATCAATAATATACATATTCATAAAGAAAACTTCATAAAGTAAGGTTATAAATAACCCGCTAAATTTAAGAATAAATAATAAAATGTTAACCAACAGTAAAAAGCATTGACTGTATGGAAATTAAGAAACACACTTCTAGGGGTGCCTGGCTGGCTCAGTCAGTAGAGCCTGCAACTCTTGATCTTCTGGTTAGTGAGTTCAAGCCCCATGTTCGGCATAGAACTTACTTAAAAACACACACAAACACACTCCTAAATAGCCATTAGATCAAGAAGATCTCAAAGCTAAAATTATAAACTCTATATAGAGAGCGATGAAAAGGGAGAACATGTCATACATGAAAGATGTACTCAGAGCTTTAAAAAAAATAGTCATAATGCCCTTATTATTTTAACTAAGAAAGACGAGGGGCGCCAGGCTGACTCAGTCAGTAAAGCATTTGACTCTCAATCTCGAGGTGGTGAGTTTGAGCCCCACATTGGGTGTAGAGATAAGCTAAAAATAAAATCTTTAGGGGCACCAGGATGGCTCAGTCGGTTAAGTGCCTGCCTTCAGCTCAGGTCATAATCTCAAGGTCCTGGAATCAAGCCTGCTTCTCCTTCTCCTTCTGCCCCTCACCTCTGCTGGTGCGTGCTCTCTCTCTCTCTTTTTCTCATATAAATAAATAAAATCTTTTAAAAATAATAATAATTGTGGTGTCTGAGTAGCTCAGTCAGTTAAGCAACTGACTCTTGATCTGAACTCAAGTCATGATCTCAAGGGTGAGATCAAAGCCCCGCATTGGGCTCCGCACCGAGTGTGGAGCCTGCTTAAGAGTCTTGCTCTCTTCCTCTCCCTCTAACCCTCCCCTGCACCCCTTCTACCCCCACACCCCCACTCACACATGTGTACACACTCTCTCTCAGGATAAATAAATAAATAAATAAATGAGATAAAAAATGAAGAAATTTGATATCTACCTAGGAAATAGAAAAAGAATAGGAAAGCTTTTTTTTTTTTGCCATTTAGGAAGGGAGAATTTATAGAGATAAAAATTGAAACTAACCAAATGAGGGGCGCCTGGGTGGCTCAGTGGGTTAAAGCCTCTGCCTTCGGCTCAGGTCATGATCTCAGGGTCCTGGGATTGAGCCCTGTGTCCGGCTCTCTGCTCAGCAGGGAGCCTGCTTCCCCCTCTCTCTCTGCCTGCCTCTCTGCCTACTTGTGATCTCTCTCTCTCTCTGTCAAATAAATAAATTTTAAAAACTTTAAAAAAAAAGAAACTAACCAAATGAGAAACAAAATTTAGTAGAACAATAAATGAATCCAAATGCTGGTATTTCAAAAGAATCAATAATATACATAACCTGTTGCAAACTTGCTTGAGGAAATAGGAGAGAAAGTAAAAATAGGAAAGATTAGGAGTGAAAAAAAAGACAAACTACAATATAGGAGATTTTTTTTAATTATAAAGTGAAATTACACACAACTCTATTACCACAAACCTGCAAACTAGAGGAGATAGGTAATTTCTCAGTAAAATTTAAATGACTAAAATTAACCCAAGAAGAAGACAAAAAACTTTGAATAGACTAATTATCGCAGAAGACACTAGAAAGGTCAAAAACATCTTTCACTAAAAATGTTTCCTACTGATTTCAGAGCTGAAATCTATCTAACCTTTAAAGAACAGCTAGTTCTTATGGTATTTAAATGATTCTGGGCCATAGGAAAAAAATATAAAAGTTTCTGATTGATTTTACAAAACCTGAACAACTTTAATACCAAAACTTGTGAAGAAAGTATAGAAACAGATAACTATAATCTCCCTTAGGTACATAAATGCAAAATCTTCTTTTTAAAAGACAAATAGTATCTGGCAGTGTAATAAAAGAATATAACAACATGAATAATTAAGATTTATTCAAGTAATGCAAAGGTGGTTGTACATTAGGAAGTCTACCAAAGTAATTCCTTACAGCAACAAGGGCAAAATGTGATCATATTAAAGATGTTAAAAAAAAAGGCATTTAATAAATCCAACACTCATTCCTATAACACTCCAGGGAAGGAATGGGACTTCCAGAAAGGTTGAGTGAGGAGCTCAGCAAATATTATCCTCAAAAAGCAATGATAAAACTGGACAAAGTTGTTAAAAAAAAAAAACAATCATTTCAAATTTTAGAAATTAGCCAAAGCATACACAACACATTGAAAGGCATTATTTACTCTTGGTTACATTCCTTGTTGTGAAATGTCTTTTTCTGATATGAATATAGCTATGTCAACATACTTTAGCTCAGTGTTGTTTACCTTTTTACTTGTAACCTTTGTGTCTTTATGTAAAAGGTGGATCTCTTATAGAAACCTTTTGTGTCATTTATACTAATGTAATAGGATTAGGTTTAAATCTACCCTTTTGCTATTTGTTTTTTATTTATTCCATCTATCCTTTGCTCCTTTTTCCCTCTTACCTGCTTTTAAAAAAAAAAAATTTTTTTTTAGTATTCCATTTTATCCACAACTGTGTATTAGAAACACCTCTTTTTCGTTTGTAGTTGCGCCACAGTTTGTAATGGATCTCTCCATATTACCGCGGTCTCCCTTCAAATAATTTTGTAACACTTCCCGCATATTTTAAGAACCTCACATCAGCGTACGCCAACTTCTCCCCTCCAACAAATGCATTGTTGTCTTACATTTTCATTCCTTCTATACCATGTTGTCAACCTCACAACACATGTGAGCACACCCACTTCTCCCCGGGTCTCTTTCCCTCTGACACCACTGCCACACTCGCAGGGCTTCTGACACCGGATGTGGGGGGGAGGGGTCCCCACAACACGCAATTCTGTGACGCCACCTGCGGGTCCTACAACTTAACTCCCTTCCGACATTGTTTACCTGGAGGTAGTGTCGGATCCCGTGGGTTAAGGGCTAAGTTCCAGGGGACCACGGCCACCCTTCAGATGCCAGTCCCAAATCCAGACTATCACCTGTGCTCCTGATTGGCCATAAATCAAAGATTCCCATGCCCCCCTCCTTGGGTTCAATTAATTTGCTATGGCGGCTCACAGAGCTCAGGAAGAACAGTTTATTTACTGTTTATGACTTCATTTACCACTTTGTTATAAAAGGACATAATAAAGGATACAGATGAACATCTAGACAGAGAGATGGGGGGGCTGTGGGAAGCACAAGGGGCTTCCCTGCTCTCTGCAGGTGTCCCCCTCTCCCAGAACCTCCACATCTTTACCAACCTGGAAGTGCTTTAAATCTCATACTTTTGGGATTTTTAGGGGAGCTTCATCAGGTAGGCATGATCAATCATTAACTCCATTTCCAGCCCCTCTTCCCTCCCTGGAGAATGGGGGGTGGGGCTGAAAATTCCAAGCTTCAGTCATGGCTTGACTTTCTGGTGACCAGCTGCAGTTAATCCCATTCCGGGTAATTTTTTACTTCAGGTATTACACCAAAAAAAATAAAGTAGGGAAGAAAAATAGACCCGAGGTGGATTTTTAAATATGGCCACCAGGGAAAACCTTACCGACGTGGTGAAATTTGAGCAGAGACCTAAAGAAGGTGAGGTGAGGAGATCCAAGTCTTTGCGTCCACCTAACCCTTTCTTATTATGCATTTAGCACTTTTCTCTTTTCTCTTTAATTTGTTCTTTTCTTCTAATAGAACAAGAAGTAGCCTACCATGGTCTTCTGTGTGTTCTTTTCTGTCTCAGAGTCTCTTTAAATATGTTCTTTTACATTTTTATTTTCTGTCTGCCTCTCTCCTGTCTTCCTTTCCCTTATTAACTCTTGCTGCTTCTCTTGTTGCTTCTGTATCTATAATGGTTTTACTTTACTTTCGCTCTTCCAAAGCTTTGACTGCTCACTCTTCATCTCCTTTCACCTTATATTTAAACACTTTTATCTCCCTTTTAACTTTGTATTTCTAGAGACCACATTTTCCTTAATTTATTTGATATCAGGAGGAAACATACCCTGTGGCATATTCTTTATCTGCTGAATTATTTTTTGTCTGATTTTTGCTTCTCATGTATCTTTTTCTTTGTGGCCGCTTTCTGATTACTACTCAACTTTGAATGGAACCAGCTCTAGACCAATTACTCACACAAGGTTGTGTGAGAAGGGTTCAAGACCTGAGTAGAGACAAGGTAGCTTGGCCTTAGGACTTAATCACACTACCTGCATTCATGTCTATATTGCATATTCTCAAATTTGATGTTCTGGAGCTACCTTTGGGTTGACCAGAAGATTCACCTATCTCTTCTATGCAATGATTTTTTTTTTAAATGATGATTTAGTGATTATTTTTCCTGGTTATCTTCTTTATCTATAAGCAGCAGCAGCTGAGATGATTATCATGTATGTTCACTCAACTATCCCATCAAACTGACAGCTTCTTCTAGCAAAGATGGCAGGTCCGCACAAATGACCCTTTGCCGCCCCCCCGCTGCTTCTCTAGGGTGTTAAACCATGCTTGGGGTGCTCCCAAACCCCACCTTCACCCTGTCAGACCTACAGACCTTTTCTTGTGTCAACAAGAAAGTGAATAATGGTTTGGCCTTCAGCCTGAGCCAACTACCTTGAAGACATTCATGTGCCCCGCAAGGTCTGTCAAGGTCTGTGCCCATTCTTGCTGTGTTTGGTCCACATATTACTGTACTTGACAGTTATTCCTCATAGACTTGTTCCCTGACATCTTTCCTTCTTTATTTCATGTTCTTCTCTGTGGTTTGTTATTACTGTTTTGTTATGGTTAGGTTCACTTATCCCAATCTTTAATTGGAAGTTTCTACTATTTATTTTATTTTAATTTAATTCAACTCAAATAAATAGTTATTGAGTGCCTGTAAAGTATGAGGTGCCGTGTTTCGTGTTAGGGAGGGTAAAAAGATGTAGGTAGAAAATCACAGCAAGTATTTGAAGAACACAAATAATCCTATTCTGTTGGAACACAAGTGTGAGGAAAGAAATCTGCACCCATCGCCATGGTGGCAACGGGAATGTTGTTTCAGCAGAAAAGTCTTTGCAACTCTGCTTAAGTGAAAACGTCCTATTTATGTTCTGGGAACCCTCAGGACTATCCTAATAATAGCAATGCCTGGAAGTATTAATAAATGATGCGAACCATCCAAATAATTATGGTAACAAATATTCGGCATGTTCTTTGGTCGTACTTTCATCCAGAACCAAGTGGGCTACCTAACAAAATATAATTTCATTAAAAAAAAAAAAAAAGACAAACGTAGGATGAATGTTCTCTGGAGCGGCTCCTTGTCTAACTGAGGACAAGGCTGTGCCCTGCAGACTTAAAGTAATTGTTCTGTGGTAATTAAGCAAAAAAAAAAAAGGCTTCCTGTCTCTTTAAGAGGCCAGAGAACAAAAAATAAATGGGATCAAGGGCTTTGGGGACCCTGATGATGCTTCAGGCAAAGAAGTGGATTTAAATACAACTAAGCAGGAAGGAGAGGTGGTGGCCACTTTCTATTCTCAAGTCCGGGGATATTGAAACCAAAAATTATTGCAAGATTTCATGGGGTTAAATTACTTCTCCCTACGGCCCCAAACCATGACAAAAAGTCTTCACCTCGCAGAAGTCATAACTGACTCTCAAAGCATTTTCTCACTCCTTTGCCCCTGACCTTCTTGTCCATTCCCTTTTCTCTGACTCCTCTGGATTGCCCAAGAACCACATTTTGCTCAATCTCTGGGTTCTGGGAAGGAGCCGATGGAACTCTGATCTGCTATGTGAAAAGCACAGCTTACAAGATGAACAGTGCGTTTTTTTCCCTCTTTCTGAATCCTGCGGACATTTTACAGACAGAATAGGTATGGGAGCCTTTGAATTGGAGACGGACTGGGAATGAAAAATTTTAAGCACTATTGGCCTAACATCAGACCTTGGCTTTGAAAAACATTAGTATACGCCCGTGTCCAATTGGTGATCCATGGTTCTGGATGGGAAATACCTATACATAAACAGATTCTACAAAATATGTTTTGTTACATTAGCAATAATAATTAGATAAATCCTATTGGGAGTGATAGAAGGAAGAAAATTGATAATTATGGAAGTGATGATTCTTTGAAATACGGTCCCCAGACCAGCAACATCAGCATCACCTCGGAACTTGGTGGAAATGCAGATTCTCAGGCCTCTCCTAGACCTACTGAATCAGGAATTTTGTAAAACCCAAAAATCTGTTTTAATAAGCTCTCTAGATAATTCTGGTCTGTGTTAAAATTTGAGCATGATAGCGCGAGGGGAAGAAAAAGAAGTCAAGGTAAAGATCAGTGATTTTCAAACTTTATCCTGCATCAGAATCTCCTGGAAAGCTTATTAAAACAAAGCTCACTAGAACCTACTCTAAGAGTTTCTGATTCAACAGGGCTAGCTGAAAGGGAAGACAATTTGCATCCCGACAAGTCCCTAGGTGATGTTAATGCTCCCGGTCCTGGGATCACACTATGAGAACCACTGGTCTGCATAAAAGACTTGAGTAAATGCAAGACTTCCTTGGCTCCTTAGAAAAGGATTTTCTGGACTGAGGAGTTGGGGAGCTGGGAATGGGAAGGAGAAGTGATGAAGGCATAGACATGTCCATGATTTATACAGAGAAATGCTCTCCCCACTTTGGGCTCTGGCATGGCAGTCAAGTCTAGGCAGGAAGGGTTTTCGGTTCACTCACTGAGTTTCCTGCTTTCACATGTAGTAGGAAAACAGTAGAAAGATCCAGCAGTCCACAAAGAACCAGGTGGATAATCTTCAAAGTGGCCTTCATGAACCAAGGTCCAAGGACCAGCATGGTGATGACAGTCAGTCGATACCGGTGTGAAGAGATGAGTTCGTAGAGAATATTTTCCTTCTCCTACCCTCACAACTTAGCACCTCAGAAACCAGAACCCAGCCATGAGCTGAGGAAAAGTGGTGAAATTTCCAGTGGACTTAGATTGTTTTCACCACCCTGTAGGAACAGGGCCACGGCCATCCCTGAAACAGTAAGGGATCTGGGGGATACAACCAACATAGTGCATTGGAAAGGGCACATGCTGCTGGCATCTTTCATAGGCTCTTTGGGATATTGTTAAAGACAGAAGTTTTGAAATTCAATTTCAGCGATGCTTAGGAAACATGGGTAAGGTACAGTGCCTCATGATAAACCCTTCAAGCTTGGAGCTGAAATGGCCACTTCAGTTGCCATACCCAAGGACTGGCCTGATGGGGGCATAAAATAGAAATTAAGTTCAGTTGTAAAACATAAAATGACTAATTATGAGGAAACAATTGGTAAAACTCAAATTGAAGGACATTCTACCAAGCAACTGGCTGTACATTTGAATATGAATATGTACTGCATATTAGATTATGGGATTATATCACTATTTTCCTAAATTTGAACAAAAATGAATGTAACTTTGTCTGGATTGAGATTTATACCTGCTACACCCAAGCCCATAACTCATGCTTGATGCTTTCTCCAGCATGGTGAAGTTCATAATTTAGCACAAAGAACTTGTACACCAAGAATAAGAATTGTTTGCTTTTCCAATTTTGAATTAATTAATTAATATTTTTAGAAAGAGAGAGAGTGATCACGCGGGGCAGGGGATGTGGGGTACAGAGGAAGATAGAGAGAGAATCCCAAGCAGACTCCATGCTGAGTGTGGAGATCCATGTGGGGCTGGATCCCATGACCCAGAGATCATGACCTGAATTGAAACCAAGAGTCGGATGCTTAACAGACTAAGCTGCCCAGGCACCCCCATCTTGAATTATTTCAGAACTTTCAAGAGTCCATGGTTGATTTCCTTTTCTGGGTGATTAGGCTGAGGTCAGAGTAGAATGTGCTGGAATTGTCCAGGGCAGGTGTGGAATATCACACAGTCTTGATTTCAGTCATTCCCAGGGTGAGAAGAGCCACAGTTTACTGCTGACCCCTGAGACGGGAAGAGAAGCTTCTTGCAATCTCTTTCAAAGTGACTGCACTTTGATTTCTCTCCTCGTGTAATCTTTCTTGCTTCTGAATTTCTATACTGCTTGCAGTCTGAATCAAACATTCTAACACTTGATTTTATCCAGCCAGATATTTTTCCCTGGTTGTTTTATGGATGTATCACTCATCTCTCAACCGAGATGTAACCTCCTCAGAGGCAGGAACTGTGTCTTCCATTATTTTTGCATAGGGAATGGCATTGCATGGTGCTCAACACCTGTAAGCACAGAGGAAACATTTGTGAATTTATTCACAGAATGCAGTGAATGAATGAATGAATGAATGAATGGATAGGTGAATGAATGAATGAATCGTAGTGCCCATTTCTTCTAATATGCCAGTTTTAAAAAATAAGCGTCTCTCAGACATATGTCTGTTGGATTTGAAAGAAGTAGAATAACAAATTACTGAAAATTTAAGAATTCTCCATCTGCATATAATAACTTGTTACTTATGTCATTAATGGTTGCCTGTATGTTTACTTCAACTCCTTGTTAGAGAATTACCGTGTGCTGCATTATTTAGGGCCAATAATAATACATCTCTAGGGATGCTTGGCTGGCTCCGTTCGTGGAGCATGTAATGGCTGATCTCAGGGTCATGAGTTCAAGGCCCACATTGGACTTACTTAAAGAAAATGCATCTATAGGCATATTCAGTGCTTATTTCAAGTGAGCTGATGGTCTAAGCTAGGCAAGACTGAAATAAGCAAAATCTAGCCCGGTTGTCCCTTCTTTTTATGGTGTTCATATCCTCCTAACCAATCCCCCCTACCCTAACTCTCCCATTTCCTTCCTAACTAGCAGCCAACCAATTATTTAGCCAACCAATTAAATAATTACTTATTTAACCAATCAATTAATAAGAGCTAAAGTATTACCCCCTCCATAGGCCAATTTGTCTTTTAGTAAAGGAGTCATTAAGAGCTAGATTTCAGAATCTACAGAAATGAATCTCTAATTGTAAACCTTCGTATACTGAAAAGCCACTAGGAAAGATTTAGGGATCAGGTTTCTTAAATCTCCGCTTCTAGGAAGGAACCCAACTTACCTAGTCATGTAGCCAGTGCTAGTAAGATTTATGAGAAAGATCCCATTTCTATATCAAGTTTAAAAACCCAATTTTTTTCATTTTACATAGGCATGTTCCCCCAATGGATTGGGGCTAGTGAAACTTAGAAATCACTGGTTTATAAATCTGAAAGTAATTTATCAACTTATTTATGCTTTTTTGTTTTCAAAATATTCATGTGTCCTATTTAAGACATAAATGTCAAATATCTGGTAAAAGTGCCAACAGTCTCTAACAGCATGCTCGAAGCAGACATTGCTAATTGGGTGTAGAGCTCCTTTCCTTCTTAACACGGCC
Organism: Potos flavus; assembly: GCA_028534135.1. NCBI lineage: Eukaryota > Metazoa > Chordata > Mammalia > Carnivora > Procyonidae > Potos > Potos flavus. Next base: position 20,010,057 of record CM052893.1, on the reverse strand, counting down.
CTGCCTGTGTTAAAACCTGGCTGCCGTTGCTGTTCTTTCTGATATCATGGTACCGAGGAAGGAAAAATTTATCAGAATATTATTTGGCAGGAATGAAAACTGTTGCCAAAAAATACAATTAGGAAAGGAAATAACACAAGCAAAAATAAATTAGAACTAAGGAATTATTAAAAAAAAATGTAGGACGTCAAGATGGGAGGGGCATGGCTTTATGTAGTTAATGTCATTAGAACTTTATATAAATTAACACCTTTCTGGGGCGCCTGGGTGGCTCAGTTGGTTAACCGTCTGCCTTCAGCTCAGGTCATGATCCCAGAGTACTGGGATCGAGCCCCACATCAGGCTTCTTGCTCAACAGGGAGGCTGCTTCTCCCTCTGCCTGCCGTTCCCCCTGCTCTGTGCTCTCTCTCTCTCAATCTGACAAATAAATAAATAAAATATTTTTTAAAAAGGTAACAGCTTTCAGAAGATAAGAGAGAAAATGAAAGAAGGAAGGAGGGAAGAAAGGGAGAGAGGGAATGTCATAGGAGGGATGAGTGATTTGTTAGACAGTGTCCTTATTTCAGTGACAAATGTAGCAATGAACTTCATAAGGCTATTCCTCAATAAATGCCAAGGGCATAAGCCTTAGGCATAATTCAGTGAAGACAGTTCCATAGTGGGTCAAGATAATGTGTTCTAATTTGATACCAAAAAAAGAACATAGACTACTGAGAAGTGTGGGTGGATAATCCCAAAGGGAATTTGATAGTTTTGCAGAATATTTTTTACATTTGGGATATTACTGCCAGCCCTCTACACAGTATAACTTTCTAATGACAGTATTACTAAAAAATAGTATCATCTTTGAGTAAGCCCTTATAAAATAATACTCTTACCCTCTCCCTTTTAAGTAATTTTTAGAGTTTGCCAGAAACTTTCGTCATTGTATTCCCTCATAACATTGCTATGTCCTGTAATAAGGCGTTTCTGAATTAGTTATACTTTAGAAGAGTTGCTTCTTGCGAACATATGAAACATATTAACTTGACAATGTTTTTCTACTCCATGGTCAGCCCACACTGGTGCTGTGTCTTCAAACATAGCATTGTAATTCCAGATGCTTCCCAATCAAGAATAGTTCCTGGTACACCTGGGTGCTCAATAAATATGCACTGAATAAATGAATATCAAGGACCCTCATATTATTTTCTCCAACATGCTTCAGGTTTTGAAAGCTTGTTTCGTAAACAATTTGCATTTGAATAATAATAAATTTGCATGTTCAGATCACTCTGCTATACTTTTGGCCCTGTTGGCTCTGAATTTTTTGTGACATTTCATTCTTACTTGAATTTCATTTACAGAGAACGAAAGACACCTCCTGGTCTTAAAATATTGCTTTTATTTGGGATCTTCTCTCAATGATTTATGCATGATCCTTACTGCATACCATAAACCAAACTAAATTCTAGAGGAATTGAAAAGGTAAATGTAGAAAGTGAAATGATTTTTTACAAATTAAAAGAAAGTGTAGATAGTATTTATCTTCACCCATTTAAAAACAGAATCTAAGCATAAAAACATTAATAAAAATTGTAGACTTCATTACATTAAAGTTAAACTTCTGCACACAAAAAAAATCTAAAGGCAAACAAAAAGTAAGAATATATTTTCATTAATAGGTAAAGATTTAATAGCCTTCATTTATAAAGCACTCAAACAATCGATAAGAAAAGTAACTTTTCATCAGAAAGACTGGCAAAGGACACTGACAATTTTAATAAGAAAAAAATAAAAATAGCCATTAAAAACATTTTTAAATGGTCAAACACTAATAATAATAAATGGAAATTATAATGAGGTACTCAGTCTGATGTATCACTTTAGTACATATTTCCACAATTATAATACTTAATACTGGCAAAGGTATAGATTTTCTGGAAAGCGTTTTGGCAATAAGTGCCAAAAACCTTTAATGCTCCCAGGCAAACCAGGGCAAGGTTGTATGTATCACATTAGTTTTATTACATTGTTTATAATGGCCAAACTCTGGGGGAAAAAAAATCTGAATGTCTAAAGAGAAAGGGAATGGTCAAAATAATTAAGGCTTGTAATGGAAAAAAATTGTTGATGAAATTGTGAAATTATGGGAAAATTCATGAAATAGTATTGAATGACCAAAAAAACAAAACAAAACAAAACAAAACTGTTGCATATACATACAGACAGTGTAATTTCAGTTACCTAAAACTGATATATCTGTATATGCATAGAAAAAGTTTAGAAGCAAATACACCAAAATGTTAATTCTATGTTTTGCTAATTACATTTTTTTCTTCTTTGTACTTTTCCCTTATTTCCCCAAATTTTCTACAGTGATCATATATTATTCTCCCAACTTCAAAAAGTAGCATGCAAAATAAAAAATGAAATGCCCTATCTAAATGGAAAATTCTGGAATACTTCCATATGAACATTCAGCTTTTTCTCGAGTTATTTCCTCCTGTGCCTCTGTGTTCTGCATTCTGTTTCCTGTCCTTTATCTGTTCTCAATTTACCTCCCCAGGGGCAGGTGCACTTCAGTGATGATACAATTTCTCTATGACTATAGCTAAATTACTGAAAGCCAAGTCAAATCTGATGGGTCAGATGTGCCTTGTAATAAGAATTTAAAAGCGCAGAGTATCACCAAGAAATAGTCAAAGGGATCCCCCTCAGACTTTAGAAGCAAGCTTTTCTCCTGGGAGCCTTCCTTCAACCCCTGGAGGGTTAGGGGTTCCCGGCTTCTTGTGTCGCCCTGACCTGCCCTCCGCATTTACTGCCTTCATGAGATAATCCGTTCGTGTGCCTTCCTCCCCTCCCCGCCCAGGCTGCAAATTCCTTGTGCACAAGCTTCTGTTTTACTCCTCTCTGTAGCCTCAGAACACAGTCCCGGTCAATCAGAAAAGTACTTCTTGCTTAATGGCTTCATCTGCACCTCGACCCTTAAAAAACGAATTCAAATGAGAAGTGAAAATACTAGTCTCTTAAAACTAACATCAGGGAATGGTACCGAACCCTGCTTGCCTTCTCCGCTCGGCACAGCGAATGGGACAGATACAAAATTGGTAGTTTCAGATTACTCTGGCCAAAAGTGGCGTGTGAAACCCAAACCTTGTATCATTATCACATGTTCACTTACAACTCTCCCCGTCCGTCAACAGACTAACCATTAACCGAAAAAAGCCCTTCTTTTAATAACGTTGCTTGGAAATGATTGCCCCAAACCACAAAACAGAATCGCAAGCTTCTCATTTTGCTGAAATTGGACAAACGTTTACTGTTGCACATTCAATGCTGAGGTCACAGACTGTTCCTAGGCTTGCAAGCCAGCGGTGTCCTCTCTGTTCGCTGCCTGACTGTCACATCTCTACAGCCAGAGCCCGAGGCCACCGTGAGCTCTCTGGGCGGCAGGAATCCTGGGAGGCTCTGCAAACTAGTAAAATTCTTCCATTTGGGATTTTCCTGTATTGGATTATCGATACCGTTTTCTCTGCTAGGGAATCTTTCTGAGCCGTTCCATCTGGACAGCTAACATCCTTCAAGGGCCTCTGCTCTGTGAAGTTTTGCCTGACCACTCTGTCCTTTAAGCCCTCATTAGGTTAAGTGTCTGCCTTCGGCTCAGGTCATGATCTCGGGGTCCCGGATTGGACTCCCTGCTCAGCGGGGAGCCTGCTTCTCCCTCTGCTTGCCGCTCCCCTTGCTTGTGCTCTCTCTGTCAAATGAATAAATAAAATCTTAAAAAAAAAAAAATAGCCCTCATTTGACTTTATATGGGTTTCCTCCCACAATCTGTTTCTCACGCTAGACAGTAAGTTCCTTGAGAGCAGGGATAATAGTTCACGTATTTTTACAGCAAAGTGCCTGAGAAACAGTCAACAACAAATTGAATTGAACCATTGAGAAAAAAAAATAGTACTTTTAGTATTTACTGTATTTTTTTTGGACTCACTCTGGAAGTTACAGCCACTTCTAAACAGAATTATAAACTTTTTCTGACATAGTGTGGTTGGGAGAAATCTTTGAATCATAGTTCTATCAGTTGCTAGCTTGATATTCTAGTAGGTCAATGTCTCTGGAGCCTCAATTTCCTAATCTTTTATAAAATGGGAGTAATAATAATGTACTGTCATCAGGATAAATGAAAGTATGCCAGTCTCCTGGCACATAGTCCGGGATTAATCATCTTTTAGCTGTGTTTATAGTTTCCGCCCTACCTATCAGAACAATTTTTCTCTTTTTCTCTTTTCCACAGTTCCTCTCTTGTTCTTTAAGATTCTTACTCTTTTCCCCATCAGACTTAGTGATACTCTAGAGCAGGAGACTAGAGCAGGAGCAAACATTTCCTATAAAAGGCCAGATATTGGTATCTTTAGGCTTTGCAGTCCTGGTTCTGTATTCTTTGTTTTTGTTGTTTTGTTTCTGTCTCTTTACAACCCTTGTAAAATGTGAAACCATTCTTAGCTCATGGGCTACAAAAAAAAAAAAAAAAAAAGTCCAAATTGGACCCATGACCTACATGGGGTTACGGGTTTGCTGAACTGTGCCCTCGAGCCAGGGTTCTTGAAGTGTGCCCCACTAGCAGTATGGGCATCTCCCCGGGAACTCATGAATGCAGGTTGTTGGACCCCACCTGAGACCTAGTGATCAGAAACTCTGAAGATGGGTCCAGGAATCTGTGTTTTAGTAAGCCATCCAGGTGATTTTGATGTAGGTGTTCAACCTTGACTGCACGTTAGAGAGAGCTTTAAAACGTTTCAATACCCAGGCTTCACTCTCTGCCAAATCGGAGCTCTGCGGGTGAGACCGAGTCATAGGTGTTGAAAGCCTTGCAGGTGAGTCAAGGTGCATCCACATCTGGGAGCCCATTGTATGAAGCTGGGGGAGAGCCTCTGCACCTGCAAAGAGAGATTTAGTCCTAATATTGCCAACGTATCTCACATTTTGGCGTCTTTTCTTGTTTTGACAATTTCTTTTGTTTTTGTTTTTGTTTTTGTTTGTTTTGACAATTTCTTAAAGGAATCTTAGTACAATCAGTTCATCAAGATAGCTATTCAGTACTGCATACAAAGCACTGTGTTAGGTACATCCGGATATAAAAAAAGTATATTAATATGGGTTTTTTCTACTTTTGAATAATTTGCATATAAAAAGGGAACTTCTCCATTTCAAGAAGCTCAGAATTTCAGTTTTACGGGGAGAGAACAACTCAAGGAGCACCACCCATATTTCCTTTGTCACTGAGTTTCAACCTGAAACATCTTTGTTGGCCACTAATTTCACTTTCCTCGCCATTACTAAGAATGGGCCTAGTCCATTACCCCATGATTCCACAAAAAATAAGCTGTAGGGTGTTTTCTTCTTGTTGCAAAATCACATTTTCCTATAAATATTCTGTGGAAAAGTCTTTGTATGGTTTTATATTGGTAAGATAATTCTAGAGTGCCACATTTGACAAATGACATCAGCTAGCCTTCTCTAGCCATAAACCATTTTAGAACTCTTATGCATAATTTGGCTTCAGGTCAAGGTGGTGTAATATGAACCAGCAGAATATACAGCACAGTGTGTCCTCAGCAGCTATCCTAAAGATCAGCAAAACTCATCCCTGTAAGAGCAGCTCATCTGTGAAGCAAGGTCAAGCTCAGTGGTCATTAGAGAAGGTTCCCTTAATGGACTCGCTCCTTACCTGGAGATACTTCTGCTTTGTAACTCTTCTGTGCCGGTCCCTCTGGTCGTCTGTCTTATACCCATTCCCTCCCACCACCAACTACTGCCTATCTTCTTTGCTACAGGCACTCCTATTTAGTTCCAGAGTCTGATAGCCATTTTCTTCAGGGAGGTTGGCCCCAGGGGCAAAATCTTGATCATTCAGGCAAATCAAAAGTAATTTCATTTCCTTTGCCAGTGATCAGTTTAAGAATAAGCATGGGATTCATAATTCTGACTAGTGAGACCGGAGAGAGATTCTGCAGAGGGAACTTCTGGAAGGTTCTCCTTGCTGTTCAAAAGGAAGGCAAAGGAAGATGTTTCTTCTTAGGCTGCTGGATACAGTTTTGTGAGGATAAGATGCTTAGAGCTGCCATAGCCATCTTGCCACCATGAAGGAATATGTCTGGAGCCAAAAGCCAGCACAATGAGAATGAGGTAATAAAAGATGGAAAGAATCTGGTTTCTCTGATGAACGCGTTAGCTGCTGAATTAAAGACTCAGATATCACCTGACCTCCAGATTTCATTGCTGTGTGAGATAATAAATATCCTTATTATCTAAGCCACTTTGGGCAGATTGTCTGTTTTTAGAGCCCAAAGCATCCTAACTAATACATCCATGTTAGCCATATAATCAAATGGAAGGAATCTTGTGTTAAGTGTCTGCTTACTCCAAAAACCAGTATTAGTACTGGCAATTTTTCTGTTGGAAGAAAGAGTTTTTCACTCATTTCTTTCTTAGTTTTTCCCTTACTGACATAGCTTATCCCCAACACAGAGCTATGTCTCACTGAGTATTTTATACCTACCGCTCTTATTCATGAAGACCTGAGTGAGCCACTAGCTTTGGACTTGCCTCAACCCACAACAGAATGGTAATCCCATCCACCCCAGACACAGACACAATGAAGGATAGTCCTTAGCATGCAACAGCAGGCATTTTATCTGTTTGTGGTTAACATTGACATTGATGTTACCATAATCCTGAGTCTGAGTTCCTCCAAACCTTCTCTATACACCCAGTGCTTGACACATAACAGTCGTTCAACAAATATTTGTTGGATGTATGTGTGCATAAACTATTTGTAAATATAACAGCAAGGAGGATTTAGAGAATTTAAAATATTTGAGGCTCTGTTTTTGATGTCGAAACCCAAATACTAGCTAGCCTTTTTTTCTGCCACATCTAGTTAAACCCAGTGTGCAAAGTATGATAGCTCCCCTTTTTAGGAACGAAGAGCATCCCCCTTCTCTTGCTCTGATTCTCATGCTTGCTCTGTCTGGAAGCTTCCGAATCTTAAAGGATCTGATCCTGTGAAAAATTTTAAAACAGGTATTTTCATGTTGGCAAGAAGATTGTTTCTTGAAGCCCAAAGAATTCTATCATTGCTCGCTGAGAGTCTGTAACATATTGGAGTGTGTGTGTGTGTGTGTGCGCGTTTGAGAGGGCCATGCACTCGTTTCTTTTCTATAGTAACCGGTTTATGTGAACGACTTCAAAGGCGAGAGACTGTGACATTGCTTTGAAGAAGTGCCTTCCTTGGAACTATTTCATCCATCAGACTGATTCTGGTGGCTAGAGTAAAGAAAAGATTGGCTCCGTTCGACCTCCTGTGTACTTTCCCCCAGAGAAGGGCCGATTTGTGATGTTCGGGGTGAGACGGGGCGAGGAAGAAAAGGCCCCCTTGTTTTCTTGTGGAAACTTCATCATCGGACTCAGAAAAGCGAATCGGCTTCATGCTAAGATTAAATGTCTCAAGAACCAGACCCTCTTCACTGAGAGAGATTGAATGACCTCAAAGGAGAGAGAGGAACATCGTGCTGAGACCGGGCTTCTCTGAAGCTACTCTGCTTCAGAAATTAATTCCTTGTTGGATAGCGCTTGTACAATAGTCCCATGGAGGAGGGGAGAGCATGCTAGAGCAAAGGAATGTGTGGGTTAAATGTGCTTCCCCCAGTCCCCTGGCATCCCTGCAAGGATATACAAATTATTGGGTGAATCCTATTGACTAGTACTAATCCCTCCACGGCAGAGTTGTCTGAATCTCTACCTAACACTTAAGATTTCCTTATGAAATAGTGACTTGTTTATACATCTGTCTCTTCCATTAAATTTTAAGTGCCTTGAAACCTGGCCCATGTTTCAAGTCATCTTTGAACCCCGTGGCTGAAATACTTACAGTAGCAGGCGCTCACTAAATATTTTGAAATGGAACTAGATCATTATGGAATAGCGAAGAAACTCAGGCTCATTGAGTTTACAAGTATTTATTAAGTCTAGAAAAGACCAGGCAGGGACTGTAAGCAATGGTATTTTGCTTATATAATGAGGAGAAACTGCGATTTGTAATCAGAAAGACCACATTTCAAATCCTAGCTTTGCAACTCACTGGTTGTTCTACTTTGAGTTAGTTACTTGATCTCACTAAGCCTCAGTTTCATCCTCTGTGAAATGGGGATGAAAACAAAATTTTCAGGGGGCCGTTGGGGAGATTAAATGAGGTGGTGTTGTGGGTTGATTATGGCCCCTCAAAATTCATGTCGTTGAAGTCCTGACTCCCAGACTGTGACCTAATTTGGAAGCAGGGTCTCTGCAGACATCATCAGTCAAGATTAGGTCATCCTGGTCTAGGGTGGCCTCCTGATTCAAGGTGACTGGTTCCCTTATAAAAAGGAGAAATTTGGATACAGACATACACACTCAGGGAAAACATCAGGTGAGGCTGAAGGCAGAGATCAGGGTGATGTTTCTAGAAACCAGGATAACACAGGGTGTGCCCAAGCCACCGGATGCTAGAGGCAAAGAACAGATTCTTTCTGTAAGCCTCCAAAAGGAACCAACCCTGCTAACACCTTAGCTTGGATGTCTAGCCTCTAAAACTGTGAGATGATACATTTTTGTTGTTTAAAGCCATGCTAAGGAGACTGGACTTTATCTTGTTGACAATAAATATTTTTTTTATCGTGGTAAAATATGCACCAGAAATTTACCGTTTTAACCATTTTTAAGTACGTGATGCGGTAACATGAGGTGTATTCACACTATTGTACATCACCACTATTTGGTCACAGAACTTTTCATCATCTCAAACAAAAACTCTCTTCATTGAATATGGAATTAGTGTTTGATGGAGAATTACCATCCCCCCCCAGTCTGCTTTCAACCACTATTCTACTCTCTATCTCTATGAATTTGCCTATTGTAGGTACCTCAGAGAAGTGGAATTATACAATTTTTGTCCTTTTGTATCAATTCACTTAGCATAATGTTTTCAAAGTTCATGCATTTGTCTCATGTTTCATAATTTCATCTTTTAAGGCTGAATTACAAACACACACACATTGCATTTTGTTATTGCACTTATCTGTTAATGGACCTCTGGGTTGTTTCCCCTTTTTGGCTATCGTGAATAATGCTGCTACAAACATCAGTGTACAAGTATCTATGTGAGTCCCTGTTTTTACTTTGGGGGGTATACACCTGCAGGTGGAATTATGTTATCATACGGTAACTCTATGTTTCACTTTTTGAGAAACCATCCAGCTCTTTTACCCAGCAGCCATTCCCTGTTCCATTCCCACCAGTGATGCACAAGGATTCCAATTTCTCCATATTCTCACCAACACTTAGTTTCTGTTTTGTTTGTTTGTTCGTCTGTCTCATTGTAGCCATGCTAATGGGTATGAAGTGGTATCTCATTGTGGTTTTGATTTCCATTTCCCTAAGGATTGGTGATTTGAGCCTCTTTTCATGGGCTTATAGACCATCTGCATATTTTCTCTGGAAAAAATGTCTATTTTCCTATTTGCCTATTTTTTTAAACTGAGTTGTTTGCTTTTTTGTTACAGGATGGCAAGAGTTCTTTATATATTCTGGCTCTTAATTGCTTATCAGACATATGATTTGCAAAGATTTTTCTCCCACTCCATGGGTTGCTTTTCACTTTTTTGATAGTGCCTTTTAATGCACAAAAGGGCAATACGTAATGTTAAGCAGAGAATAGATATTTTCCAATTGGTTTGTGGAGGGTGGATTTGAGTGGGGCAAGGCCAGGGGGCTGGGGAGACAGGTTAGATGACCACAATATCCAGGCAAGAGATAGTAGGGTCTAAGCTGGAACAAACAAAGAAGAAATAGAAAGAAAGACTTATTTAGGAAGTAAAAGCCACCGGATTATGGCGATAGTGGAGAAAAAAGGGACAGAGGGAGGAAGTGTTGGGAAAGTACTTCAATATTTAACAAGAGATGATGAGGACCTGCACTGGAGAAGCAGCAGTGAGGGCAGAGAAGAGACAAATTTGAGGAGATTAAGTTCTAACTGATTGGACAGGCGTAGGAAAGAGGGGAGTGATTGATGGCTCCAAGCAGGGACAGCCCAGTAAAATATTACCTTAATTTACAGTTAGCAACCTAAATTAAATCAGTATCAGTCTCTGACACAGACTGGTCTAGATGTGTCGACTCCTGTAAGAGTGGTTTAGTTGAGTCTGCCCTGAATCTCCCTTTCTCACCCATCATTGTTAATGCAGCAATCAACCTGGCTGATGCACAGGACTGCATTCCAGAAGGTTTCGGGTACTGGTTAGCCCGGCTGGAACATATTTCATATCAGAGCCCAGTGGTTACTATGGAGGGAGGGGTTTCCTACTACAGGCTCCTTCCTCAACCCTCACTGGAGGTGACACTATGGAGGGATGGGTACTTCTCAGGCAAATTCTGGGGAGTGTGGGTTACAGCTGTTGTGTGGTACAGTCATAGTGGCTTGCAAGGTGACTTCCTGACAGGCTCTCTCTACCACCGACAGGGTGAAGCTTTTTTGTAGTTGAGAATGGGAAGGACTTTGACATTGTCTCATTTAAATAAGCCTTTTCTGCGGCATGGGATCAGTTAGCAGTAGTGATATCAAGCACTTAAAGATGTTGTGTCCCATCTAATTATATTTCTACAGGGAAATGTTAAAGGTATATCTATCTTTATGTACACATATAGAAAAAGATTAAGAAATCATAGTCTGAAATCACAGGATTTTAACATTTTTGAAATAGGCTAACCCAAGCTTTGGAGACCATTTGACAATTCCCCTTCCCCCACAAAAAGCAACATGGCAGCTTTTATGATTTTTTTGTTTAATTCTCTTGCTAAAGCTAATTAACTTGTGATTATATTTTGTCTGCCTTCAAAGGACTTTCATATAGTGGAGAGTATTAGTCACAAACATGTGTGTTCCACAAGCAAACCCTGACCCATACACGTTTTAAATTTGAATTGATGGGGTGCCTAGGTGGCTCAGTCTGTTAAGGGTCTGCCCTCAGCTCAGGTCATGATCCCAGAGTCCCGGGATCAAGGCCCACATGCTTCTCCCTCTCCCTCTCCCTCTGCTGCTCCCCCTGCTTGTGCTCATTTGCGCTCTCTCTCTCTATCTCTCTGTCGGAAAATAAATAAATAAATTGAACTGATTGCTGACATTAAAAGCTGGAAGACTTCACATGGAAATCGAGATTTCTGTTCTCTCCTGATAAAGCACAAAGGACTCACCTTCACAGCTGTCAATAACCACCTGGAGCTGAGAGGGGTCCCCGTGCCCCTCAGTCCTCACCCAGCCTAGGGCCATCATCCACATTACTCCCCAGCCCTATAGCCATGTGGGTAAGACACCCCCATAGCAAACACATTCTATGTCATTCATGTAACGATAACCAACTAGTTATTTATATTCATTTAACAATAACCAACCAAGTATTTTTGAAGCATGTACTAACTGCCCATTCCAGTCCCAATTGCTCTTTTAGGCCAAAAATAGGAAAAAACTCACTCTTATATTAAAGGTACTTAATAGTCTGGTTCTGTACCACCCAATACAGCCTCTAGTCATGCGGCACTACTAGCGTACATTTGAAATGTAGTTCGTCTGAATTAAGATGTGCTATGAATAAATAAATAAATAAACCCCCATATATACATATATATAAATATAACCCATATATAAATATAAAATACATGGTGGATTTCAAAGATATTCTACAAGAAAAAGTAAAATATATTATTAGTAATTTTTATATTGATTACATGCTGAAATAATCTTTGATACCATGACCTAAATAAAATTTATTAAAAGTAATTTCACCTGTTTCTTTTTATTTTCCAATGCAGCTATTAGGAAATTTTAAATTACATATTTCTGTTGGACAGCGCTGGTCTCATTGGTGGATGTGTGTTCAGCAGAAATTTATCCAGACTCCAAGAAGTTGGGACGAAAAATGCACAGTAAGGGAAATGGAAGGTGGATCTGAATAGGTGAAATGTGACTAAATTTGTGTCTATTACCTCCCAGAGCCTGAAACTGCAACAGGCTGTCTGTCCCCTTAATCCCATTCCTACTCTTTTCCTTCTGCCGCACTGACAAGCGTTGGTGACAATGATGGCGGCTGACTGTGAGGAGTGGGGGAAGGGGAGGCAGCAAGGTTTAGGATTTCAAGACTGCTGGGAAGCTCTGTTTGCTCAGGTCCCCTGAGAAGCAAACAGCCAAGATGGGATTAAATATGCAAGGAATTTGTTAGGGAAAATACCTGAATGAGAAAAAAATGGGGAGAGACCCAGAGAAGCCTGGAAGAGCCAGTAAGAGCAGTAGTGAAGGAGGGAGGGACAGAAGGTTGGGGGAGGTGTCTTCTGCTGCGGCGGAGTCGGCCGCACTGGTTCGGCAAACAGCACAGAGTCCTGGGGGCAAGATCAGAGGTCTGAGGAGTCCTGTGTTTCCCAGGCATCGGTCCGCTGTAGTACCCTTAATGCACTGGGTCACTGGCTTGTAGCAGCCACTGGGACACTTGGCCTCCGCACCAACACAGCAGTGGGTTTCAGAGCGCGGCAAGGCTGGGGCCCGTGGTTCATCTTGTGGTCTCTGGTTGTAGGTCCGCACGTGCATTTTCATAACTGCCATAGAAGGCATCTCTGGTACCTAACAGGCTCTGAGACAACCTAGAAAAAGCATAGCCAGAATATTTGCTGCAAGAGAGCAGAGACTTAAAATAGCCTCTCCTTCCTCTCATCCTTCCAGTACCAGCGTCTTTATCTGTTCACATAGGTCTTATGTTCTGATCCTTGAATTATTTGTATGACTCTCCTTTGAAAATGCTATATAAACAAATATAGAAGAAAGAGCAACCTCAAAATATATTCTTTATAGAATGAGTTGAAGTGCTGATGGGCTAGCAGTGAGCAGAATGGGGGTTTGAATTAAAAATTTTAAAGGTCGCTGGCAATCTCAAGAGCTATACTTCTCTAATCAACTCTTAAAGGAGTAGACTCTTTTTTAATAGCCTTTTTCTGTAAATATAAACGTAAAATAGGTTCTTTGAAAATTGGAGGAAAAAATTTTTTTTGAGAAAATGTATTTTAAAAAGCAATTACCTCAATTTCTACCACAGGAACCACCATTACTAACATTTTAATATTTTTAAAGCCATGCGTATGTATTTTAAGCTTCTTATGATCATGTTATATATACAATTTGATAACTTCTTTTATAGTATAATGTGGCATAAACATGTCCCCATATCATTAAAAACGCTTTAACATGGTCTATATTAGTGTACATCTCTGAATACCTCTTTATGATTAATTCCTAGAAGGGTAGTAGTTGTTAGGGCAAAGGGCATACAAACTTCTAATGCTTTTGATATATATTGATAAATTACTCTATCAGCAGTATATGAGAGTGCCTGTTTCTCTAAACTTTCCTCAGCCGTAGGGATAGTAATTATTAAAAATCTACCAGTTATGTACAGAGAAAGTGGCATAATGTTTATTTTCTTTAAACACTAGTAATATTGAACTTTTTATTTTATTAATAGTTTATATTTCCTCTTTATAAATTATTTTGTCATAGCTTTGATCAGCTTTCATTGGATTCATATCTTTTCTTATTGGTTTATAGAACTCTTTATACTAATGGCCTAATCATTTATCTATCCACTATATTGCAAATGTTGCCTCAGTGTGTCATTTACTTTTCCATTAGTTTATGATGTTTTCCTGATATACAGTTGTTTCATGCATTCTAAACTAGCAATCTTTTCATTTATGATTTCTGCTTAGCTAAGCCTTGCCTATTTCAAGATTATACAAAATCTTAAATCTATGTTTTCTGTTGTACTAAAAAAAATAAAAGTGGCTTTACTTTTCACATTTAAATTTGCCATCTTCTGTTAACTATATTCAAATAAAAAATTTTAAGTAAAAATAAAGATGAAGAAATTGAGGCAAAAAATATAACTAAATATGTCATCCATATGGAGTTTATTTTTAAATATTGTTCAAGGTAGGAATTTAATTTTGCTATTTTACAAATCGTTATCAGTTTGTTCCAACCCTATTGATGGCAAAAGCTATCTTTTCCCATTTATTTGAATTTTCGTCTTTACTATACACAGGGAGAGTATTTTAAATTTTTCTGTGGATTTTAAAAATCTCGTTTTTATTCATTTCCATTTTATTCATTTCCAATTTTATGTGGCTTATACATTTTTCTACTTTGGTAAATGTATGGGCATTTCTTTTTTGTCAAGTACTGTGGATCTCAGTCACTGCAAACTATTGTATGGTGTGTTGCAAAGTAAATTTTACTGCTAATAAAATATCTAAACTTGCAACTGATGTATATATGAATTAGAGTTCATCTGATATATCAATACTAACACCTTTCTCATTCAACTGGTGTTATATTTCTTTTTTTTTTTTCCCTCAGTTTTATTGAGACATAATTGACATACAGCACTGTATATGTTTAGGGAAGAAAGAATAATAAGTTGACTTACATCCATTGTGAAATAATTACCAAAATATCTTTAGTTAACATCCATCATCACATATAGTTACCAAAAAAAAGAAAAGAAAGAAAGAAAAAAAGAAAGAAAGAAAAGGAGGAAAGGAACATAAAGGAAAAGAAAGGAAGGAAGGAAGAAAGAAAGAGAAAACAAGAAAGAAAGAAATGTTTTTTACCCTGTCATGGGAATGTTTAGGAAGCATTACAATTCTTTATAGTGGGACAGACAGGTAGAAGCTTATGTGGAGTCACATCTTTACATAGATGTCCACGAGCTCTTGTCATTCTAGTGTTCTTGTTCTTGAATTTCCTGAAGGGTTCTGCTTCCCATGATGTTTTAAATTCTCCCTGGTCCCCCTGACTCAAGCTGGTATAATTAAGCCTCTATTTCTTACAACCAACAAAGCCTCACTAAAACACCATGCACATGCTGGAAGAAGGGACTAGTACACATCAGCTCAGTAGCCTGGGAGGTAGACATGAAACTTAAACAACAGATCTCTAAGGCAGTGAGGTAACCCTGGAGAGTGGCTGTGAGGTAGTTCACTGTTAGCCGGGCTGGGCCCTTTGTCCAACAGTCCCCCTTAGCAGCTAGTTCTGACCACTGTAGTAGGATATAACTCTGAGTATTGCCGTTGGTACACTTCTGGGAGATTCTGTAGGGATTAATTTGCTCCTCCCTGGCCACAGTAGCTCCAGGATCTCCAGCATGGGTGACAGTGAGACTCCACTGCAAACTCCTTTTTCTCACTCCTTGGGTCTTGCTTTTGCATTTCATGAATTAGAGGTTGCCTTTCTTTTTCTTTCAAATGAGTTTCATTTTATTTATAGAAAAGTCCCAAATATTTTTTAGATTTTTTGGAATGTGGTAGCACTTTAATTGAGTTACAGGTTTGCTCTTGTTTTTAAAATTCCTTTGAAGGGGCATGAAGGAGTAAAAAGCCCTTGTGCTCCAATTATCATCATCTGTTGAAAATTACATTTTCCAGTTTAATTCTTTTTTTCCTCACTTAAAACTAAAACATCTTAATTTGTATATAATACCTCCTTATTGAATCCACCCAAGTAATCAAGGGAAAAAATACAATGAAAGCAGATCAGCTGGTAGAAATACCAGGATATCTTTAATAGCTGTAAAGCATTATTCAACATATATTTGTATATTCTCAGAATAATAGGCATCATATTCTTTGATATTTTGCTCTATTCTTTTCTCCATACTTTCTTTGTTCTCTCTCTTCTCTCTTATAGTCAGTTCACATCAGGATACCTAGTGGGTAATATTGGCAATAAATAACTCATTTGATAAACACATTTTGAGTCCCACAATTTACAAAGCTTTAAGTAAAGGGTTATAGGAAATGTGAACAGTAACCAAGTGCTGGCTCGAACAGCTGCCATCACAAAATTATAAACAAACTTCAACAGAGCACATGAAAAGGTGTTCAACACGATTAGTCATTAGGGAAATGCAAACCAAAACCACAATGAGATACAACTTCACACCCACTAGGACAGCTACAACAAAAAGGACAGGTATTAACAAGTGACTGTGAAGATGTGGAAAAATTGAAACCCTCCTATTCTTCAAGGTGATAAAAATGTTCCAGAATGGAACAGTGTTGATGGTTACACAGTCATGTGATTGATTGTACGATAAACAACTGAATCATGCAATTTGCAAAATACATGTCTGCCATGTATTAGTCAGAATTGGTTAACTACTACAACAAATAAACCAAATCTCAAAGGCTTTAAACAAGCCCAAAACTTCAATAGGAGCTTGGGGAGGAAGAGTTCAGTTCTGACAACGGGGATTTTGGAAGGCTTCTCAGAACAAAAGACATTTAAGTCAGACCATAAAGAACAAGAGATTATGATAGCCATTTACAAAGCATCCATAAATGCTCTTTAAATGTGCAGAATGCCAGGCCTTTATTTTTAATTCTCTGTATTTAGAGTTTGGTCCCCTTGTTGCAAATGAAGAACCTGAGGCTCAGCGAGGTGAAGATGGCTGGCCCATGATCACAGAGCTAGTGAATGGCAGAGTTGGATTGGCTGACAGGCAAGCTTTTGAAATATGTAGAGGTTTGAGTGGTCTACACAGAGGGAACAACAGTGCAAGGGTGTAAGGGTAGAAATAGTGGAAGATGGGTGGGAACCAGCAAGTAAGCCAAGTAGCTGGGCCAGCCCTCCAGTTAGCAACTGGAACTAGGACTTAATCTTCACAGGTAGGCAGGACTCAAATTATGGAAGGTTTTGTGTACACGATGGAGAAATTTAGAGAGCAAGACCTCTTCTTCCCGCAGAGTTTATAATCCATTGGACAGACAAGACCCACTGTGAAATAACAATTACTATTAACACATTATAGGCTGGAAGCCTGACAGTATTCTAAGCTGACACCACTAAGAACTGATGACTTGTGTGTCTAGGGATTCATCTGTTACGCCCACAGTGGCCCAGCTGTTGCTGACCTGGAAAAAGGGGCTCCACTGGAAAGCTAACTTGTAATATCCAGGCCAGGCTTGTGAAATGAGGAGAGGTAGCGGATAGCCTGGGAGCTGGCTCACCCCTCCTGGGCCTCTGAGATCTCCGCCCTCCTTCATTCTTACTCTTTTGCCTGGGGCTGAATCTCACTTCTTGGTTATGGGTTCTTAACACTCCCTGCTTCAAGTGACTGTTACACGTTTTCATCATCTATCTACCCAGGTTTGGAAACTGAGATAAAAGAAAATACGGACCCTAGGGAGAAACCCGAGGAAGAAATAAATGGATGTAAGTCAGAGTCATAATTTTCAGATTTAGAAAAGCAAGTTACTCAGACTAATTCACACATCACTGAGAGACCAATTAGAACCATTAGCAAGTTGTTAGCACTGACTTTAAGCTACCTGCTCTGATGTAGTCCCAACTATTCAGAAGGGGCTGTGTGGTGTCACTGGAATTAACCAGTATAAACATACCTGTACATAAACAATCCTCGATCCACAACTGTCTGTTGGGGGTTTACCTGCCTGTGCACTGTGGTCCCTCCCCGAAGGCAGATTTAAACACACACAGACAACTATCTAGTCTCAAACCACTAGCTACTGGCCTTGGTGGTGGAGTTAACGTAAAAGGTGTGGAAGGTCCCCAACAGCATAAGGTTGTAAAATTTCAGCAAAGGAGGAAGACTATGGCTACATAAAAGTTCAGGGACTCCAAGGCTGGGTTGCTCAGACAGACTTCCCTTTAGGACTTACACTTGGAGCCTCACCTTGAAGGATGGGTAAAATTGACGCAGAAAACTGGAGGAGATGGAAGAGAAAATATATTTCCAACAGAGAGTGGGCTCTGGCATCTGACCAGTGAGAAGCAATCTTGGCTTTACCAGTTGCCCTTGCTCTCATTACTTTACCCCTCTGTGCTTCCATTTCCACATCCGCGTGGGAATGATGAGAACAGTAGTATCTGTCTGATGGCATTGGTGGGGAAGATGAAGTGCGTTAGTTCACACACAGTATGAATCACATGATGCCTGGTTAATACACAGCTGACAATCAGTGTTAGCTGTTACTGCATGGAACAAATACAAAGAAAGCACATTTCAGAGCAGTACTTATTTTAGGATCGCTTGTTTTTGAATAATCCTACCAAAGCTACTTTTAACTCGATCATTCAGAAAAATTAACCTGATTTGTACCTTTTAAAAACAAATCACATAAAATGAATTCATGTCGATCAATCTGAGATATTCTAGGAGGTAGCTTTTGTAACATTTACTACTTGTTTTCCAATCCACCTGCATTTTCCTTGGTTTCCTTTTTATCGTCAATAGGGAAGGGAACCTACCTGTCCTCGGTTGCGCTGCTATAACAAAATACCACAGACCGGGTGACTTAAACTACAGATGTTTATTTCTCACAGTCCTGGAGGCTGAAGTATGAGATCAAGATGCCAGCACAGTCAAGTTCTTGGTGATGGCCCTTTTCCTGGCTTCTATTTCCAGAGGGCTGTGTCGTGGGCAGGGTGGGGTAGGAGAGAGTTCTGTATTCTCTTCTTATTAAGGGTGCTAATCTCATGAGGACCCCACCCTCATGACCTCATCTCCTAAAGTTCTACCTCCTCCTAATAGCATCGACACTGGGTTTAGGGCTTCAACATAGAAATTGGTATTGAATACGAACATTCAATCTACTTAAAAGAAAAAGAAAAAGAAAAAATAAGAAATTAAACATTCAAACTTATTTGGTACGAATGGTCCTATAGTGCCAACTATTTTATAAGTTAAAGCTTTAGGAATAAAATTAATTATAAGAGTAGACTTTGAAGGTTAAAAATGCAAATTTTCTGAGCATGAAGGATACCATTTTTCTTCGAAAATTATAGTTGGAGCGTTTGAAGATACAGAATTCAGAGATTCTGCTGGGGTGGAAGGGCAAAGAGGTGATGGCTTTATCACTTGTAACTAGAGGGGGTAATCATGTTTTTCATTATTTTTATATATTTAGAGTTATCTTAATAATTATGAGTAGCTAGAGAGATTATTCTGTGATAACATGTCTAGTAGATTTAGCTTGTGCTGACCAAAGAGATTTGCATGGTTTGTGCTGGATGCCTGCCTCTCCAGCTCCTTAGTGCCTCTCCTGTCTACTTGGTCCTGTGCTCTTCTCTTCTGCAGTCTTTACCAATGTCCCCACCGTCCCACTGTCTCTCCTTTGACCATGTGCAAAAAAGTGTGTGTGCATGTGCGTGTGTGTGTGCATGTGGTGGGAGTCTCCGCCCTTGTGTCTTCCACATGTGGTGGGGAAGAGAGATGGTGGAGAGGTGTCCCTGGGATCCCAGGTGAAATGAAGAATGAGTTTTGTCATTAAAACAAGGTTTATGAAAGCAGTTAATTTCTACGAAAATTACAGCACCAAAGAGGGTTTATTAAAAAGCTGAAAGGGGCTTAAGTTTCAAGACCCCTCATTTCACATGAACCCTTCCAAGGGGTTTTTGTACTTTTGTATTCCTTATCTAGAAGATTTGGCTCCCCACTTGTGCTTCCAGCGCTATAAAACCTGGATTGTTTCTAGTCAACACTATCGTTTAATTACAGATCCCTTCCATGGACTGTTTGCAGACTATCCTGAGAACCTCACTCCGTATCTAATGTTACTTCTAAATAGCGTCTATTGAGAAACAAACACTTACTTAAAAACATACAACCTGTTCTCTGCCCTAGGAAGTTGTCTGGGTACTTAATAAATGTTTGCCGATGAAATAATAATGAAATAAATGAAGGGAAAAATGAATATACTTGAAGCACTTATTAAGTGTTTCTCTCTGGATGATAGGATTATAGTGATTTTTCTTTTCTTCATACTTGGCCGAGTTTCCAAAATTTCTAAATTTTCTACAATGAACATGTATTCCTTTGAATAATTTTAAAACTTGCTTTAAAAGTTCGTAGGACAGATGCTGTACTTAATTTATACATGTATGAAGTGCTTGCTTTGTGGCCTTCTGTTAGCTCTGACGAGACCAAGTCAGAGGAGACCGACATTGCCTTGCCCTCAACAATCTACAGTGTCAGTCACTGTTCTGAGGCCTGAAGGGATAGAATTCAACACAGGTCAACATTTACAGAGTTGGTCTATTCAGGGTGGTCTGTGTAGATGAGGGAAGTTGGGGGCGGGGGGGACAAAAGCTTGTTACTAGTACTTAAGGATCCTTTTACACAGATAAACGCACACACACATCTTAGTCATCATATATTTCTTTCATTTTAGCAGAGGAGGCTTTAGGCATGGCCTAAAAACCCCAAAGAAGAGCTGACTACATTTGCATAAACCCAGCAGATGGATCCCTCCCCCAACCTTAAGAAGGAATGCAAAGATTAAAAAAAAAAAGTCTACCAAATTTGGGGTTAAACTATATGTCTGAAATAACAGCTCATATTTAGTGAGTTCTTACTATGTGTCATTACGCAAAGTGTTTTACACACATTAGCTCCTCATTTTATTTTCCTTTTACTTTCACAACAAGCCTGAGGTAGCAGCCAGTATCATCAATCCCATTTTACAGCTGACAAAAGGAAGGCTAACAGAAATGAAACGGGTTGCCTAGGGTGATAGAGATGGTGGCTGGCAGTGCCTGATTGGAATCGAAATTTGCCTCATCTCCCTTCTTAACTGTTCCTCTTTAGACTACAGAGAGTTCTGGTTCCAAGGAGAAAAATGAACTTTAAAAACCAGAACACAAGTGATTTTCAAAAACAACGTGATACCAGCCTTTTAAACTGAGAACGAAAAAGCACCAGAAAACCATTTTTTTCAAAAAGCCTGACTTCCCAGCCATGATGGGTGGTTATTAACTCATTTCATTACACTAAATTATGAATTTGCTTTTCAATTAAGTGTCTCATCCCTGTCTGGGCTCTGACGTGTCTTTTTCCATTTTCCAACTTCATCTTGGTGGAAAGTGAGACATGGTTTGTTCTGTGTGTAATCCACGAGACCCAGGGGGGTTATCTTTTGCCCCTATTGTTTTCTTGGGTGTCCTTCACTCCGGAGGCCTGGCATTCCTCACGTGTCTGGGGCAATGCAGCAGCGGCGAAGCGCGGGGAAGCCGCACAAAAGACGTCCAACCGCTGTTAATGTGGAAAGATCAATTCGGTGCTCGCACGAAACACCCAAGATGACCGAGAAGAGGGAAACAAATACCTTCTCCCAAAGGGGGGGGGGAATTGGGTGGCCTCTTGTGAGTGCCCACAGAAAACTGAACGGCTATCTTTCTGGACCCTCAACCATCCCAGATGCGCCCAGCCCACGCGGCCTCCGCCCTTAGTCCCTAGAGGCCGGGAAGGGCGGGGAGGGGGAGCAGGGCGCGAAGTCTCCCGCCAGGGCCGGAGGCGCACCGCGCTCTCTCCCGCAGGACCGCTGCCGCCGGGTGGCCCGTGCTTCATTCATCTGGAAGGCGCGGCGGCTCCAGGGCACGGGGGAGGCGGTCCGGTGCCGGGCCGGAGCCGCGGCGTTGCGCCCATCCAGCCCGGGAGGGGAGGAGCCGCGCGGCGCGCCGAGGGTGCCCGGCCTTCCCTCCGTTCGCTCCCGGCAGGCGCAGCCCCAAGGCAGGGCCCAGGGGTTGGCCGGGTCTACCGCAGAGCTGGGCCCTCCCGCCTCGGAGCTGCCCGGCTGCACCCGCGCCTCCTCCCGAGTGATAGGGCCGGTACGCAGCTTTCCCGCCGGGGTCTCCCCTCCCGCGGGTCCGCGGGCTCGTAAGACGAGCCCGCGCGCGCGCGCACACACGGATGCGCACATATGTACCCCGCGGCGCCCTCCTTCCCTCCCTGCAGCCCCGCGCGCCCGCTCGCCCGGAGCGGTCCTACCGGGGCTCCGCGGCCCGGCGGCCTCGGCAGGCCCCTCCCCGGGGGAGGGGAGCGGGCCGCGCGCGGAGCGGGGAGCGGGGAGGGGCCTGCGGCGGGGGCGTGGCTGGCTGCCCCCGCCCCTCGAGTGAGTGACTGGGCGAGGAGGGCCCCTCCCTCCCTCCGCCCCTCCCTGGCGGTCCCCTCCCTCGCTCGCTCCCGGCCCGCTCCCGCTAGCTCCCTGCCCACTCCCGAGGGGACGTTCCGCGCCGCGGCCCCGCGGCCGCCGCTTCTTTCACACTTTAGTTGGGAGCTGCGCGCCGCGCTCAGTTACTGGAGAGCTGGCCGCGCGCCGTCGCCTCCCGCACGCACGCACGCGGGCCGGGCTCCGGGGTTCTCGGCGTCTACTCCCAGCGGCGGGGAGGAGGGGGACACCCGGACTCACTGTGGGGAGGCGAAGGAAGAGGAGAGGAGGGAGGAAGAGAAAAGGCGAGGAGGAAAGGGGCGGGGGGCGGGAGGCTTGCCACCTTCAGCCCCCCCGCGAGCGCCCAAGGTAAGCGTGGCCCCCGCCGGCCTTGGGCGGGGGAGGGGGAGCGGGCGGTGCGGCCCGCGGCTTGGCTCCCCGGCGAGCCCGGGTGGGCTGGGAGGGAGGCCTGCGGGGAGTCTGCCGCGCGGAAGGGATGGGAGCCGCGGTGGTGGCGCTGCCGGCGCGCGGCCCGGCCCGGGGCTGCTGCTGCTAGTGCGGGGACGGAAGCTGGGGTGGGGGCGTCTGCTCGCCGGGGCGGAGGCGCTGGGATGCGGTTGGGGCTGCTGACGACTTTCGTCACATTGAGGCCTGGGTGGCTGGTGTGAGACACCCCTCCCTTCCCACCCCCCCACCTCCCCCCCCACCCCCCGCCGCCCTCAGCCTGCCTGCTCCTTTCGAGCTGTGCATGTAGCCACCGTACTTTGCAAGCCAGATCTGGAAAGAAAAAACAAAATTCAGAATCCTGTGCTAAGTCTTCGAGTCCCTTCTCCCGCTCCGACTGATTGATGTGTTTGGGTGGGTGCTGGCATCCCCGGGATTTCTGAAGTTTTGACCTTTTGGGGGTGGCTTGTCTCGCTGCATCTGTTTGCTCACCTCGGTGTGTTTATTATTCGTGCTCGTGCGAGGCAGCAGCAGAGGGTGCTTGGGTATTGTACAAGGAAACGATCTCACTCCCCTCTGCAGGCAGTTCGCGAAGTGCGGCCGCCAGGGCTGCCTTTGCCGTGCTGCTGATGTCCTTCCCCGATCGTCTACCCTGCCTCCTCCCTCCACGGAGGGATTTTTTTCCCCCCCACTTACTGTTTGTGTGAGAGAAGTCCCTGGGCTTAAGGGCTCTCATCTCCCATTCATTCCTCTTTTAGAGCTCTGAATTGGCTCAGGCACGTTGGTCACATTTGAGGAGGCTTTCTTTGCTCCAGGAGTTACATAGTCAAAGATAAAAATACGTACACAAAACACGCATTAATCCTGAGTGATGACAAACACAGTTGGGGATAGAAGTGATTTGTTTCAGGAGGAAACCTACCTCCCTATGAGGTATCTTCCATCGCATGTGGGTTAGGAAATTTGTTTTAAAATAGATGGTGCTTATGTTGTGTGTGGCTGGAAGACAGCCATAATAAGTTCAGCTATTGGAGCAACTCTGAAAGTGATACACCCTGATCATCCAGAACCTTGGTTGGAGACACACACATGCCCTGACTCAGACGTTGGGAGGGGGGCCGACACACCATAGATTCCATGAAACACTTTTTTTTTTAAGGAAACAGTATGGACTGTTTGGGGAAGTGGCATGTTCATTACACAGAGAGATGTTATGCAAACCTCCCTACTCAAAGGGGTGGATTCACCTTTCGCCTAATAATAACTTTTTAGTTTGGTAGAGTTGGAATGTACCAGGGTAGAAGAAAATCATGGGTAGTGTGGGTCTGGGCTATTCAGCTCTCCTGGGGAGGGGCGGGGGAGAAGATGATGTTTTTGAAAGTTTTTTCGGTCCAAGATGCTCAGTTTGGGGGTTTCTCCCCATTTTCATACTTCTAAAGCTAGATTGTAGGGCCAATAGAACATGTTGTGTGTTGGCTCTCTGGAAACACAATTGAACAGACATGGAAATTAATTTAGATTCGATCAGCTATTTTCGTTTTGCCCCTTGTAAAGTGGGAGGTGTTGGTGATAGGACATCTGAGTGTATTTATCTGCATTAAACCATTGCTGGGACCAGCACTTATTCGCTGATCACAAAATGCAACATTGAAATATCACTTCCCCTCATGTTTCCTGCTGGGCAAACGGGGTTCAGAGAACAGTTCTAGAGGGCCACTGGGCAAAGCAGCAGAAACAAGCAAACTTAGCTCTTGGATGAGGCAATGCCTGAGGAGGAGTGAGTGCTTCTGTGGTCAGGCTTACCTCCCTTGGATCATAGGTCTCTAGAAAAATGGCCTTGGTTGGTGTGGAGATCTTTTATCCAATGTTAAAAGTTCATCCTGGAAGGACCCTGAAGTTCTAGCTTCCCTCTGCAGCACTGACTCATTTTCACTCTTTTGAGAGAACTGATTATTTTGTTTTGTTGGCTAGTAATTTATCCATCACCTCTTTCTCCCTGTCTCATTTTGTCATCTCACAGGGATTTCTGGGAATTAATAGGCCACTGTTTGAAGTGGTTTGAGCTTCTTGAAGGATCACAGGGTGCAAATCAAGAGCTTGTTCGTTAATTGGTGCTACTTGCTGTGACTGATTAAAAATCCTACCAAGGAGGAAAGTGGTTTGCCCGATTATGAGTATCATTTCCAGGCAGATGGTGCCTCAGCATTGTGCGGGATTGTCCACCAGGCAAACCTTGACTGTTACATTTCTAGTGGCTTGCTCCAGGCTCTTCATGGCCAGCCCCCTTTCTACTGGCTATTTTCTCTCAGAGAGTGAGACGCCCCAGGCTGAAAGAGGGAGTGTCATGGCACCTCCCACGAGGTTAGGAAAGGCAGGAGAGGGCAGGGACTCGATCATGTCGTGGTGGTGGTGGGGATCCTAAGTGTGATAAATAGCCCCAGCTTCACTTGAACTTATTCGTACAACTTGGTGCTACCTGAGGCACACACAAGTGCATTTTGGGCCATTTTATGATCCTTCTTTGGAATGTCAGAAGTCCCATAGCATGGGAGAGTAAATGTTGTGATTAATTAAGTTCTTGTTAAAACATGAAAAGCAGATTGCAATAGACTAGTATAACATACTGCTTAGATGACTGAGAAGACTGGGGTAGGGCCTGTCTGCAGGGGGAATTGCAACACTAAAACTGTATTTTAGAAATTGGTGACAGTTGTGACTTTAAGAGCTCATAATTCAAGGGCTTATCTAAAGTGGCGTGCAAATTATACATATACATATTTTTAAAGTAGGCAATTATTTAGCTTGCCTATCTCAGTTCTGAAGTTTAATTTTACAAGTTACAGTTGCAACAAGAAACAACTTGACATGCTGTGGTTATGCAATCATGACAAGAGTGGTTGGATGTAAGCTGGGCTAGGATGAACATAGAAATGAGCACCAGATAGCGTCCTCCGTCAGCAGGCATTAAGAAGTTTCTTGACGTTTTTTTTTTTTTTAAATGAAATGTGTTCCTGGAAAACATATTTCCTGGGTTGTAGGCCAGGCACAGAATGTAAAGACTGCCTTCTGTCTCCACTTGTGGAGAGGGGAGGTAGCTCCCCCCGATCTGCAATGGAAACTGAGAAGATGAATTGGCCAGGCGACTAGAAGGCAGGCGGTTTGGGTCATTTTTGCAAGCCTCGCAGTAGCCCGCACACTACTTTGTACTTGGAAGTTACTCAGTGAGTGATTGAATTGAATTGAATTAACCTAATTAGTTAAGGTCTGTAATGTGTCAAAAAAACTCCTTGGAAAATACATTAGCTACAGACTTCCATTTCAATAAGTCCGTATGATAGCTTATTAAGAGCTCCATATTCTGCCTCGGATAGGATTTTTAATTGTTGAAGAGTACTGGACAGGCAAGGAAACACACCAGGTGTAATGTCCCCTGAAATTACTGGAATTTCTACCTGCAGGGATCTTGATTGGGATTATATGTAGTATTCGTCTTTGACAAATATTTCTTCACTCATGAGTGTTGATTTATGACTTTGGTTTTTATCTTTTTAGTCCAAGGGGTTTGGTGAATAGCGATGTCTCGTATCGACAGGGCGCTTTATGGTTTCCAGAGAACTCTCGTGTCCCTTGTCTTACTGAACTTTGTGCCGCAGCCCTAGCACTCTGGGTGTCCCATGCTGGAATCCCAGAATGTGCCTGGATCGAGGAGTCGGGGAGAGAGGTCTGGGGAGGCTCAGGTAGCCCCAGCTCTTGGTTTATTAGGTTTTCCCAAGAGAGGCAGTAATCGATAGTCACCGCTACTCCCTCTAAAATCACTTAACGTGAGGAGAGCGGGAGACCTGTGCCATGCAGGGGGCTCACCAGGCTCCTACCCTCCCTTGGCTCTGCCCCCACATCCATTCTATCTCTTCAGGCTGCCTTTTACCTTATTTTTTTGCCAAATGTCCCTTTCACCTTCTAGTCCTTTCTGGAGCTTTAACAGGGCTTTCTGTCCCACAGATTTTCACCCATAGAGCCTCCTGCTTCTTATCCTTCCACCTTACTTTTGCCTGCAGGACTTGGGTATTTTATGTGTGAATAATCTTGTCCAATATTTTAACCTCCTCTCCAGGCTCTCTTTCTCCTTGACTCCGCCCACCTCCCTGTTCAAGTATAGCCTTCTGTCTTCTGGGGAACTTCTTCCTTCTGCCCTCAGGGCCCCCTCTACCTTGTCCTACTTTGCCCCACACCTCCCTTATTACTCCCACCCACTTCTCTCCATCAAGCCTTTAGATCTTCTAGCACATACCTGCCTGTACCTGTTTCACAGGCTCATGCTACTTAGCAGATGCATTTATAGCATTCATGAGTTCAAGTCCACATGCTTTGTGCCTTGTAGAAAAATGGGATTAGAGCACCCGTGAGTTTCGGGATGTTTTTGGCCTTTGTTTTCACTTTTGACTTCACTATATTTTGGATTTTTTAAGGTTCTTAAGCCATATAGTAATAGCTGAAGTACTTTGCTTCTTCACTTAGCTGTTACATCCTGTGTTGGATAATAAAGGAACATCTCAATGATTACTGTAATTTTTAAAGCTTTGGACAATAAATCTCGAAAAGCATTTCGGAGATTTTTGTAATGGCACCATCGAAAGGCTTTGCTATATGCCAAAATCTACTAATGACAGAAATAGAAAGGCTTATTTGATGTCATCTTCATTACCTTATTTTTTTCTCCTTTGGTTAAATAAATATTACTGTAAGTTGAACCAAATTTTTTTCCTCATTTGTTATGGTTTTACAGTTCTCCATGAAAATGTTATAAGCCTACAGGACACATTTATGCCAAGTAAGAATTCTTTAGCTAATGTTATTAGCTTGTTAGCTAATAGGACCTAATATTGTTGGTTTTCCCTGTAAGTTTGTAGCCTAGGTCAGCTCCATCTGTAGGGAGTCAGTGGGAGAAAAAGTATTAATGGGGACAACTCCTAGAAAAACATATCCTATTGACTCATTACATACATACTTGCGTTGGTCTTTTTATAAAATTGTACTTCACAAGTAGATCCAGCACTAGTTATGCAATATCCTGAGTGCTCCCAGGCTTTTGGAAGAAGGTGCTTTAAAGCAGAGCAGAGCAAATGGTTTTTAAGTAAGAATTCCCTTTCTTTGATGGGACTGTGTTTTATCTGAGTGTGATGGATACCACGGTAGTTCTGGTTCGTTGGTAAATCCTATGTTAGGACACATTCCACCTCACTCGGTGACTTCAGGGTTTCCCCAGCTGAGCTGGGCAGGGAAGAGGTCATGAGAAGTTTAGTCTTCGCTTGAGTGTGAGGATCTTTTTTATACCAATCATCACAGAGGCTAGTGTTTATCATAGCCACTCCGGAAAGCCTCTCCCTGAACCCCAGGTTGACAAGGAAGGTCTATGCATGGTTGTTTACAGCACAGTGGAACCTCTATTGACACGACGATTTGTATCCTGCAGAGATTGAAAGGTCAGGTGTGGAGTAAGGAGAGCTGCAGCCTGCCAGGCTATGTTTTGCAGAGAACTTTTCAAAGACACAGATAGTTGATACATGCCAAGGGGTGACTTCAGCAGTTCTATCGGAAAGTTCTGCCAGAAGCAGTTTCCCTAAAATAATTTTGTAACCGTTCTTGCAGTTAAAAGGTTATACAGGAAGAAGCAACATATATCTCATTATATGTCTGAGAAAGATACGATTACTATTTTGATGAAGGAGATGAGAATCCAGGAACTTCTTCGAGTCCCTTAATATTTGCTGAGAATTCAGATGTCCTGGTTTCTGTGCCAGGAATCCATGGCAGTCTAGACACAGCAACAAAACAAACCTTGCGCTTATCTTTGGTGGTCTCCCAGCACCCACCCCAACCCCGCCTGGGGATCTCAGGTCTCGGTTCGGATCCCGTCTCTGACCCTTTTCTTTCTTTTCTTTTCTTTTCTTTTCTTTTCTCTTTTCTTTTCTTTTCTCTTTTCTTTTCTCTTTTCTTTTCTCTTTTCTTTTCTTTTTTCTTTTCTTTTCTTTTCTTTTCTTTGCTTTTCTTTTCTTTCTTTTCTTCTCTTCTCTTCTCTTCTCTTCTCTTCTCTTCTTTCTTTCTTTCTTTCTTTCTTTTTCTTTCTTTAAGATTTTATTTATTTATTTGACAGAGAGAGACACAGCGAGAGAGGGAATACAAGCAGGGGGAGTGGGAGAGGAAGATGCAGTCTTCCCGCTGAGCAGGGAGCCTAATACAGGTCTAGATCCCAGGACCCTGGGATCATGACCTGAGCCGAAGGTTGACCCTTTTCTGACCAACCGTAAGAGTGGCTCCTAGCTTGCCATCCGTGAATGCCTGTAACCCTTACTTGACGTTTGTTTCTTTCAGTCTTAGTTTTGATGTTCAGTTATGTACTTTTCACCACCCCAGCAAATGATAAGATCTCCCTTCATGCCCCCTGGGGGTGTATTATGCTGCCTACGTGGCTGTTGGTTGGTTGACAGCTGGTCAGGGGGCCTGATGCTTAGCATTTTTCTCTGTGAAGACCTTGCTCCCATTCAAAACTCTTTAACCAAATGAGGAAATATCGTGTGGGATGA
Source organism: Potos flavus (assembly GCA_028534135.1). Taxonomy (NCBI): domain Eukaryota; kingdom Metazoa; phylum Chordata; class Mammalia; order Carnivora; family Procyonidae; genus Potos; species Potos flavus. The sequence goes on along the minus strand of CM052893.1, from coordinate 19,980,970 downwards.
GAAAAGATAATGGGAATTTTAAAATTCCTTTGTTGGCCAAGATTAAGGCATCTAATCTTTCATACTCACTCAGATCATTTGTTAAACAAACATTTACTTTCGGTGATGACACTTTGTGTCATCTCCGTGCCTGGCACCGGAGAGATGTTGGAGATACAGATAAAAAGGCCTGGCCCTGCCCTTGTGGGCTCCTCAGGCAAGCGAGTGAGTTGACACGCAAGCACATGATATGTGGTAAATGACGCTGCTTTGGGAGTTGAGGGAAGAGAGAAGTCAGTTCCTCTGGAGTAGGCTCACTGTGCAGCCTGGTTTCCCTGGGACAGTCCTAGTCTATGCCTCATGTTCAACAGGTCTTAATACCATCCCCTTGGCCCTCAGAAGTCTCCCAGTTTGGGCAATAAATTATGTGATTCCCTAAAAGAAGTCCTAGAAGGCTTCACAGGGGAGGAGGTGTTTGGGATGACACTCAAAAGCTACATGAGAGTCCTCTGGGGTATTATTTATATTTCTAAAAATATTGGGGGGGACGACTAAGATTGACTTTCTAAGTTTATTTTTCTCACAGTACTGTGGATTCGTAGACTAGTTCGCAGACTGGTAGTTGGGGATAAAGGAGTTTATGGACAGAGGAAAGGTGAAGTAGGGCATTTCAGGCGGAAGACACACGTGGTGATGTGGGTCCTGATGGCTGGAGTTTACACATGTGATGAAACACAGTGGGAAATGAGTCCGAGGAGCCACACAAGGCTTCATGGTAAACAGTTTGGATTTACTGCCCAAAATACAAGCAGTGAGAGGCATTGAAAGATTGTAAAGAGGGGAGAGAAGTCATTTGCATGATAGATAGTTCCTTTCAAGTGTGGGTAAGAGGCTGGAGGAGAACAGAGATTGGAGTCAGAGCAAGGGAACTCTGGTCCTAACTGGATGAGAGCTGATGGGAACTGGATTAATGCCTGAACATGGAGGAGATGGACATACAGGAAAGGTATTTAAGAAGCAAGATGTGTGGGACTCAGTGACAAATTGAGACTATAGTGTGAAGAAAGGGGTAAAGGATAATTGCAAAATTTTTGGATGGGTTATTCTTTCAGTGAGATGAGGAATCCATGCATCGGGAGGAAAGATCATTAACTCAATTTGAAGTATGTTTAGTTTTAGGTGCTTCTAATTTTTTGATGGAGATACACTGAAATTCTGGTCTAGACTTCAGAAGAGAGATTTGGGACAGAATTATGGGTGATTACAGAATCTCAGTGAGCATTCCTTAGGGATTTACTCCTTAATCTCCGTGATGAGGTTAGATCCCTCTTCTCTCTCTTCCAGCTACACCATACACCTTGTCTGCACGTACGTACTACTATTATAGTTGCGAATTTATTTTTGTGATTCTTCAAATACTGATTACCCACCTCCACCCCCTCAACTGTAAGGTCCATGAGGGTAAGGCTCTGTTTTTAATTCTCTTATATCCCCATGACAGCTACCGCACAATTGGGGCCTAACCTGTATTTGGTGAGTGAGTGAATGAGTTGAATGAATGAATGAATGAATGAGAATTTTTGTAAACTTAGTAGTTGAAGCTATGTGGTTTGGCATGAGATTGCCCAGGGAGAGTAAGTACAGGAAAACTGAACAGTGAGTTCCAGGCAACACCGACATTTAGGGCTGTGGATGGAAAAGGACAGTGAAGGAGAATGAACAGTGCAGGCCCTCAGAGAGGCAGGCCTGGTGTCAGGGAGCAGGGAGGGTGCGACACGAATCAGCATGTGGTCAGCACGGTCCAACGAAGAAATAAAATAATATTGAAGAGGGTTTCTCTTTAATAAGAGATTAATAGTAACAGAATTTATAATTCTGTTATTAAATAGAAGTGGAACTATTTACCTTACGGGAGATCTCAAGATGCAGGCAATAATTCTGTCAATAATATTAACGGAATTTGTAATTCTGTTATTAAAAAGAAGTGAAACCGTTTACCTTACGGGAGATCTCAAGATGCAGGTACTTAGCACCATAATACTGTGTTAGCTTGTGCTGCCTGCAGAGTTTGATGTTCTATCACTGGGAGTTTTACATGTTGGGATTCTGAGGTTTGCTTTATATAATTTACACCAGCATCTGATGTCATAAAAATCTGAGGCCATATTTTGGGAGGATGGGGAACTAGCTCAGTGTTTAACCCCTGTGAATTTATGAGTGTGCATATTGACTTAAGGGGCTTGGAATACTTGTGTGTGTACCTGCCACCGAATGAGGAACCATTAACGGTAGAGACACATGAAGCTGTGACACTATGACGGAGGATGGCTCATTTTTTGATTCTAGAAGCCATGAGTAGCAATATCGTCAAAATCTTGTCTTGTGAAAAAGAGACTCTTATTGCAGAGTATTTTTACGTGTTTTCGGTCTCCACTGAGAGACTCAGGGTAGAAGTGGGGGAGGCATAATAATGTACTGGAACAAAGGAGGGCCTTGAAGTCAGCACATTCTATCCCAATTCTACCACCTTTTGACTCTAGCTTCCTGACCTCGAATCACAATGGTCGTAATTATCAATAATAATAGTGAAAGCTAACACATATTGTGTAGCTTATTCTGTGCCTAGGGGCTATACTAAGTATGTTACATGAATTACCTTCTTTAATGCTTGCAACAGCCTTATGAGGAACCTCCTACCATTACCTCTACTTTATGGATAAGGAAGAACTGCAGCTCAGGGTCTTTAGGACCTTGACCAAGGTTTTGTAGCCGTCAAGTGGTGGTGCCAAGAGTGGAACCCAAGCTCTCTGACGATAAAGTGAGGCCTTTAATTACCAACTCTCTCGGCCGGTTCTGTTTTCTCCATACTCCTCCCCCCTTCCTGCCACACACACCTATTCCCTTCCCCTCACCGACTGGTTCTTTGTGAAGCAAATCACAGACATCATGTCATCTTGTCTGCGCATACTAGATTATATTTCTAAATGATAGGCCTTTTTTCTTTTTAATATTATATCACAATATTATTATCATGCCTGAGGAATTTTAATAATTCTTTAATATCAGATATCCAATCAGAAAGCAAGTTTTCCTGATTGGTCCATAATTATTTTTAATGATTAATTTGTTACATTCAGGATTCAAACAGCTTTCACACCTGAAAGATGCATCTGTCCTTATTTACAGACTTCCTTTTTCTGTTTTTCCCTCTTTTGCTTCTTTCCTGGCAGTTTATTTATTGAAGAAACAGGGATTTTTCTGTAGGATTTCCCGCATTCTAGAGTTTGCCGATGGCATCTCTCTCTTGGCGCTCTTCACTATTTCTGTTTCCTGTATTTCCTGTAAGCTGGTACTTTGAGCTACACTGGAAGCTCGGTCAGTTTGGCGAGAGTCCATCCTACCAAGTGTTCCGTACCTTCTGTGACACCTTCTGTGACAACACGGTAGGAGGCACATGCGTCTTCTTGTTTCTTCTTTTGTGAGGTTAAGACTGATCAGTGGACTTAGGTGTTGTCAGCTCCATGTCTCCATTATAAAGTTTCCCCAGGCCTTTCCAAAACCACTGATGGTCATTGCTTAGATACAGTGTTTCAGTAAGGCTTGTACAATGATGATATTCCACCATCCATCCTGTGTTTGTTAGCTGGAGTTTTTCTATCAAGAAGAAATGAACCACATCAATATAGCTTATGTAAAGAAAGTAATGCTTGGTGTTATTCCCTCATCTTAAATAATATTCAGAATAATGTGTCGATTTTCTAGCATCTTCCGAAGAAGACTAAAGAGGTTGGGCTTTTTTTTCTTTTTTTTCTTTTCTTTCTTTTTTTTTTTTTTTTTTAGTGTTCTGAACTTGTGGATTTTAACATAGGTTATATGTGTTTCAATCTCTTGCAGTTACTTCCTTCAAAGCTCTGATGATCTTTGCTATGTGGAAGACTCTTTAAATTGGCTTCTGAATCCTCTTGACATGACTGTAGTGGTCTTTGGTGGTATTTTTACTTTCTAGTATAACAAGATATTTCAGACTTATGCAGTACTTTTTCTGCTGTAGATCATTTTTAGTGGTGAGTGGTATTTAGAGACCATAGTCCAGGTGTTAGGCGTTCTCATTGTCTCTGCGCTGGGCATTGTTCATTGGACAGACTTAGGAAAATACACCTATGTATGTATATAGGTATGTGTTTGTGTATATGTGTGTATGTGTGACCTATGTGACATATGCTCTATTTCTATTTGATGTATGCAAACATCTTCATTTCCTTCCTCTTAGAAAAAAAAGGTAGTGTATTATAGTTCTGCACCTTGTTTTTTGCATTTAACACTATTTTTCAGCGATCACTCTGAAGCCATATATAAAGTTTTTCATTGTATTTTACAACTGCAGAGACTCCAGTGTTTAAATATACCACACTTTATTCCTTTGGATATATGATTGTTCCCAGTCTTTTGCTCTTACATTGTAGTGGGAGTGATTGTTTTTGTTGGTGGAGGTTTATTTGCGAATCAAACATAAAGCCTGGACTAAAACATTATTTTTCCTTAACTGAATGGACGGGTGAATGGGCAGTGCTGGCAGTTTTTCCCCCAGTTTATCATTTGTCTTTTGTCTCTGATTTAGTTTATTTTAATTTTTATTGTTTTTTAAAGTTCTTATTTAAGTAATCTGCACCCAAGATGGGGCTCGAACTCATGACCCTGAGATTAAGAGTTACATGCTCTTCTGACTGAGCCAGGCAGGCACCCCAGATTATGTTTTTTTAATGTAAACTTTTTTTTTTAATGGAGTCAGTTTTATCAGTCTATCTTTTCTTGCCTCTTGGTTTTGAATCATGATGCAGAAAAAAATTTTCTTCTGGATTGTACAGCAGCACCCTCCAGTAGAAACCACATATGTGATTTTTTAGTAGCCACTTTAAAAAGAGTGAAAGGAAACAGGTGAAATGAATTTAATAATAAATTTTCTTTAATCTATCAACATATTATAATTTCAATAACTAATCAGTAGTTTTAAGCTAATGAGATATTTGACATTCTTTTTTCATGCTCAGTTTTCAAGAACTAATGTGTATTTTATAGTATAGCACATTTCAATTTGGTCACTAAATTTTCATAATGAATACTCGATCTGTATTTAGACTTCATAAAATTTGCTGTTGAAAAAGTAAATTCACATTCCAAGCGTACATGAAAGCTTTCCAATAACTGAGTTAAGTATTTTAAAATTTCAATATAAGTTAATGAAAAGAAATTAAAACTGCCAATTTCGTTCCTCAGACACACTTAACTACATTTCAAGTGCTTAGTAGCCGTATGTGGATAATGGCTACCCTTTGGGACAGTTACAGAGAATCACCCATATTTTCTTTTAGTGCTTGTGTGGTCTTATCACTAACGTTTAAGTCCGTGACCCATTCGGAATTTATTTTGTCATATGGCGAAATGGATCCAATTTTCTCTTTTTCCACATGGCTACCTAGATGTCACAAACCACTTATTAAAACTCTCATCTCTTCCCCACTGATTTGAGATGTGCCTCTATCGCATATTTAATTTCCATAAGTATTTAATTAGCTGTCTTTCTGCATTTTCTATTCTGTTCTCTACTGTTTTAATTATAGAGGTGGTATAATATGTTTTAACATTAAAACCCCTAAACCAATGAGCTGCCGTTTCCTACCTACCAGGTTGGTAAATGTCTGTCAGCATCAAGCACTGGGCAAGGATGTAGAGCAGAGGGAATATGCATATGATTCTGGTGACAGTGGAAACTGGTATAACGGTTTTGGAAAGAAGTTTGGAATTCCTTGTGAAATGGTCCCCTGATCCTCTTAGTCTTCGGGGTAGCAAATTGCAAGCCTGAAGTGGGAACAGTTTTGTCTCATAACTGTATAGCTTGTCATTCTGATACTATTTTTTTTTAATATAAGTGGGGTTGTGAAGAAGATTGGGAAGCACAGTCTCAGAAACTCTTACACCCGTAGGAATGCTTACAGCGAAATACTGAAACAGGCCTATAGGCCTATTAACAGTATATTGAGAAGAGAAACTGTGATATATTTATAAGAAACAGCAGTGAGAATATCCTGCAAAGGTGCTTATCAGCAGGGATGAATCTCTTAAGCATAATGTTGAGTGGAAAAGCACGATAGAAGAATAATACAGTGTGATTCTATTTATGTAAAATTCTAAAACATGCTAAACTAAAGCCACATCATTGTTTAAGGATTGACTCATATATGGGAAGATTATAAAGAAAAGCACGGGAGCTAGTAACATCAAATGCAGGAGAACAGTGATTACTTCTGGGGGTGCAGGATGGGGTGTGACTAGGAATGGCAACACCTGGGATCTCAAAGGTGCTTGTAACAGGTAGGTACGTAGAGATGTTCATTTTGCTTTTATACATTGAATTGCATATACATTATGTGATTATTTCATAACAAAAGAGAAGGAGAACAACGACAAAAGTCCGGACCCAGGAATAGGCTCAATTACTCAGAACTCAAGTAATTAAATTCATGCTTGAGAAAGACTTCCATTAAATATGAAACACTTGGGTTTTTTCGTTTCTTATTTAGGGACAATGACTTTTTTTTTTTTTAGTGTCCGGGTCAGGCACCAAGAAATATGTTGTTGTGTGGTGTACACACACGAGTGACTGTTACATCACCAGGCACAGCGACGCACAGAGTCCTAGGTTCTTTGACACCTAAGTGATTTTTTGGTAACCATTTATGCAAAATATCCTGGTAGCCAATTCTAAACTTTATTCAGAGAGAGATGATTTTGAAGGGACAGCATCCTAAATGGGAAACGTTTGGTACGCACGTGCTATATGCCAGATGCAGCGTGTCCATGAACTCACTCAGCCTAGGTGGTGGTCCTGTGAGAATTACATATGGGCTTTGTGTTACCGATGAATAAACTGATACTCAGAGAGGTTAAGCCACACAGGAAATGACATGCTGTCACAAAGTTAGTGGGAAATACAGGACGGGGTTTCCATGAAGGTTGTTCTGGCCCCGAATCCCATGTTCCCAACTTCTACTCCAGAGTATCTTGTTAGGAACTTCAAGTGCTAATCTATCCTTTTGGTCAATGGCAGCCCATCCCAGAAAGCTGGTATTTTTACCCTTAAAATTTCAGAGAGGAAATCCTTGAATCTCTTGTGATGGTTCTTTACAACGTCAACGTGAATTTTTAACATCAGTTCAAGTTTGCTCTCCCCCTCTCTGTGATGTGTGCTTTCAGAGACTTGGTGGCCTTAAAGGATTCGACTGGGCGATGGGACACCTGACAGGGTTGGTTTCTGTTTGTTTTCTGATTTGAAGCCTCTCCTAGTTTTCCGTTCTTAAGATTAGCCCAAACCCCCCCAAACCTGTCTTGACTATGCCTGTGCATTTTTTCCCCCTTGTTCTTCAAGGATTACCTTATGTATCCCAAATTGTGATGTCAGCAAATGGAACTCATTTCCTGGCCTTTTTCCCCCCCGCCAAATATTTGTTTATTTATTTTAGAGAGAGAGAGAAGGAGAGAGAGAGAGAGAGAGAGAGAGAACATGATTGAGAGGGGCAGAGGGAGAGAGAATCCTGAGCAGACTCTACGCTGAGTGGGGAGCCCCCATGTGGGCCTTGATCCCATGACCCCAACATCATGACCTGAGAGGCACTCAACTGACTGTGCCACCCAGCTGCGGCCCCCCACCTCCCTGTGTTTTATCTGAGTCCTTATTTGACGTGGTCTGATCAGACCCAGCACTAATAATTATCATTATGCTTTGATGTCTGAGTTCAAAATCCCCCCATTGCTACATTCTCTTCTTTCCGCTGGTATTTTCATGAGATGGCACTGCCGAAGAACAGGATAGGGTGGGAAGGAGTATTATGATAAACATTTGGTTGCCAGGGCACCTGATATACTCCGGAATTGCTACTTCCCAAAGTGATGCAGACTTTATAGCAGAGCTACTTGGCATCTCTGTCCAGTAGCACCTTCCTCCTTAGGTTCATGTGCCTTCAGCTTTGGAGCCGACTGAAGCTCCTAGGCTGCTGGGTTTCTTTCTGTGGGGGCTGTTAGACTTGTCTCAAAGGAGTGTATGTGGCAAAAAACTTCTTTCTTCTCAAAATCAGAAGGTCAGTGTAAAGTGAAGATGGCGAATCCCCAGCCTGTCTTGTGACCTGTGGATGTGTGTGTGTGCCTTTCAAGCCCAGGAGGATGGTTTTTATAACAGCAAAGCTATCTTTGTATTTCCCTTCTATTTTCATTATATTTGAGTCTCTACCAAGTTTGCTTTAGGTTCTTATGTCAAGAAAATACTTCCCCTTCATATAATCTCAAATGAGAGTTTTAGGATGCTGTGTGAAGATAAAACCCCTTGCAAGTGTTTTGATTTTTCACTTTTTATTCTAAAAGCTAAGACTAACCCACGTTTCAGAGGAACCAGATAGAATTAAATAAACTCCCGTGATTAGCAAGAAAGTAACATGAGTATATCCAGAAATGAAACGCATGTGAGATTCATGCTTGTTTTCTATTACTTGTTTAGATCTTATAATAATGATTTTGGGGGGTTCTTCTTTGGCATGTCTGGTGTTTTTGCCATAAGCATCTTTGCTGCAAGCCATTTCGCTGCAAACATTTTTGCCAAATAATTAGTTGGCCATAAGGCAATTTTGCCGTAAAAGATAAAAATCACACCAAAAAAGAGGGATGTTCGTTAAAAAGGACATAATGAAACGTGAAAAATGAGCGACAAAAGTAAAAACACTTTATTGCGAAATACAGTAGGTATACATTTAAGACGTGTAGTATTGATTCATTGGCAAAACTATGCCAATAACTGATTTTTTGTCTTGGTGGATTATACTTAAGCCCCGTCTTTAGAGTCTTTTGTTCATAGCATTATACTTTTTTGTTGGTTGGTTGGTTGGTTGGTTGATCTCCTCATTCGACATCATGCTTGTTCTTTTTTGCTAATACTTCTTTCTTCATTCAAAAACGTATCTGTTTCCAAATACTAGAATGTATATTTGTAAATGAGCTTTTGTTGTATATTGTGGTGAAAACCTAAACCTACACTGTTGTTTGTTCTTGGCATATTGTCACCGGTCTGTTGATGGAAGTTCCAAGGTTCCGTGGGAAATGTGTGTTCGAAACTCTGTGTTGCTGTCTAGATGATTGTGAGAGTTAAAATTTATATAATATAAAATGGGATTATTGCATCAATGGAGAAATGAAACTAAACTGCCAGCCAGTTGATGAAACCGACAGACTGTCAAACCACACCGTCAACGAGTTTTGTTTTGTTTTTTTTAAATCTGATACGCAGAATTGCCTTATGGCCAATTGGTTATGTGGCAAAAATGCTTGCATCAAAGATGCTTACAGCCAAACGATTCTTTGGATCTTAGATGTTGTCCATCACAGAGGTGGGATTAGAGTGAGGGTGAGGGGTAATGTCCTCGGAAGAAAAAAGAAGCCCTTGTATTTATGATCAAATGTTGTGCATTGGAAAATAACATTTATACTAGAACGTGTGGCCGGTTATTTGTTAAGTGGCACGGAGGATCAGAATTCCGAGGGAAATGCAGTTCAGTTCAGTTCGGTTGGCACTGCTTGTCTTCTCCCTACATACATAACCTTGAAATCTACAGAAATGCATTCAGACTGTGTTTCCCTGATTGCTCCTTTAAAGGACTACTGAGGAAGGACCTAGCTTTACTTCGTTACACTGGGCTTTAGTGAGCCAGCTGCATGCATGTGAAAGAATAAGGGGAGAGGGTAAGTGGATTTTTTTCCCTCGCACCATCCCTACCTCCCTTTCTCTATGGAATTGAGTCTTCGATGTGGAACTGTGACTATAATATTTTATATGTTTAAAATGAGTGAGAAAAATTGAATAGGTGCCTAAGTGGTATTTCCCATAATTGAATGAATATGCAACTACATTTGGTAACATTTAATATGAAAAACTCAGAAAATCTCTCAGGTGAGATTTTCTTTCTAAGCTAAGCAGAACTTTGCCCATGGGTCCCATCCTGTGCTCCGCCCCCTCCCCTTAGCACAGCGAATGCGTCTATTAAACACACGCGTGCACAGTAGTTCAGAAATCCACAAATACCATTTTCCCTCTGAAGTAAATAAAATACATCAGTTTGGGTTATTTTGATAGCTCTTACATATCTCTTACCTGCTTAAGCATAATGGCTTTTTTTTTTTTTTTAGGTTGGTAAGGAGGGACGGAGGCATTTAAGGAAACGTACCAGGTCTCTAGCAAATCATTTGTGGCTCTTGGGATGCCAGATGAGCATTATGTTTGACATAAGTGCTTATCTTTTTTTTTTTATCAGGTGTAAAGAAGTCTAAAATAAAAAGTTGCATATCTTCATTGCACTGATAGTCATGGTAAGGTCATGAGGAAGTCATGGTGAAGAAGACCCAGGGTCTGGTTTTTGCATTGCGTGGACATATGGATTCCAACGCAGATGTGCTGATGGGTGTCAGATAGAGAAGGGAGCCATGACCTTCTATGGAACTCAGAGGTTAGAAACCATCAGGTGATCTGGGAGAAGTCTGAGTTCTCATTTTCCCTTTTTATTAACCTGGCTCTAACCTTGTTACCCGAGACGATCAACACACGAAAGAGCAGTAGTCGGAAAATTAATAACTCAATGATAATTATACTGAGATTGGGCAGATAAGAATGAGAAAAGTGTCCTAAAGAGAAATTGTAGCAATTCAGTATTTCCTCACTGAGTAAGGTAGATGACTCAGTGCCCTTGGTAATACATTAAAATTGTTCTATCAAAACTGGAAAGCGTGTGTTAATATTGTAACATCGCAATGGGCAATGGTTTATTTTTGTTGGTGGTAGTGTATTTGCAAGTCAAACATAAAGCCTGGACAGAAACATTACTTTTCATTAACTAGATGGACAGCTGAATGAACAGAGGAGGTGAGTACATTTATTTTTCCGCAGCAGCCCTGGGTATGGAGGGTTTGTGCTTGTTGGCAAACCCTGCCTCCAAAGGGACTTACTTCTATGTCTCAACAATGGCACCCATTCTATCAGGGAGAAAACACTGCTCTACTGGATTTTTTTACTGCCTTGATTTTTTTTTTTTCCCATTCATTGTTTAGTATTTTGACTCCCATATCAACAAAGGGTTATGATTTGGGTCATTTGCTAGGGCCTGGAGCTTTGCTAAATTGAGCTATAAGTCAAAATGTTTATAATCAAGGCGGAATTTTTATCCGTGTTAGGTATTTGTAAGGAATAAAGAATCCCTGGTAAGCACTTAGAAACAGGAATAGTCACTGAGCCACTAAACAGATAGAATGTGAAGGCATATCCCTCCTGCAGGCTTTCTCATCCTTTGGGGATAGTCTGACCTTTGAAAAAGCTGTTGTAAGCCTCGTCAGGTTTCACCACCTTTTCTCCAGCATCCCAATCTGATGAAGCCTCATGAATAAGAAAAATGGCAAATGAGGGTCCTTTTATTTAGTTCTGACAAAGCTCCATCAGAAAATTTTAGAACAAAGTCTGTGCCTTCATCACACAGCTATTCTCACAGTGACCTAATGGGTTTGGATATCAGCATCCTTTCTGTACTAGACTAGCAAGAGTTATTTCAGCTGAAAAGTGAAATATGGAGAGCTTCTAACATTTCTGTCTTCTATTCAACCCTTTGAGTTTGTTTGTTTGTTTGTTTGGATTTTTTTCATTCCTACTCGATTTTCAAAGAAAATTTTCTTCAGCATGATTTGTAGTGTGGGGATGACCTCCGGCCAGCAGTTGGTTAACCTGTTGGCTTGTAGTTTCTCTTCTGTCCAAGTGAGTTTCAGCGGAGGGGCCAGAAATCTGCTCCGTTTGTGTTTTTCAGTGAGTAGGCTCTTGTGTTGGAACTGATTCTGATCTTCAGCCTTTGTAGAAGGAAATCACCTCACACTATTGGGGAGGAAGTAAATGAGATGAGGTAGTAATGGAATGCAAGTGGGGTGTGGGATGTGGGCTTCAGATGGTGAATGGGAGGACCCCAGGAGGGGTGTCATAAGCCCCTTCCCCAGTGTCCTACTGGAATACAGGGCTTCCTAATGGATGTTGGCAAAATAAAACAAAAAGAATAAGAAGAAAGTGATCTTCACCAAAGTAACATAACTCTCTTGGTCATGAATTAATTGTTCTTTACAGACCACCGATTACTAACTCCTTGTGGGGTGAGGTCTTTGGTTCACACAGCCTGGCTTTTTTTCATAGCTCACTGTCTACCAAGCACATTGCCTGGTTCGTGGCAGTTCTCCACAAATCGTACAGAATTGAATTAAATGTTATGGTGACTCCAGGGGCTCTGGGTATTCATTGTTTCATTTCCCTTCTCTGTGGGTTGCTGAGTAATATCTTACTGTTCTAAGCTATAGTCTCAGTTGGCTTTGCTCTTATTTATGCCCTTTCTCAAGTAGCTTTGCAGAGTAGCTACCACGGAAAAGAATCAAAACATTTATATAAATTTGTATAATGTCAGGGAAAGACATATAGCAGAATAGGGATAAAGTATGAAAAATTGGCAAACTTATGAGAAGTAAAAGTGATAGACTATGGAGAAGAAAGGGTAGGGACAGTAGGGAATTTATTTTTCCCTTATAATGGAAATGAGTCTGTTCTTAAATTTTAAAATAATATCTAATATATATGCAGCAAGATTCTTCTTTTTAAAGGATTTATTGTGGGGCGCCTGGGTGGCTCAGGTTAAGCGTCTGCCTTTGGTTCAGGTCATGATCTTGGGGTCCTGGGATGGAGCCCCACATTGGGCTCCCTGCTCAGTTGTGAGTCTGCTTCTCTCTCTGCCCTTCCTCCTGCTCATGCTTTCAATTTCTCGCTCTCAAATACATGAAACCTTAAAAAAAAAAAAAAAAAAAAGGATTTCTTGTTCTGGCAAGCAAAAGCAAAGAAAAAGAACTACAATAGATAAAAGGTCTGTGATTAGTTTGCTAATCTAGGAAATGTGGTTCTGTAAAAGCAATGTCCTCACAATTATACCTGTGTCTAGATAGGTAAAGATGTTTCAGGAAGTCAGAATTTGTCTTGGGAGGAAGAGTTATGCTGAGACCAAAGATGTTTTGTAAGTGTATATCTTGAATTTCATACTCTAATCATAATTTGTGAACATGTTGAATGATTTTGATCAAATACGTAACAGCACAAGAAATATCTTAGATTCAGCCTTTGGTTTGGTGGGCAATGTTGAAACAGTAATGAAAGCCAGTTCATTTCAAGTGTATTTCTGTATATTGAAATGAATTACAACAAATTTTATGTGGATGAAGGTGGCTAATGATACATGACAGTATTGAGTGAGAACTTGTCAGTTTTCAGATTTTCTTCTAATATATACTGTGGATTCATTTTATGTGATGTAATAAAAGCTAATTTGCCAAAATATATTTTTCTCCCTAAATCTCTGTATTAATTAGAGTTGTTTCTCTCAGGCAATTCTAAAATCTTATAGAGATAATATAAATGAAATAGTTCTAATTTAGAGAAAATGCCCTATTGAGTCTCTGTATTTTATTGCCAATGTTTTTTTGTTTTGTTTTTGTTTTGTTTTTTTTAGAGAGGGAGAGAAAGGGGTAGGAGGAGGGAGCAGAGGGAGAGGGAAAGAGAAAATCCCTAGCAGGCTCCACACCCAGCTCAGAGCTGGATCTCATGACCCTGAGATCATAACCTGAGCCGAAATCAAGAGTCAGATGCCTAACCGACTGAGCCACCCCGGCATGCTGCCAATGTTTTTTAGTTTCAGTAAACATGGAGACTTAAACATGAATGCATGTGGCTTACAGAAGAGTTGATTATCAAATGCCAGAATCAGTGAGATACTATCTACTTTTTTGGTTTTGGCATAAAGTAGGCTTGGAAAACCTGCTGGCTTCTCTAGGCTCTAAAATGGCTTTTCTGCAGATGGAGTAGGGAATATTACTCCCTTATTCATGATTACAAAATAAGAATATTTATCTGTATTTTGCAGGAAAGTGTGGCTGCTGGGCAGCTTTCAAATTAGGGTGTGGTAAGTTCAGTGCTATCTTTTCTTTTCTTTTCTTTCTTTTTTTTTTTTTAGATTTCATTTATTTATTTGACAGAGAGAGACACAGCGAGAGAGGGAATACAAGCAGGGGGAGTGGGAGAGGGAGAAGCAGGCTTCCTGCTGGGCAGGGAGCCCTATGCGGGGCTCGATCCCAGGACCCTGGGACCATGACCTGAGCAGAAGGCAGACGCTTAATGACTGAGCCACCCAGGCACCCCAGTGCTATCTCCTCTTAAAACCAACATAGCTAAAACTTCTTAGTTATGTCAATTTCTTTTTAAATGCCCCATCCTGAGTTTATTATGAGAGATTACCAGGTTCTCTGTGTTATTTCTGTCACAAGCTAAAATTTGTCTTCAGTCCGCTAAACTCATGTCATTGTTGCAGACCTGGATGCAAGATTCGAAACTTATGTGATGCTTTCCTCATGCTCATCACATACCTGACATTAGCTAGAGATGAGTGAATATGTAGAAACTATTTGATATGGCGGTTTATCATCAAATAAAATTGCAGAGAGAACTGGGACATAGAGGCGTAATTTACCATCTACTCTGTCTTCCTTTATTGTAGAATACAGATGGCTTTTTAATGGGATGGACTGTGTGACAAAGATGACATCATTGGGTGCCTTTTACATTTCTATGTTTTTAGTTGAGTTATTTTACTCTCCTAATCCCCACTTTTCAATAATCCTGCCAGATAAGATTTTTTTAGTTAACAATGAAGCCAGGTTTAAATATCACTCAAAAGAAGACAGCACTACTGTCCACTATTAAGTGGAGAGGATGAACCCCTTGGGATTGTCAGCAAGCCAGCAGTGGGTTTTCTCGTGTAAGGAATGTGTGCTTGAAGATAAAAATTAGAGACTCAGGGTAATGTGAACATGTCTGCCTGCTTAGGGACATCCTGACAGGTGGTGAATGCTTAGGGGAAGCCTCTTACAGGATAAACAATGCTTAGGTACTTATTTGTCTGTTTCTTAACCAAACATGTTAATAAAGACGAAGAAAGCAGAACAAAAGTGGCATATGGATCACACAGATGAAACCAGAAGAGTGTTTAAATCTAGAAAGGCATTCTGTAAGGCTCTGCCTAATTATGTTAAAGGTAGTCTGCAAATCTGGCCCTGAGTTTCCCTGCAGCCGTATGAGAGGAAGAAACATTATCAATGACAAGCTTCAGTTTTAGGATAAAAATATATCTTTGCTTTGCACAGTGCAACTGTTGCTGCTACTCACACAGAGAGAAATTCATATGGAGAGAAAGGGACACGGAGTGATGACAGTTCAACTTTGCTTGAGAAAATCCAGATTTCCTCCTGAGCCTTTTTGAGAGAGAATTCTGATTGATTACTGCAGGTGGGGAACGATGTAAGACATTACGTTTATACATCTAGCGGGATTAACTCTCGAGATGCAGTCACCCTAAAACCCTGAGAGCAAGCAAAAGATATCTAATCTTTGTGGTTTTTTCTGTTATCTCTTTGAGAACTTTTGTTATTGGGGTGATCCTGTAGGGTCCGCATGAGTAGTTTCTTGAATTCTTCAGGCAAAGGGGTAATTGGGGCTTCATGCATGTTTTGATGTGTATGTATGTACATGTATGATGAAACGTATGTGGGAGAGTGTCTTAAAACACTAGTCATCAGACTCTAGAGGTGAAGCCCATCCTCAAATCCTGATAAAAATAATGCAGTGTATTTGCAGTCAGTTGTTAAATTTGAACTAAATCTCACAGAATTAATGATGATTGAAGTGTGGGAGTGAGTAGCTGCTTTGGCTCAGGATAGACCTCCTGTATTAACATTTTAATGATGCCAGAGTTGATTTTTTTTTTTCTAGGTTCATAAAAATGTTTGAAACCTGTAGACTCTTTCTTTCTTATTTCGATCAGCTGCAGACCTTGGCCATAAATCTCCGAAGTAGCTGAGAGTCTACTGAAGAGTCTGAGAACGGTCAGACCTGAGCGTTACCAGGGAAGTAGGTTTCCGAAAAACGCTCAGTAACCCAAGGCATTGAGTTTGTAGACACGGTTGACTCTCTCATGAACTGCTTGTTTACAGAGAACACTGTGGGAATCTTGGCGAGCGATGTAGGGAATGAAGTGAGAGGATGTGTCAGCTTTGCCTTTACTCCTACTGCCTTCTCTGCCTTTAAAAAATATGGCTCATGTGTGCAAGTATGTGTGGCGGGGGCATCTTCAAGTCTTTTTGTACCTCGCCTTTGCCAAAGAAGTCAGAAGGAAAGTGAAGGATAGAGGAGTCTCAAAGTCAGGGAGGAGGGGCCCCTGGGAGGCCCCTCTACCTCACATTTGTATATTTCCCTGAAAAAAAGTCCTCTCGTGTATACATTGAAATTACTTGCTCCTTCCTTCCAGGTAAAGATGTTGGTCATTGTGTACCTGCTTGGGTGGTTATTGATAATAACATAATACGTATGTATGCACTGAGAGATTTTTGCAATTAATTATACGACTTGAGAACTGCAGAGTCTACTTACCTGTCTTCCTATTCCTACAAGGTCACACTGGACCCAGAAGTTAATGTTGTTCAATAAATGCGTATTGAATTAATTTGATTTTAAACTCTAGAAAACCATCTTTGGGCTGCTTCTGGAAGAGAGGGTAATCCTCATAGATCACTGGTCATACCATGGGAATTACTGTGGGAATTACTAATGTACTGTGGCCCTAATGCCTGACCCATGGGACCTTGAACTAACTGGAGGAGTCCTTCAGATGGAAAAATTGACATTAGAAAGGTAAACCCAGAGATCCTAACCAAACCACGAATTTGATAGTAAATGTTCCAATTCCATGGTCTGTTTTTATCCTATTACATATAGCTAGCTTTTTTTAGTATCCTAGATTGACTTGCTTTTTGTTGATATTATTCCTTTGTTAGAATCTGGGAAAACCATTTGTGAGTTTTATGATTTAGGAGCTAAAACGGACATTTCTTGTTGCTAGTTTATTGCCCCTTTTGGCCACTGTTTTCTTCTTACCCATGTAAAGGGAAAGCAAAGCACCTTTGCCTCCATTATTTCATTTTTCATTCTTTCAAATCATTTGTTAGGTCAGAGATACATTTGATGAAGATCAATGCTTTTTAAACAGTTGTTGGATTGGCCATATGTATGATTTTATACTCCTTTCTTCTTGGAACATTAATTTTCGAAATGATAAGACATACATTTCTGTGTTCTTCCTAATGCTCCCACCCAGACATGCACTGTTCTGGGCATTGGAGATGCCCCAGTGGGCATGACCATTGAGTAAAGTTGGGTGGTATGGATCAGAGATGGGCATGAATGGTTGTTCTTAATGTATTTAAAGAACACTCCCCAGGAATACAGGAGGCACAATCCCTACTGTTGGCTTTACTACTAATTAGCAGTACGACCTTGGAAAACCATGTAGCCTCTTTGGACCTATTTTCCTTATGACTTATGGCTGGTTAATGGTCTAGACAAGTTTTCAAACTTCAGTGCACATCAGAATGACTTCAGAAGCTCATTGAAATGACAGTTCATGGACTCTACCAACAGATCTTCTGTTGTAGAAGGTCTGGAATGGAGCCCAGGAATTTGCTTTTTTTTTTTTGCATATTCTGTTCTCGTAGACATGGACTGTGCGCCACACTGTCAAAAACATCTGGTATAGGTCAGTGTTTTCCAAACTGCGGGAGGTGACCCATTAATGAGTCATGAAATCAATTTAGTAGACTTTTAAAGCCTTGTAAAAATGAAACAAAAGAGAAGACATCAGAGGCATCTTGGGGGCAAATGTGAGTAAAATGAGAAAGCCACCATCTACATTTTTAAGGGTTTGCTAGAGCAACACCCTACTTCCAGGGACTAGAAGACTGTTATGCCTACCTTCTGCTAATTGACCCGAATGTGCAAATAGGAGCTGTGGAGTTCATCATTTTCCGGAGCATTGATTATTTCAAGAAGATGGATTGACCTGAGATGGAAATTTTAATACTGCTAGGCACTGCCACTGTCCCAGGATAGGATGGGTGATTCCGCCATGGCCGGGGAAGCTTATTCTTGATATTGTAACATAGAGGAAGAAGATCCTCTCTAAGTCTTCTTCTCAGGAATATAATAGGAAGCCCTGCTCCCTTCTACTTACTGAAAACAACTTGGGTAACATAAAATAACAGTCCCAGCCCAAAAAATTGCTAAAGATAAACTCTATCTTCACAGCCACAATATCATCCTCCTAAAGAGATGATTTATTCAAGGAGATGTAGATGGTTAATCTTGGCAAAGTGAACATCTCTCCCCCTTTGCTAGTATGTGCTCAATAAATATCTTTTGGATGGATGCTCTCAAAAGCCACTTTAATTCTAAGATGCTAAATAAGACTTTTCTTTCGTGCATTTGATCATTAGCTCCTTTGAGGGAATCATGTATTTTAATATTTTTTGCTATCACAGTGAATGATTTAAATTTATGAAAATGATGGTGGAAAGAGGATAAGATTCTGTGAAAATTAATCAAAATGTCATATTAGGAGGCAGTTGGCAGAATTTATTAATATAATTTACTGTATACTCATATATGTGTCCAAATGAGAAAAACTGTCTTCAGAGTAGCTTTGGTTCATTTTGTACTAAGTTTAAAGATCTTGACATTGCTTAAAAACAACCAAAAACCAAGAATATCCGTCGCCAAACACTTTTTGAACTTTTTTTTGCATTTGCCTTCAGAATCTAGCTATGATCCTCATAAGAAAACCAGTTTTATTACTTTAATGGTCACACCTCATTTTTATGAAAAACAGTATTACTCCACATTATTACCTACATTATTTGGTAAGTTTGGGCTCTGAAGGCCTTTCAGGTGCTTCCCAGAATCAAATACATCTTCAGAGAATGACACCTTTGTCTCTGAACTATTGAAATGGAAGCAGCTAGAAAGGCGAGTGTCAAACATATTGGAGCAGCCTTCTCCACCGTGCTAATGGAAGACGTGCTGTTTTCTAAAGCCTGTACTCTTAAATGTCAAATTTCTGAAACATTTGCATTTATTTATTTATTTTGTAATTTATTATTATTTTGTTTTTAATATTTTTTTGACAGAGAAAGTACAAGCAGGGGGAGGGGCAGAGGGAGAGGAAAAGGCAGACTCCCTGCTGAGCAGGGTCGATCCCAGGACCCGAGATCATGACCTGAGCCAAAGGCAGACACTTAACCGACTGAGCCACCCAGGCGCCCCGAAATGTTTGTTTTTTTTGTTTTTTTTTTTTAAATTTTATTTATTTATGTGACAGAGAGAGAGATCACATGTAGGCAGAGAGAGGGGGAAGCAGGCTCCCTACTGAGCAGAGAGCCCGATGTGGGGCCTCGATTCCAGGACCCTGAGATCATGACCTGAGCTGAAGGCAGAAGCTTTAACCCACTGAGCCACCCAGGCGCCCCCCGAAACGTTTGTTTTTAAACAAGACTTGGTCTTGGTCATACTTACTCAATAGCGATTGACGAGTTGTCAGTAAAGGGTCCAGAAAAGAGAGATCGGAATTAGGCCAGGTTGACCAGTAATAAGAACCTGAGTGGGCCTTATGTGTGATTCCTTCACGGAATGAATGGTTGAATGAATGACAATCACCTCTTTTTTTTTTTTTTTTTTTTTTGGTGAAGGCTGGTATTCCCATTGATCTATACTCTGCCTCTGTGGGCCTCAGCTGGAAGCATGGTGCTTGACGGCAAGCCAGAAGGGTGACACCTAGGCGAGGCAGGGAATGCTATGCCCTAGGCAAATTACTGTCAGAGCTCTTTTGGGTAAAAAGAAAAGCCGCGTGTAAAGAATATGGCCTTTGCTAGCATAAGGAAGAACAGTCAAAATTTAGAGCTGCTTCCATAGCGACAATGCTATTTTTCAAGTACAGTTAGAGCCTAGGTACACCCCTCCCCTAAAGCCATCCATGTGTCAAGGCAGCGCTCAGCGTGGTTATGGAATACTTGTGAAGGCTTTTAATTAAAAATTTTTTTCCTAGGGGCTGCCTGCTTGTTTTACATTACTAACCAAGTATAAATGTCTACACATAATAGACCTGAAAAATTAAGACTTTTAGATTGCTATCTTGATTAAAACCATTTAAGCAGGGATTTTAAATTTGGGGTTTTTAACGATTATCACAAAAGGAATTCTTGGCGTTTATGCGTAATCTAATTTTAGGTATTGAACTCACAATTCAGAATTATCAAGTAAAAGAAAAACTTCAGTTATCCATGTGATACTTTGAAGTTTGAGATATTTCTTCTGAATGAGGCAATGCCAACGTCCTGGACTCTCCTTTTACCTCTGTCCACAGTCACTGAGGCTCTCCCCTCCCACCTCAGAAAGGCGAAAGCAGTGTCTGGTTGAGAAACCCCCGGGAGAATTTGGATTAGAAGATCTGATGAGCTGTGTTGGAATAGGCCAGGTCGGGCTGGGGACATAACGTCGACGTGTCCTGTGTGTGGGAGTCGGGAGAACCCTCGGTTGGTCTTTGTGCCCTTACCCCCCAGTGTCTGTGGTTCAGGAGTCAGTTAAGGTGGTGAATGGTAGCCTCAGGATGGGCATCTCAGCCTTGTGGTTCACACAGTCTATTCTGAGCCATAGGAGCGGGCAGCTGTTTTGTACCATTTCCCTCTCCCCCCGAAGAGAAGCTAACCCTTCCAGAAACTTTTGCTCATGGGCCGTGTCTCCTTTGTGGGTTGGCGTCAATGAAGACTTCGGTCCACCCGTGAGGTGATTCAGAGAAAAGAGCCTCTGATGGAATTGTCTTTTTTCTGTCATACTTTGCGAACTGCTGAGCTCAGCTTTCTGAGTTGACTTAGGTTTTGTCCTATTGGGCTTGTGTAATGGCGCTCAAAATACTCCTACCAACCTCCGAAATTGTGATGAGGAGATAGTTGAATTTACAGCGTGCCTTTCTTTTGTAAATTCATTATTTTTGCAGATAGATTTTTCTTCCTTAGTCTCAAAATCTGCAGGCAGCACATAGGACTGGGGGTGCATCACACCAGCATGCTGAGGCTCAGTGACCGGGTCAGGGGCTATCCTGGTCACAGGGCGAGTCTGTGGGGAGACCGGTGCTGAGTTGAATCATGCCGTCTCCCTTTCAAGTCCTGTTATTATTGGTTTGGTTATAACAGTATCAGAATGATTTTATAAGAATGACCATATGTTTTATTATAAAAGTACAGATTCTTTCACAAAATTTTGTTGCATTTATTTTTTTTAGCCCAGATTTTCTCTGTATAATTAACTGTATAATTAACTGTACCCATAACACACCCATGGGGTCCCTGCTGTCTGTGCTAGTGAAGAGTGGAACCAGTTTTGTGATGAAGGAGGCAGGGTAGGGCATCAGACGGCCCTGGATATGCAGACGGCCCAGCACGGACCCTCATAGGTCTTGGGTTACTTATTTATCCTCTCTGAGCCTACATTTCTTTAGGCTCCTTAAAAAATTAGGGAGGAATGTAATGTCTTTCTAACTGGCTTTTGGTGATGATTATATAAATTAAATGGTTACATAAAACATGGTACCTGGCGCATACTAAATTCTCAGTAAATGGTGGCAATTAATTAAATGTCTTTGAACTTTAGGAAATCAGTTTCTTGGGTTGGTATCTGTGGGGAAATAAACAGTTACCAGTCTGCCAAGCAGGAAGTACCGGATACTTCATGGAATCATAAAAAGTTAGAGCAATAAAAGATCTTATTTATTTATCCTACAAATATTTACTGAGCACCTGCTACGTACTGAACACGTCAGAAGCATCAGTTAACAACGCAGGCGAATTCCTGCCCTCAAGGAGCGTTCATTCGAGCTGGAGAAAACAAGTCAATAAACAAGAAACGCAATAAATCAATCAATTATGTCATTTGTTGGGAAGTGATAAGTACCACGGAGAAAGAAAAATAATGGAGTTTAAAGAACATGTAATTTTAAACGAATCTAATTGGGAGGGAAATGTTCATTCAAATATTTGGAGGTGACAGTCATGCAAATATTTGGGGGAAGAGCATTCCAAGCGGAGAGCAGCCAGAGCAGAGAGGACAGTGTGGCTGGAGTTGGTGAGCAAAGGGACAATCAGATCAGGGCACGGGGTCAGAATCTCTAGTGGCTTGGAGGCCATTGTAGGGCTTTGGTTTTGACCGTGACAGGGAAGGCAAAGGGGGAGTTCTGAGCAGAGGGATGACATGATCTGACTTTATTTTAATAGGATCGATCACTCTGGTGCTGCTCAGAGCACAGGGGCAATGAAGGGCAGAGATCTTGGGGGTCATCTGTAACCCCTTCGTGTTAGAGTAGAACTTGGAATTAGGGTTCAGATCCTGGGTCTGCTGCTGTACCACTGTGGGCATCAGAGATCCCAGCGTGAAGGAAATCTTCCAAATATCCTACTGCTCTCTGAGAGGCAAGATTTAGACTAGAAAGAAGGAAAAAGGCTGATTCCATTCATTTTACTAATGTATCTTGGGGTGGGGGATGAAAGCTGAGGCATTTTTTGTGCCCTAAAATTACTTGTGGGTGTTTGTCCATATAGCTTTGGGTTTATAGACTGGATACTTTATTTTTTTATTTTTTATTTTTTTTAGACTGGATACTTTAAATAAGATTTGCGATTTCACCAGGTTGGCTGTGACATTTTATTAGACTTAAAATCTCTAGGTCTGGTTAGCTCTGAAGTTAGCTGTCAAGAACTTATGGAACCAAAATACCTCAGTGGTGTTTATTAAGGGATGTTTGTGATATTATATCATTTTTACTTAAAGAAAGTAAGCATTGCTAAGGGATCTAATTTTAGACTGTTAGAGGAAAAAATGACTTAGTTTGATAGGTTTGCCTCCCTATTGGTCCTTCTTTATTTTTAACCTTGGCCAATACTTGATCCCTCGGCTTTCTGCTTTTGGAGAAGTCCCCTAAATGTACTATTTGGCATAAAAATGTACTTTAAGACTTCTTGTTGCTTAACCTTCAGTTGCTAGAAATAAGTTAATCCCTTAACCCCAAAAGCCAAAAAATAATAATTTTCTTTCAATTCTAATTTTCTAGGTATTTTCAAGCCAATTATTTATTTATTTATTTATTTTTTACATTTTATTTGTAAGTAATCTCTACACTCAAAATGGGGCTTGAATGTACAACTCTGAGATTTAGTCAGTGACATGCTCTAATGACTGAGCCAGCTTTGCGCCTCCCATGGTTTGTTTTTTTTTAAATAACGAGACCTGTAATAAAGAAAGATTAATCAGTGCTCAGAGGACAAAGTAATTGATTTTAGGAGGTTATTTAATGTTTGGATCTTCTTGATCTTTCTGCTTCTTTTTTTCTATTAACTTTGCCTGCATCGTGACCACAGATCTGCCCACCCCTTCTGTAATTGGGCTGAAAGAAAGAAAAGAGATGGAATTCATGTTTGTCTCTATCATTCATTAACTTCACAGTTCCATCATTTTTTGGTGCATTTCCCCCCAGATCTGCTATCACATTGGATTGATTGTGTTCTTGATCAAATGTTGGCCGTGAAAAAAACAAAATTCCTTTAGTTTTTAAAATAAAACAAAATTTGACATACGTTGATATTAGAAAATTTTTATTATGCTTCTGATAATTTTTATTTTATTTTTAATTTTTAAAAAGACTTATTTATTTATTTTAGAGAGAGAGAAGAGGAGAGTGTGGGGGAGAAGGGTAGAGGGAGAGAGAAAATCTCCAGCAGACTCCCCGCTGAGCAGGAGGCTGGCGGTGGGGGTGTCCTCAATCTCAGAACCCTGAGATCATGACCTGAGCTGAAATCAAGAGTCAGATGCTAAACCTACGGAGCCACCCAGGTGCCCCTGTGCTTCTGATAATTTTTAATATAAAAATGCTTCCCACTTTCTTCACTCCAGCTTACAAGGAAGCCAAGGAAGAAAATGTGACAGTTTCAGATAAATATGTATTAGGGAGGGTAGAGGTTTCTTTTGTCTCACATTCTCCTGTCTGTTTTTAAACTCCTTAGATGGAGTTGCAGTTTTAAATAATAAATCATAGTTTGCCTCCCCCATTAGTGAGAAATTCAGGATAATGAGTTAGGACGAGTAGGAAATATTGTTTACAGTAGAGCTGTCTGCAGTTTGGGGATGGTTTCTAATTTTAGCTTTGGAATGGTAATTAGTATAGCAAATATCTCTGAACTTGAGCTGATGGTCATTGTCTTGTGGTGCTTTGTAAAGTACCTGCCCTGTGAATGTGAGGCATTCTAGAAGCCCCATGGATTTCTGTTCCTGTGCATGTATGTGTGTGCATAGTTGTATGGGTGAAAGTGTGTAAATACCAACTGTATACACAAGACTGACCCTGACCCGAGAGGCGTCAGCCAGGTGTCTGGGGGGGAGATCAGGGGCACATTCATGAAAGAGGTCTAATGGGATGGCTTTGTTGGCTGATGGATAGGATTTCATTGGGTCAGGACTCCGGGAGGAAGAATATCAGGCGGAGAAAAGAATGAGCAACAGTGCAGCGGTAGGGCAGTGTGGAATGTTGGCTATTTCCGTAGCCAGTCATACCCTCCCTGCTCTTGAACGTACATTTGCCTTCGAAGCCCGACCCTAGCATCCCCTTGGTATAGGTGCATTCCTGAGGAAGGCTTTGTACTGGAATCGGAAACTTGGTATGCTCTGGGACAAGTTGCTTAATAAGCTTTACTCAATATCAGGGAGCATTTTCAGTGCCTGGCATAGGCTTCATCCCTGCAACGTCCTGTGACTAGGAACCATTCCCGTGTTAGAGATGGAGGACCTAAGGTACGGATGGCACACGAGAGAACACGGCTAGAGAGCAACAGGACCGAGACTAGAACAATGGCACTTTGCCTCCAGAAATGATTATCTCAACCACTTAACCACATTGTGATTCTCGCTCAGCTGCCATTTGTTTATTTGTAAAGCCCTGTGATATGACTTTCAAGACATTGTTCAGCACCCAGTAGATGCTCAATAATTAGGGTCATTGCTTTAATTAGTATTTCCTGTCTCCCCGATTTGGTGGAAATGTTTTTCTTCCTATCTGTACCTCTCTGGTTGCATTCTTGTACTGTGCCATAATTGTTGGTTTGTCTCTTTCACACATTAAATTGTAAGCTTCTTGAGGGCAGGAACTCTACATCCAGAACCTGTCCCCTAATGGCTCAGTCAATGCTTTGTTGAATGCGTGAACGAATAAGGTGTTCTAGCTGTCTAGATGGCCTTGCTGCAGGGAAGCAGCATGTAGACGCTTCCTGTCCAGGACTTTAAGGCGCATAGTACTAGTCTTCTGCAGATTTATCTTTCCTTACCCCCAGTTCCTTATGTATTTACTGGGGACAACAGAGTTGTTCTACAGATCCAAGCAGATAGTGCATATCAGGAATTTAACAGAATGCCTGGTTTATGATAAATAATAAGCAATTTCTATTGTTATAGAATGACTACTGAAAGTCAAGTATTCTGCTCCTTGTTGGAGGTACAGAGATAAAGATTCCTCCCTCACGCAGGGACCTCACAGTCTCATGGAAGAGAAGAACTGTCACCGAGTGTATTATAATTGTGTGCAATAATATACAACCATAGACACAGTGCAGAGAAATTGTAGAGGAGAAGGTGAAGAGTGGTCATTTTCTTGACAGGGGATAGAGCCAAGTTGGGATTTGAAAAATGAATAAAAGTCCTTAAGGCAGAGCTGGAATAAACCCTCAAATAAATATCAGGATTGTGGATTTAACCGAAGAGGCAATGGGGAGCCATTGAATTTTTTTGAGTGGGAGGGTGCCATCAACAGAACTGTCCTTTAGGGAAATTAATCTGATAAAAATACACACACATCAAATATGTATGAGTTAGTGGGAGAGAAATGAGGAATTCAGTATTACATTGACCTGTAGTGGAACCTTCTACATGGGATAGAAGTCCATTCCGCAGTGCCCCTTACAGAGGATCATGAGCCGATGCCGAACAGCCAGCACGGGGAAGTTTACTCCCTCCTGAGACAGCTCCCTCTTCCCTTCCTTCCTCCCCACCCACCCATCCACCCATCCATCTATCCATCATTTCTTGAGTTTTTTATGTGCCACTTTGGGCAAGGTGCTGGGAGTGTCCATTATTGAATAATTTTTATTGTTGGGAATTTCTTTTTTCCTCAGCCTGAGTCAAAAGCTTCTTCCCTTTTGAGCTTCTCTCCTATTGGTCCTACTTTTGTAATTATTTCTTGTAAAGCGTACTAAGTGTACTCTTCTTTTATGTGACCGCTTCTAATCACTTTTATTTTTATTTTTATTTTTTTTAAGATTTTATTTCTTTATCTGACACAGACAGAGAGATCACAAGTAGGCAGAGAGGCAGGCAGAGAGAGGGGGAAGCAGGCACGCTGCTGAGCAGAGAGCCCAATGCGGGGCTCGATCCCAGGACCCTGAGATCATGACCTGAGCCAAAGGCAGAGGCTTTAACCCACTGAGCCACCCAGGTGCCCCTCTAATCACTTTTAAAACTAAAGCATGGAGCTTTTTCCTCATTTCTTCTTTTGGACAATTGCTTTCCCTTTTAAAAGGTCCTCATCAGTCAGGATTCATAAAATTGAAGGAGTTTTGGAGCTGAATGGGACTTCAGGAGTCATTTGGAATTCATATCTCAACCGTCATCACTTTACAGGTAGGATCTGAGTCATAAATAAGTTGTGACATGCCTAAGATCACAGAGCTAGTTAGTGACAAAACTAGGGCAAGAACTCAGGCTTTTAGGTGTCTGTACTTGTACGACTAGTGCTTTCTCGAACCTTCTCTCCTGATCCCCCTTCCCAAACATTCTGTGAATTTTTACTGTCTCTCATAAAATGGGGAACCTGCAGTTGAGCGTAGTGTCTCACGTGTTCTGACCTTGGCAGAAAGCTGTAATGAGAGTTAATAAAGGCCAGGATTAACAGAATGTGCCAGGTTCCTGCCTGATTCCCTGCAGTTTCTCATCTGGTCTTTCAGCAGTCTTGGTGGGGTGGGTTTAGGACTCCCAATTTCCAGATGTGGGGAAACCTCACCTGGGAGAGAAATACTTTCCAGTCCACGGCCATATAGCTAGGAGGTGGAAGTGCTGGAAATCAGACTGAGAGCCGCCTTGACTTCAGGGTCACAGAAGGGCTGTTCTTTATCATAATTTCTGATTGGATCTTCATGAAGCTGGTATTAGCTGAAGCCTTGTATAAGTCAGCATGTGTTACATTTACGGTCATCGTGCACGTACGGAAAACTTTTTAGAACCTAACTAGGGGCCTTTGTTTTTCTTTCTGTGAAATGGCACACTTAGCGTTGTTTGGTTTCACTGGTGACGGGTGGAACAAGGCTCAGGAACGGGGCTGATCCCTGGGGTGTGCCTCCTGGCTCTGTCCCATGCGGTTGGGTGAGGGGAGGGTCCGTGCTCCTTGTTGTCAAACAAGATCAGTCTTACTGACCTCGAGGTCAATGTGAGATGAAATTGGACAGTATTTGTAGATGGGCATTGTCAATGGGCAAGTCAGTGCTCATCCTAAGGTTGTACCGTATGGATCGAGGCCCGCCTTGCCCCTGGGCTCCAGCAGACTCACTCCTCTTTGTTCTTATTTTATTCAGACTCTCCCTACTCCCAGGAATGCCCCCTTCCCTCCCCTCCTCTACCCCTCAAAGTGTTACTCAGCCTGAAAGGCCAAGGTCAGAGGCCAGTTTTGAAAGAAACTTGCTCTACTTCTCTGCCAGGATTCATTCCTCTTGTTAGTGTGCGTCGGTACAACTTTGTTTATAGCGCTGTTAACAGCTCTTATCTTAGTGGGCCTCATGCTCCCGTGTGTTGGGGTGTCGAGCCCAAAGCTCCCCCCGGGCCTGGGTGTCCCGTGAGAACGAGACGGTTCCGTTTTCATCTTTATCAACCTTCTCTTTCCCGAGCCTACAGGAGAGGCCAGTAGTGGTTCAGTGAACTTTCTGATATGGGCCATCCCTCCCAGATTTTTCCGTACTCGAAGTTTGGCTGGTTTCCCTCCTGGCCTCATCCCCATCAAGATAAGGGGCTGGAAAGGACAGAGACCCAGGGCGGAGCCAGCGAGAAACGGGGGCCCCGCCTGATGAAGATCTTCCTGAAGTTGTCACCCAAGCGTAAATGTCCTCTGGTGTGATTGTTACAGAGGGTGACTCCTCCGAGTAGTGCTCTCACCCACTTGGCTGTCCATTCAGAACTTGCCAGGATGACTTCAGGTGCCGCTTAATCAGTGGTCTTTCACTTCCCCGTCTCGTTTATGCTGCACCCACCGCCAGCGTGGTCTTTGAGAAAGCCTGTCGGATCACATTTCTACACCGTCAGCCCTTCGGCAGCGCGTCCCTGTGCTCGCTGGGCAGGAATCTTCAGAGACCTGCACACCTGTCCCGCTTGTTCCCCTCACCTTACTGGGGCTCACTCCTCTCTGCCGGGTTCCGGCCCCACGGGGCTGCTTTCCATTCTCCCAACATGCTCTGTGTCTTCCTGCCCGCAGGCCCTCTGGGATTTCACTCAGGCTCTCCTTCTAGAAGGTGTTCTTGTCCCTCACTTTTAATTCGTTAACTCCTATCTTGATTCCTGGCTTACATGTCATTTCCTCAGAGCCGTCTTCCCTAAATGCTCCCCTTTGGTAGCATCTGGTACTTTCCCTCTATAACTCTTATAATTGTTTGTATGATTATTTGCTTTGTGCTTGTCTCCATCAGAAGACTCTAAGTTCCCCGAGGGCAGAGATCGCATCTGTCTTGTTAAGCAAGGCACACTGGTGCTCGGCACGATGCCTGGCACATTGTAGGTACTCAACAGAGAATGAGCAGATGAAGAGAAGTAGGAATTCATTCATTCATTCGGCCAGCATAATCGAGACCCCGCCACGTGCAGGGGCTCCAGATTCATCAGCTCGCAGTCCTAAGGAGGGTCCAGCCAGGTAAATGATCCACAGGAAGCTATCACATTTGCTCCAGCAGAGCAGTCCCTGTGGGACTGGGGTAGGTGGGGTTTCCACGTCTGCAGTGGGGCTGCCGAAGGTGTCCTAAGAAGGTCATGTTTGAGCTAAATCCTTTTTACTTCGCCATTTTCATCTCCAGGTGTGAGACTACCATATACACTGCCTCAGTCTTGATGCTTTAAGCGGACCAGACTTTTCCTGCTTACCAAAAACTGTAAAAAGTGAGATACAAAGTTAACGCAACGTAATATTCCCAGTGCATTCTTGTTAGTACCTGGTGCTTACAAAAATCTGCCAAAGCCCCTTTTTAGTTTAGACAGACTCTGCTTACTAGTTTGGTTTCCTGGATCTACCCCATTTATAAAAAACCCCAAACCACTCTGACCCGTCTCCTTTCCTTTGCAGGAACTTCTCTTAACTCTCTGTGGCTCCCCAAAGATTTCTCAGAGAGGCTTTAAAGATCAGGTCCTCCTTATGTGTCTTGGATTGCTTTTTTTTAAAAAGTTCTTTTGTTTTCTCACTTCTCACTAGCAGGCCCGGGAGGCAGCTGGAGGGAGAGGAGCCCTGGACTAGAGTCAGGACACCTTGGAATCCTCTTCAGCCAGGTGATCTGGGACAAGTTATTTAACCTTTCTTGGCTTTGGCTGGCCATCTGTTAAATGAGGTGGTTGAAATGTATGAATTTGATGTATCCCCCCAGCTCCGGGCATTAGGAAGCTCCACTTCCTAGTATAGTGACTGTCCAGCTCTAAAATATAGTCTGAGCAGCTCTGGCTTTAGTTTGAGGAGTGTGCCTCTTGCCTTTCCGTCTTTTCGATTATCCCTGCTTAGAAAATTCTGTTCAGTTGTCTTTCTTCTCCCTCCCTCCCACACGTTTTCCCTCACTCTTAGCTCATTTGGGGCATGCCTCTCCTAACATTTTTATAAGTAAACCACTCTTGGGCAATGACGTTTGTCCATTTGACTCCAGGGCAGCAACAATCAATAGCTTACCTAAAACAGGATCGTGTTGTCCGGGTTTAAATCTTGGCTCAGCTGTGTGACCTCAGGCAAGATACTTAACCTCTCTGAGTCTCCGTTTCCTTGTCTGTAAGATGAGGATGAGAATAGATCCCACTTCAGTGGATGTTACGAGGTGTTAGTATCTCACTGGCTGAGCACAGTGCCTTACACAGGGTGAAAACTCTTCAAATGCCATTATTAGTATCTGTGCCTCTTTCCATTCTTCGACCATTGGAATGTTTTCCAGCAGACCTACACTGAATTCTTCAGCTATTTCATATGATACATCACTGTGCAGGAGACTGTATTAAGACTTCACAGGTAAACAAATTGCTGCATGAAGAAGCATTTAAAGTCAAAGCATTATAATAACGAATAGCTTTGAGGAGGTAGAAGATAGGAGGCAAGGAGGGAGAAGGAATTACTGTTTTTTAAATGTTATGAGAGGTGGTCTTACTGGTAATTTACGTTAGAACAGCTTCAGATAGGAGGAGGAAGAAATCTGGTCGAGGCTGGTCATCCTTAACCTTGCATCAGAATTAATAAAATGTACCCATATTCCATGTTAAATATGACTTCTGTTTAACAATGTGAGCATTGAGTTGCATTTGATTGTTGACTTGAAGTAATGTTGTATAGTCATCTGAGCAAACATTATTAATTTTGATAGTTCTGATTTCCCTTTGTATTCTGGAACTAATTCTTGCTCCCTTGGGTTACAGATGTTAGTGAGAGCCTATGGGACACTACCTGTGTCCGTGTCCCTATGCCTGTGGATAAAATGGTTTTGGAGAGGGCAAGCAGCCAGGTCTGAGCTGATCCTGGGCTACGATCAGGTTGCTTTCCTGAGGACCCAAATGTAGGGGTTGATGACATCTTTGCACCATTACTGGGGAAAGGACAAACAAGAGGACCCGTTGGAAGATGGCCTGAGAGCTGTGGCTGCGGTCATCTGGCACTCTCCCACTACCCTGTTCCTAGAGGTCCCCTCCTACTTGCTTTGCCCACTTCGCTGTCTCTCCCAGCCAACACATGTGGTCTCGGTGACTCAAGACCACACACAGTCATCCAATAATTCATCAAATACTCATTGAGTGCCCACCAAGTGCCAAACACTTTGGTTACACATGAATTCAGTACCCATGCGGTCCTCAAGGAGCTCACAGTCCATTCCTTCTCTGTTTCTATCACCGCTGGCGAAAAGAGCCCTCACGCAGCCAGCATTGGAAAAATAAGTAAATTCTGGGGCAGGAGAGGCACTGGCATCTTCTTGGCTCTCCTGTGGTTAAATGTGGTGCCCACATCACTTTCCTTAACTCCATGTTGGTAACTGATTGTAGGAAAGTTATTTGCGCTGGGGAATGACATCATTTTTTTCTTTTCTTTTTTTTTTTTTAAATAAAGGAGTCTATGCAAGTCTCCCAATTCTAAAATTCTGTGATTGTATGATTCTAAATTAATTTAGGAAAGCAGTCAGACAGTTTTTGAGCATGTTTCCATGGACACTGTGGATGTTGTCTTGAGGTGTCTGCTTATTCACATTTGGTGCCATCTGGCGTAAAAGAATTACTGGATTTTGGTCTGAGGGCAACAAAGGTACTTAGAGGGATCTGCTATTCTCATATTCAGCTGAAATGTTCTAGCAGCTTCGCCAACCACCAGGTAGCACTAGGCGTGCCAGAAAAAATACGGAATACCAAAAATATGAACAATTTGTTAGCATATCCCATGTGATATACTTTAGGACATACTAAAAAATTATCTGTTGTTTATCTGAAATTCAGGTTTAACAGGTGATTTTTTCCCCCTAAGTCAGGCAACGCTAGGCAGCATCCACCTGTAATCTGTGATCTTGGGTGCATATCGGTACAGGTAACAAACTTACCAGTCACTTAACCAGTCAGTCAGCCCTGCCCCGTGTTTCCTGAATGTTCTCCACTCTGGGCCCCTCCTCACATAAGAGGAGTTGCTATTTCAGACCTAACACATTTTACTGTTTGTAGGACTTTGATTGACGTTTCTCTTTCCCCCACAAAAAATGAAGTGACAAACAACCATTCTATTAAAATGCTTAACATGTCCATGAATATAATTTAGATCTCAATTAGCCGTCTGTTAACCTGTGTTTTGGAAAACATGGGTTTTGATTAAATCATAGTTGATAAAATCTAAATTTACAGTACTTTATGAGTACTTTTTGGCTTTGTTTTTCTTATTTGATAAAATAGCTCTGGAATTTATATGAGGTCAGGACCTGTTAGCTCAAGCACACGCCAGGAACTAACCCCCGAATACCAGATTTTTCTACAGTTCATCTTTGGTTCTCATTAGCATTGGAATATTTATAACTATACCCATTCATCATTCCTTCTTTTGAGATCTGGTGCCTCTATGAGGAAGAAGGAAAAATACAGCACCACGTCCTTGCAAAATTTATAGGCTTTCAGTAAGTTAAGACATTTGCTGAACTAAATGGAGAACATGAGAGATTTTGCAGAATCCTTAAGGTTATTAAGAACTCCTCTGCTTTGCTTTTCCGGTTTTTAGTGAGTGAGAATATGGAATCCTGAATTTGCTATTTTTTATTATTGGGTTTGATATCAAGAGACAAGCCTCAGAATCTTTAAAACAAACACCGTAAATCAGTCATGGAATTGTGGCACTGAGGTTTGGGATCAGTGGTACCCAAGTCAGACTGGAGTGGTCCATGCTTTTGTTGTCTCGGGCAACCTTTTGGGGCTGTCCCCAGCCAGAGGCGGGTGAGTCGTTTTCAGGGCCCTGGATTCCTCCTCACCCTGGGTATTTTTTAGGGAGGTATGTGTTTGCTGCAGCCTGAGACAGCCGTGCGTGGCCATCTCTTGGCCCCCAGGGGCAGTTCTTCCTCTGCGGGGGGGCGGGGTGGGGGGTGGGGAGTGTGTGTGTGGTGGTCACTCATGCCCTAGAGTCTTCCTAGCTCTGGTCCAGTACCATAGCTGTGGAAAATCTTTTTCCGTCTGCTCAGGCTGCCAAGGGTGGTGTTCAGAGCTCTCTGCTGGTCTGGCAGAGAGAGGAGTAGATATGCAGAAGGCTTTCTTCCCCAATCTCCTCTTTGTCAGGGACTGAGAAAGGTCTGATTTTTTTTTTTTAAGGCTTTATTTATTTATTTATTTGAGAGAGAGAGAGCACAAGCAGGAGGAGAGGCAGGCAGAGGGAGAGGGAGAAGCAGGCTCCCCACTAAGCAGGGAGCCCAATGCGGGGCTCAATCCCAGGACCCTGGGATCATGACCTGAGCCAAAGGCAGACGGTTAACCGATGGAGCCAGCCAGGTGCCCCGAGAAAGGTCTGGTTTAAAATATGCTGTGCATACGTGGTATCGCTTCTATGCCAATCTTTGTAAAGTGCAGCTTTGGACATACCACTTGCCTACACAGATGCTTTCAGTGGCTCCAGTTATCCACGGGAAGAAATATAAAAATCTAAGGATGGCAGCGTGGTGGGGACCAAAGCCCAAGAGGGCTAGGAAGTGGAGAAAATAGAATGTAAAGAGGAGAAGGATGCAATGGAAAGGGAGGGACCAGTGGTGTGGGCGAAAGGGGATGATCGAGGGAGAGAAGTCCCTGGGAAATGGGAAGGGGTGGAGCGTGGCCTTAGCAGAAGGAACACTTCTTGTATCGTACCCACTTGGAAGGTAGAGGACGTGAAATAGGTGCGGCTCATTTGGGGGCATTGTCGCTGGGAAGATGGGGTAGTACTCATTTCACGGCCCGTATTTTCTTTATGATGCGTGTAGTGATCCCCCCCGAGAGTACAGGGTGAATTCTGATGCTTGAGGACCTGGGAGTGGCCAGCCTGGAGCATTCACATGGGAAGTGTGCACATGGGAGGGGCGGAGAAGGAGTGCGTGCAAAGTTGAGCGCCCATTAGAAATGTCCAGAGGTGTCATCACTTGTGCGGGTCTGAGGCAGAGGCCCTGGAACCCAGTTCTGCGCAACCCCCAGGAGCCCAGGACCTAGCAACACACTTCCCCGAAGGTCAAAACCGCAATCTGGTCTTTGCCATACCGCTTCTTTCTCCTCTGAGTTGAGGAGTTGTTAGAACGAGCACTGCCTCCTCCTCTTTGCTCTTCCTGGGACCCCCAGTCTCATTCCTGTCTGGCTTGCCCTTAATTGAGCATGGAGCACCTTACAGTGGCAAGGGTTGGTCTATGTGCCGGGAGTGCAGCCGGGAACAAGGTAGAAGAGGTCCCCAGTCTCACAGAACATGTTTTCAGAGGGGCCCGCAGCCATAACCCAGTAAAGAGACAGTTGTACATGGTAATCTCAGATGCTGGTGAGCGCTATCAGGTCAGTAACTAGGTGGTGAGATTGCATCACCAGGTGGGGGGGGGGGGACTGCTGGAGAAGGTCCCTCTGAGGACTTGACCTTTGAGTTGAGACCTGAAGGGTAAGAAGACGCCAACCATGCGGAATCTTCAACAGCTGGGGGCCTTTTCTGTCCCTGGTGGAGAAGAGGAACTCCGATGAAAGAGAAATCCTGTGGGAGTTGGGTGTCGGGATGGGGCGGAGAAATCCTCTTGGAATTTTTGTTCAGAAGATTAAAATGCTAAAATGTTTCAATCTCATTGTGGAAGGGACCTCTCTATCTCCCTTCTTCCCTCCTGCCCTCCCCACATTTCAACAACTGTTCATTTCAGGAAAGAAAATCATCCTGGAAGGGCAAAAAGGGGTTTGATCTCGGGATCAGGCCCACTCCAAAATGAACTCAGAAAATTGACCTGAGCCCCAATATCAAGGCGCTTGGGTCAGTAACACAAGCAAACAACGAATAAGGAAATCTTTCTGTAGTCAGAAGGTCCCATCCAGGCCTACCCTTGCTCTTGTTTCTCCTCCTATCTTCCCCATACTTTGATTCCTATCTTTGCTAAGAGCCTTCTTTATGTGTCCCTGGTGTCACACCCCCGGGGGGGGGAGGGGCTGGGAGGGGAAGGTAGCCGCAGCTGCGGGGTGCAGGTGGGCTGGGCAGTGGGAGGGGTCACGTCGTTGGCGTGCTTGCTGGGCGGAGCGCAGAGGAACTAAGGTTTAATCTGTGGCCATAACCCCGCTCTATGGACTTTTCCCAGCGAGGAAAAAGAAAAAAGGCCAAAGAGGTCACATTCTCAGGGCTCTCAAAAATCAACTTCCCTCCTCATTCCTGAGGAATCCAGGATCGAACTTAGCTCAATTCCAAACTCTGTTGCCCTGGGAGTCCTGAGCAGGTGTCATTCTGAGAAGAAAACTGTCATTTCCCTTTGAGGAATCTGAGAGCCGGAAGGGGTCTTGGCACTTGTCTGGGTCCCCCAGAGAGGGCCCTTGGTTCTCCTTCCGTGTCAGCTTGGATGACTCGGTGCCGGCAGAGCAGAGTGTCCCCTCCCGCTGTGCCGTCCCTCCAATATCTTACTGTGGTGCTCCTCGATGTGTTTCCTCTTCACCGTGCACATACAAAAGGATCAGCTTGGCAAGGCACCTTGGGGTTAATAGACAAGGTTGCTCAAGGCCAGAGGTGACTGGCAGGGGGGACTGGGTTGGGGGGATGCACAGAACAGAGGAGATGCTAGCTTGGCACCCCTCGAATCCATTGGTGGCCCCCTCTAGGAAGCACTGCTGAGAGACTGGACTCCTTTAGCAGATCGTGTGCCCCTTGAGAGGAGGGGACCTAACAGACGTGTTAGGTCATTCTTGAATAGTTCTTGAAAAGTTCTTTACAACTGGTAGAGAGCCCATGAATATGGTTGGCTTAAAAGCAGCAGGAGTATCTGCCTGGGAGATCACTACACAGAATTCTTTCTAAGCTTCTGGGGAACTAAAGACCCAGCATTGGACTGCCTGGAATCACAGTAGTCAGGTTTGAGTTCCAGCTGAGCCACTCATTGGCTGGTTGTCTCTTGAGGCCATGGTTTCTTCATCTGTACAGTGAGGATGGTAATATTATCTAGTATGGGACAGAGTCCAGACCCCGCCCCAGAGCTATCAGACTCCAAAGCCCTTGCTCTAAATCACTCCATCAAAATTCCCCCCTAGAGCCTTTTGTTAACACATCCACATTCATAAGATACTAGAGAAGTCCCAAGGTTGCATTTTTTTTTTTGTAAAAAATTTTGTGATTTAGTTCAAATGGATATTGGCCAACAATGCCTAGATTTGTAAAGCACTTGAGTTCAATTGTTCAACATACATTATTGGGCATTATCTTGTGTTTTGGAGTTAGAAAGATGGTCCAAATAAAGATGGTATGAAAAAGGAGGCTGAAAAGTGAGTCTGATGACTTCTCAAGGTTTTTGTGGTTGTCAACTTATCAAAAATTAAAATGAAATAAGAATTCAGCTTGGTGGGGTGCCTGGGTGGCTCAGTTGTTAAGTGCCTTTGGCTCAGGTCATTATCCCAGGGTCCTGGGATTGAGCTCCCTGCTCGGGGGGAAGCCTGCTTCTCCCTCTCCCACTCCCCCATGCGTGTGTTCCCTCTGTTGCTGTCTCTTTCTCTGTCAATTAAATATAAATAAAATCTTAAAAAAAAAAAAGAATTCAGCTTGGTGATAAATAAATTTCTCTAAATAAACCAAACCCCCAAGAATTAATATTAGACTTGTTTCTTGCTTCTACTTTTGAGTAGGGACTGAGCCTGATAGGGACTGAGCCTCATGAGACCGAGGAGACCTTGAGCTGGATATTAAAGTGGTTGTTGACTGAGGACGTTAGGAAGTGATATCTGGTTTCTCCACAACAGATATTGATTGCTTTTGTAAAAATTAACATGATTGAGACTTGCTTTAAGACGAATACCACCAGAAAAATGTCGATTTCCTAATTTTCTTTTTTTAATATTAGAGGAACCTGTCTAAATATTAGCCTTGAGGAAATTTGATGATTTTTAAAACTTTGAAAGCAGTTTACTAAGCAGTTGAATAAACATATTCCAGTATACTAAGTTTGGAAAAATATCTCTGATACTTTAAATCCATAATATGGAAATCAAGTATATCATAGAAAGAGGGGGGAAAGGGAGAACGAGAGAGGAGTGTTTCGTAAAGTTTGTGAGGTGTGTGACACTTTGAAGTATGTATTAAGTTATGCATGAAGCATTCATGTTAAAATACATTATTAGGAGACCCAATTTACCCTTCCCGATTAAAGGGACCCGGCTGAGAGACTTGCCAGAGTCTACATTTTCCAAGAAAATCAAGTCCTAGAAAGTCCTCGCATTTCCTTTTGAGTGTTGGTGCCAGAGAGACATCAAAAATACGGGGGGGGGTGTGTGTGTGTGTGGAATCTTACCAAGTGCTGCCTATAATTTGAACTGAAGTAGTCTATATGATGTTTTTTTGTAGAACCCAATGTCCTAGGTAAACGGCAATTCCACTTCCTCCCTTTGGAAAGGTATCAGGGGAGAATTACCTCCTTAAAATTCTAAGTTTTCTGATAAAAGAAAGCTTCATCTTTTAGTTAGTGGAAACTTCCATTCCCAGGAAGCGTATGCATTTTTACCTCAGTGCGGCTTCCTCTTGGTTTTGTGATTGAGTTATTTTTAGTGAGTTACCATGTTTCTCCTCATTCCCTATTTGACTATGCTGTATCTTTTACTTCTCCTTCTCCATTAATTAATTCCCACAGCTCTTTCCTTAAACCTTTCCTGCACTGAGAGATATTTTCATTTTTTTTACGTTTCTCTTAAAAAAAAAAAAAGGAAAACATCTGATTCGTCTAGAAATCAGATAGCAGTTCTGCCCCAGAATTGGATGCTTGATTCCCTGTTTGTATTTTTGTGTCTTACAACTGAGTTTGAATTCATTCACCAGTTTCTTAGTTCTTTTATTCTTACTTGACCTAAATGACCCAATTCCAAAATAAGTAGGCAGTAGCAATGTTGCGTGATTATTATGTGTGAGTGCCATACACATTTGTGACTTTATTTAAATCTCACACAGCAATCCTCTGATCCACTGATGAGTGGCGTCATCCCCATCTTATAGACAAATAGATAATCTTAACTACTGTGTTTACCCTGCCTGGTAATACTGTCTAATAGATGTACAGTTCTGAGCTAATTGGAAATTGATTAGTGTGTTTAAAGCTGCTGTAAACCTAAGGTAAGATTAATTTTTTTGACTTGATTTAGAAGCATGTCCAAAAAATTGACAATAATAAAAGAAATGCGTAGTCCCATTTAGTGGTGGTGCGTGTCCGGCAGTTATTGCTGTTTCTAGGGGCTGGTATTCATTAGTAATATTATGAGTAGATGTCAGTGAATGTCACAGCGGAACTCTTGCACGCTTATTCAGTTATGCTGTGGTCAGTGGTTGGGATAGCCTTATAGTTGAGTGCACCCTGGAGTTTCAATTCAAATAGAACTTGATTCAAATTCTGACTTTTTCGCTACTCTTGGATGAGCTTGCAAGCTATTCAACCCCTCTAGCCTCAGTATATTCATCCGTAAAGCGGGACTAATACTATCTCCTATTGCTGTGGTGATTAAAAAGGAAAATGTATGTACATTGCTTAGAGCCTTACACAGAATATTCAACAAAATGGTACTTTTTAATAACAATCATCATAATCCTAGAATCTCTGAGTTGAGAAGGATCTATGGTCAGATAGACTTAGTGCAGATTTTGGCTCTACTAGCATTCACCTCAGTCAAGTTGCTTGCCTCTCCAAGTTTCTGTTTCCTCATCCGAACAAGAGAGATAATATTTAACACAGGATTATGATAGAGATTATGTGACATGTGACATCTGTGAAGTGTCCACCACCGATTGACCCTCATAAATGGTGATGACTCTCTTCCTTTGATTCACAACCTCTAGGGACAGGGCAGCTCTAGGGAGCTGGAATTATCAGAGCTTTACTTACACGGAACATTAGTTGCCCTGTGATGTTTACCAGTTTGGCTCTGATCCCGTGATCTGAGTAACTGAGGAAAGTTATTTTTGTTCACTAGATCATGATTTTGATTATATCTAGAGATATGGTCAGGACCCTAACCCACTGACTTGATTGTTAAGATTCAAGTTCCTATTCTTCTCCGGTTGATCTTTATCTGTTTTCCTGGATACATTCTGTGCTGAACAAAAATATTTGTGTGCTTGAGGAAAAAAAGTTCCAAGTCAAAAGACTATGAAAGTTTATCCGTTTACATTAATGTGTGGATTGGATCGCTCAGTGTTCTGTGTGGCTTTTGCCAGTGATTCCAAATGTCATATTGAGATCATCAACATTTTAAATAATTTAATGCTAAGTACAACATTTTAATTTCTTTTATCTCTGCTCCATTCTCTCTCTAACTTCATGTGAAGCCCTGTAGTTTAAGTCATTAATAACGATAGTAATATGCTGTTACTGAAATGTGAAATGTGAATGTGAAAACAGAGCACCTAGATAATTTACTGCGCATTTTCCTGAAGGGTGTTCCCTGCTTGCAGGATCTTCCTTGAGGTTTAGGTGCAAAATCCCTTAATCATATACTTAGCATTTCTACTCCTTACGTGCAAATTTACTTTATTTCTGTGGGCTGTTCCAGTTCACCCTACATAAAGAGCTCTAGGTGAGATTATTATATGTCATGTAAGATCTTACCTAACCTGCTTTTCAGCGTTTTGGAACTAGAAGTGCAGTAGCTGTTGTGATGGGAAGTTATCAGGTTTTAAAATCCAAAATTCTGTTTGCCACTGGATGCCAGATTTAATATTCCACCAGCTACTAAGTCTATAAATTGGACATTAGCTTT
Organism: Potos flavus; assembly: GCA_028534135.1. Taxonomy (NCBI): domain Eukaryota; kingdom Metazoa; phylum Chordata; class Mammalia; order Carnivora; family Procyonidae; genus Potos; species Potos flavus. The sequence continues at coordinate 19,941,219 of CM052893.1, read as the reverse complement.
CCTCCCTTCTCTCTCAGAGTGACAGTGACAGTTGTCATGGACATAGATGCCGTGTGGTGGGCTCCTGGAGCCCTCAAAGCAAAATATCCTTTATAAACACTCCACCTGTAAAAGATGGTTTGCTTTCTTGGTATATTTAAGGGGCACTGGGAAAATTCTTCATCTCAGGTTATTTTGCCTGCTAATTACACTGTTGGTGATTTATTCCTCTGGGGTCCACATCTCCCCTCCCCAACACCCATGTTTTCCTGGTACTCGATGATTCCATCACTTCCCTTTACCTAGCTCCCATTTTCTAGAGCTGCAGAAGGGATAGCAGGGCAAGGTGGGTTCCACTGGCCTGGAGTCCCTGAAATGGGGGTATCAGGCGCAGAAGTCCAAGCAAAGCCTAAGTTCCACTGTGTTTAGAGCCTTCTGTCCTGCCTGGGCCAGAGGTGAGAAGACCCAGTCCTGAGGCTGAGGAGGGATGTGATCAGAAGCAGACCACAGCCTTTTAGAATGAGCTGGTTATTGAACATTCTTTCAGTGAAAAAATCCTTGCTTTTGGGTGGGCTCAGGGTGGAGTACAGCTTCCTAAAATGCTTTTCGTCCCCATTTGTTTGGCCTGTATGTCCTTAGAGGGCTCTGCCTTCCAACGAGGACAGTCCTGAAAAGAGCTCCCAGGGCCTAATCATCACAGTCTCTGCAAAGGAGGACTTGGAACCTTCTACCTTGGTCCATTGGTCCTCTCCTTCATCTACTCAAAACAGACTGAGTTTCAAGGGGCCTCCTTACTAGCTGTGAGACTTTGGGGGAAGTCATGTTACTTTCGAGCCTCATTTCCTTATGTACAAAGGAATATATAATCTGTGTCCTTCCCGTCCACCTCAAAAGGCTATTGTCAGGAACATGAGGAAAGTGCTTCATCCCAGCATTAAACAAACCACAGGATAAACGCCATGCAGGGCTTTGTGTCGCATACCCAGGCGTCACGTGGTCCCCCATGCAGGGAGATGAAGAGAGTGCTTTCCCAAGCAAGACGGTTCCTTTCGCATGTTGTATCCTCAGTGTGTACACACCTAGTATGAATACAGTATTTGTTGAATGGTTGTGTGTAGTGTGATTGGGCTCTAATATTATATTAGATAATATAATATGGGTAATATTATGTCCCATATTATATGGGACCCAATATGGGACAATAGCAAGATGGCAGATAAGTACCTCATGGGTGTGGAAAGACCTCCCAGGAGAGAGATCTCCTACCATTTCATGGTGGACGGTCACTGGTCTCCAGACCGGCATCTGGGAAGCATTTCTTGACTTTTTACTTGCCCATTCATCCTAATGAAATCATCTCATTGAGGCATTTACAAATGCATTAGAAACAGACTTGTTTTGGGGTGCCTGGGTGGCTCAGTCAGTTAAGCATCTGCCTTTGGCTCATGTCATGATCTCAGGGTCCTGGGATCGAGCCCCAGTTAGGCTCCCTGCTCAGCGGGTAGTCTGCTTCTCCCTCTCCTTTTGCCCCTCCCCCCAGCTTGTGTGCACTCTGTCTCTCAAATAAATAAATGAAATCTTTTTTTTTTAAAGGCTTCTTTTCAGAGGAATGTTTTTAGAATATAAAATTGTTTGATGAAAGACCTATTAATTCATCTGGGCCCCTTTTTACCTGATCCTACTGCACTCCAAATTAAAACATGCTTTGTTTTTAGACCTGGCGTTTGTTTCCAATGGCAGAGTAATTACAATGCATGGGAACACTCAGTGAATTGGAACATACTTGCTATAGATATTGAAATAGAATTTGTTCTTTTGAGGTAGGAATAGGAGAAAAGTCACAGACAATAAGACAGGTTTTCCAAGAGGGCACATTGGTGGAATGAATGTGTCCCTTAGGGGGCATCCATTAATGGAGCTTGTGTTTTGTAGAAGAGCATTTTGTCAAATGTAAGTTTCGATCCCTAGAAAAAATGTGAGGATATGGTGAAAATTAACAAAAAGGGTATATAACTTTGGATCTCTCTCTTTATTACCACGTTCCTGGGATAATTACATCAATATTATATTATTGGCTAAATATTTTGTCTTGTGAAGTTCAGGGATGTGATTATATGGGCTCTGTGGTTATAAGACAGAATAGTTTCTTATGTGGGTGATGTGGTAGGCTCCTTTTCAGTGAATTTTCTTGGGAATCTTTCTTCTCGAAGCCTTTAGGATTCCTGTGATGGGGGCCAGTTATTACCTCTAGTGCTATGGAGAGATGCTCAGGGCTGCTTGAAATGGTCTCACAGTGCAATGCTTTATGAGTAGGATATGCAATTGGCCTTTATGTTTTTCTGTTTCTTTTTTCACTGTCCACTGTCTTTCAGGCCATGCTTTTCCCCATTCTTCACACTCACCTTTTTTATAGGCTTCTTTCCCATAGGAGATATGCACTGATTTGTTAACCCCATCTTTTTGTCTCCTGGTGGGAATCCCAGCACCCCGTAGGAGGTATTCTTGCCAAAATATTGACCCAGAATCTAATTAAACTTCTATGTCCAGGTACCAATTTACAAGATATAGGGGAATCAGATGAAGGTTAAATATTACTTTAGGGATACAATCAGAAAACAACAAACCAACCCACTTTTATAGTATAAATGACCAAGGGAGAAAGAAGAGAAGAAAGTCAGTCATGTAGGGGAACCTGTAGGTTAAAAGACACTAGAGGACTTGTCAGCCAGTTACAGCGCATGGATCAGTCTTGGATTCTGCTTTAAACAAATGGAAAACACAGTGGAAAATATGAGGCAATGGGGGGAAGTTGAACACTACTGGATATTTGTTGCTTTTAAGTTGTTATTCTTAGTTTTTTCATTTGTGATAATGCCAGCATGGTCATGTCTTTTTAGTGTGGTCCTTTCAGAGGTAGATACTGATATTTAGGGATGCAGTGATACAAATTGATAATTGTTGAAGTTCAGGCATAGGTGAACACATTCTCCTTTTGTTTAGCCCAGTGCTTTCAGTTCCCAGAAATGATGTTACTAACAGCAATCTGGCCATTTTCCCTCTCTGTTTACATCAGTGGCTTACAAGGTCTTAGCAAGGCTGTTCGTTAGGCAGCTCTTGTCTATTTAAGTGGTCTTATTTCCTGACACTTTCTCCGCAGACCTCTTTAGAGCATAACATATTTGTCAGCCCTCCAAGGCTTTGCTCATCTATTCACTCTACCTGAACGTCACCACACCTTACCACTGCCCTTCCCTCCCCATCTTGCCAACATGGGAAGTACCACTTTATCCTTCAAGTCTTCAAGGGTGGCCCTTCTCTCAGAGGCTCCTGATGGTCCCCCAGAGCACGCGGGTGCTTCTTCTCAAATGCTCACTCTGCCGGTTGCACATACTGTCACTAAGTGTTGGTGTTTTTTAATTGCTCTGCCGTTGCTGATAGAGCCATAAGCTAACCTGTGAATACTTCTGCATAGCATCTCTTCGAGACTGTGTAGCTCCTGCCCAGTATGCAGGGAATGAGCGTTTGGTAAGTGCTGGCCAAACGCACGCTGACCTGGGCCTCCGGAGATTCTTCCTATCCTCCATGTGGGAGCCACCTCGAGCTCTTTCAAGGAGAGTGACAAGGAGGCCACAAGGTTTCTTTTTCTCTTGGATCCCATTTCCTGAAGAGAGGAGATGTGTCCTGAGTGGCCGCTGGGAGGGGAAGCTGAGAGACCGTTTTCAAGTGCGAGTTTTTCTTTGGGGACTCCATTATTTCCTTCCCTTTCTAGGTTCTTCTGTTCTCTCCCATTTCTTAGTGACTCCTTTAAATTATGTGAATAAAAGGTTTGAAATAAGACCCTCTTCCTAAACTTTCTGCCTAACTCTGTGTATTTTTTTAAATGAATTCGGTGGATTGAACTTCATTTTTAACTTATTTTATCGTATTTTTAGCAAGGAAAATCGGGGCTTAACTAGATTTCTCACTGCCCTGGGGCCACTGAACTCCGTATTGATAGTGGACCCATTTTCCCTGGAAAATTATTATTTAAATCTGAGAACAGTTTGAGTTGGAAAAGGCTTTGTTAGTGATCTCAACATTATACCCATCAGAATTAAGATCTCAATCTCGATTCTCTTCGTAAGCCCACAGATTGGTAGCTGTTGAGTGTCTATCTTACTGTGCGATCGTGTATCTTCATATAGCTTTCCTCCATTGTTGACTAACGTCATCCTGCCAGCTCCATGGTGGAGAAGGCAAGAGGGTGTGCTACCCCGAGTCCTGAAAAGTAGGAAAGGAAGGCTTGCATGGGATTTTGGAAATCAGAGAAAAGTCTCCCTGCCTAGCATGCACGATATGGGTACAGACAGAACACAAAATGGAAGGAGGTATTTTTATGATAAAATTGGGGTGTATGGTGTCTTCAATTCCAGGCATACAAGTCATTTATTTGGAAGATAGCACAATGAGGTCATAGTAGGTGGATGGATGCCTAGTACAGTCATCGAGGGGATGGTGTATGGGCCACCTTGCGGCTCCTTGAAGGGTTTGCCACTTGGGGTTCAATGGAGAAGTGCCCCTTTGTTGCCTTCACTGGGGTCAGTGAAAGGGAGAGCATGGTCACCACACCGGGTACAGACCTCTCAGGGGTTCTCCAGGCCCAGTGCCCTTCCAGGCAGGATGCTAATCGCTGCCCTTCCTTGGACTCCCCTTGCCCCACTTAGAGCCTGCTAGGTGACTAACAGCTAACCTGTAGCACTGAATCAGGGAAGCAGGTCAATGATAGAATATGTTGTCTTCCCAGTACTATTTACATTTTAATGGACATCAACAATGCCGTCATACAAAGAATGGAAAATCTGTTGAGTTTTAGGGTGACAGGTGGTAGAGGTGCTGTTCCCAGTGAGGTACCCACCTTGTAGGTTGTGGCATGCCCAGGAGGTGTGCACACTCACACACACGGCCAGATAAAGGGTGTCAAAATAAACATAGAGTCAAATGGCCAGTTCTTTGCCTTTAACTTTCCGGTCCTTTGCTATGTCCATATCAATATTAACTTAATTAAATCCCATCTGGATGAAAAGCTTTATAAAGGTCAGGGAGAAAACCTAACTCATTTTTTCGTGCTAATGAGTTCTTTTATTCTTTAAAATCAGAAATGAGGATGGAGAAAAAAGAAGTTTCAGATGACCTCTGAATTCACCAGTATAAAAAGTGCTCATTAAAGCTGTGATTTTAAAAAAATGAATCACATAAAAATAATTGCCATGCCTTTTCTTTTTAAAATTTTCTATTTTTCACCAATTTTGGAACACTGGTTTTAATCTCAATCTGCCCATCAACAGTTATAATATTACACTTTGTGGCTCTAAAGAATTTTTTTTTTTTAAGATTTTATTTATTTATTTGACAGAGAGAGAGAGAGATCACAAGTAGGCAGAGAGGCAGGCAGAGAGAGAGGGGAAAACAGGCTCCCTGCTAAGCAGAGAGCCCAATGCAGGGCTTGATCCCAGGACCCTGAGAACATGACCTGAGCCAAAGGCAGAGGCTTTAACGCACTGAGCCACCCAGACACCCCTCCAAAGAATTCTATATACACACACACACATACTTCTTTACATGCTCAAAAACAAATGAATTAAACGTTTGCAGAATCCCCCGCCCCCCCACGAAATGAGTATCTTGCACACTGCTCCAAGTTCACAAAAAGGGCATTAGCAAATTATAAGCATGTGAAAGCTGAAGTTTTTCCATGTTTATAAACTTAATGAGCAAATGCTCCATTGAGTGATTACATTCTTTATAAATAATTGTGTTTTTAGAAATAAATGTTAATGTTAGTTTGTTATTGGAGATGAATGAAAGCATTAATCCCCAAGTGATCTTTTGCTTTCCCTGGGAGGTGAAATATTTTGTGACACTGAAATCAGAAGTCAAAGCCAAAGCTAACTACTTAGATGAGATTTACCCCTGGGTAGTGTACAGAATGCTTCTTAAACTCCACATGGATGTGTGCGTTGTAGAAGTGTTTCTGATGAAAATTTTTGGAATGCATCTTGGAGGGAGCTTAGTGTTTATTAACGAGATAGAAGGTGTGGTTGGCAGGAATGATGGTATCATCACCATGTCTCTGATGAAGGGCTTATTCTGTTTAAGAAGATTTTGGTTTCTAGGGTCCCCAAAGCCTGGTGCAGAGCAAAATTCCCCTTCTTTACAAGGGTGGGTGCGAGACCAGCTCTCTTAGCAGTCCCAAGGGAGATCGAACTTCTCATCTCATTGGTGGGTCACCATTGCATGTGGGTGACTGGATACTGTTGTGTTTGTAGAAACAGATTTAAAGGTTGCCCCCAAAGTAAGCTCTGGGTTCTTCTGCTTGTATCCTAAAGGTCATATTTGGCCCACATACTACCATCAGCCTGACCCGAGTATGGCCAGGTGGCAAACACAGGGTATAACCACCACATACATGCATTGTTTGCACATCAGAAGACCATAATTTTTTTTTTTTTTAGATCTTATTTATTTATCTGAGAGAGAGATCACAAGCAGGAGGGAGGGGTAGAGGGAGAAGCAAATTCCCCACTGAGCATGGAGCCCGACACGGGACTCGATCCCAGGACCTTGAGATCACGACCCGAGCCGAAGTCAGACGCTCAAGCCACTGAGCCACCCAGGTGCCCCAGAAAGCCATGATTTGTATACCTGCTCATGATACGTCTGTCTGGCTGTGGCTCAGAACGAACTTCAGTTGGCCTTTTTGAGCTAGTAACACAGAGGAGCTCCGTGAATGACTTACGGTGTCTCCGAGGACCGATGAGATTGTTTAGGCTATCCCTGGTAGGAGCAGAATCTGCATCTTGCTTGTGCATTCTTGCAGCCCTGTCCCCTCCGAAGCTCTCTCTTTCTTGTGACCCAGCGTAATTCGATGAACAATTTTTAAGGCCTTTAAAAAATGTAGTAGATTTGCTTCACCTCTGCTGTTGGTGCCTTATAAGCTTTCCCTGGTCTCATGAGTGGAAAACTTTCAGTCAGAAGGAAGCATATGTGCCTTTTGCTGGGAGGATTGCTGTGCTCTAGAGCCCATTGGTCTCTACTCAGCCAGGGTCACTTCCCTCCTGAATGGTAAACAAGCTGGCTGAGGAGGAGCCACAGTGTGTTTCTAGAAGAATCTTGAAGCTGGGAAGCACGCTCTGGAATGCCTCTAAGTGGTGAAGACCTCCGTGTCCCTCACTGTGGGAAGAGGCAGCTAGAGTTGCATTATAGCCAAGCTTATCTTGAAGAACTGAGTTCCATTCCCTTCTGCAGCGCTTCTCTGAGCAGAGGGGAGAGCTCAGTATTAACCGACTCTTCCATCCTGACTTGGGCGTCCCTGAAGCCCCCAGGTAAATGCAGCATGGCCTTGGGGGTACGTCGAACAGAAAGCAAGTGCTTCTGACTTGGCTTTGCGGTTCTTTCTTTGCCTTCCATGACATTTTAAAGTATTGACAAATGCACAGTTTAGGAACACATATTTTACTGGACCTGCCTTTCTCAGTAAACTAGTGTTTCATTTTCTTAAAGAAAGCTACTCTGCATAAATACTGGTCTGGATGTCAGTGTTTTGTCTTTTCCTTCGTTTGCTGAATGTCCTGATGTTAATGCCCTTTCTTCGGTTCCGGAGCCTTTGTTTGACGCTGCCACCTATGCTAGTTTTTAATCTCTGAAGAAATCTTGACCCAAATTGGTTTTTTATGAGGTTATTTGTTTATAACTACCGTGTGTGACTAGTTCTTCAAGAAATAGCGGTTAGTTTCCGTGTGTGAAACTTGAGGGATTAAGGGACAGTGAGTGCCTGATATTTTATAGCTTTTGTCCTTGTCAGTTAGAGTTTAATGAAAGAAGCTGCTCTTCTGATTTTCCCAGAATGTGCTTTTAAATTGCAATTTTGAAAAGTCAACTCAGAAAGAGAAGAGAGATTATATTTAAATTTTCTTTCCAGCGGCCAGAGAGAGTAACTGAAATTTGTTTCTAAACATGAACATAAGAAACAAAACATTGATTGTATGGGGAGAAGGAGAACATGCATCCTGAGGGGACTCTGAGCCCTGTAGGCTTAAACAAACACCGGTGGTAGCAGATCCATAGGGAAACACTTAAAAATACGTACAGAGAGTGAGTTTCTTTTGTTTTATTTCCTTTTAGAAAGACAGTGAGGGGGAAATTTTGTATGTCTAAAACTTGAACCTTATTCAGGAATAGAAGCTAGAAATCGAAGGAAAAAAAGAATATTTCAAGTTTTCATATATTTGATACAGTTCATTATGATATGGTTGAATAGATTAGAAACCTTTACTTTTATACATATAATCTATTATTAGAGGAGGTATAAATAGAATCAGTAAGTATAGCCACAGATAATTAGAGGTAAATTTAATAGTAGATCCAAACAGCAGTGGGCAACATAACCCAGTGGTCAATAGCGTGTGGAAGAGATAAGGATCTCTCAAAGGCATCTAGTACCACACTGTGGTTTCCCTAAATTTTGATGAATTATAAGCCGCTGATCTCAGGCAAATCAAAACTGTTCTCAGACACCTGTATTCTTTGGAGGAATTAGGGAGTAGTAAATATATTTCTTTTACGTAAGCCATTTTAAATTGGTTAATTATATCCTTATTTCAAGACAGTCTAGATTCTGAAAGTAGGAATTAGAGTTTAATGAAGTGTGATATGGCCTGTTTGTCTAATATAACTATCCTGTCATCTGAATTTTGAATTTCTCAAAGCTCCACTGTTAAAAATAGCTGAGATATTTGTAGGTGTGTCCCTGACCTATGACCTGACATTTTAAAAGAACAAATGAGCCCTTTCCAGACTCTCTGTGCCATTGTTTGCAGCACCGTCTGCACAGTTGGAAGGAGCCTGCAAGGTCTCATTAAGCCACAGATGTAAAGTGACCTGCTTGTAATCAGACTTGTAAATAAAACCTGAGAACAGTGCTTCTGAAACTTTTGCCTGCATACTTGTCACTGGGGAATCTTGTTAGAAATGCAGATTCTAGGGCCTGGGATCAAGCCTGAAAATGTGCATTCCTAGGAAGATCCTAGGTGGATCCCAATCCTGTTAATCCCCTGTGTCATACTTGGAAAAATAAAGTCTTAAAAAGTAGCTGTGAAACAGCCAATCCCCACCCCCAAATTAGGGGCTCTCCTTTTATACGTTCTCCCATATGGGTATTATGTTGGCCCCAGTATTTTCCCACTTTGGGGGTGTTGATGAAAATCAAGCACAAATGGTTACCTTTCTGGGATTGCTAATATTAAGATGTAAAGCTCTTTCACAATGACTACTAAAACCTCCGCATCTTTCTTGTTCCCATTACATTTCAAGCGTCTAGAATGCTCCTGGAGCATGCTGGGAGCTGAATAAATGCCTGCTGAATGAGGTCATAAATGGATAAATATGTAACATTCAGATATGGGGACATTTTGGGTTTTCACCATCAGATTTTTAATAGCCCCTGGGAACACATCAAAAAGCTACCTGATTCTCTGTGTGTAAGTATAGAGTGGTAGATACATCCCGGAACCTGGTTCTTAACTTGAGGAGAGTCGCCGGGTTGACGCCTCATCTCTTTTCATTGCTTTCTTCTTAAATTTAACTTCTTCTTTCATGAACCAAATTAGGGAATCTCCTTATCATCGCAAACAGTTCCAAGACAGTATGAAGAGTTTACTTCTGAGATAGGAACTTGGTAGTCTTTGGAAAGGTTATGATAGGTTTGTATTCATTCACAGTGGAGATATTCCCAATCTTCCTCTTTAGAAACAGCTATGATAGCACAGGTCCCAGATTTGATATTTTTCATGTTAAAATTCTCCCAGGCGTCAACTCAAACCCTGCCTTCTGCACAGACTTTCTGGAGTCCATCCAGGCATTGCTTCATAACTTGGTCTCCTCTGCTTCGTTTTGTGCCGGCCAGATCAATCCACTTCTCCCATCGCAGTCTGTGACTCGCTCATCCTTTACTCGCCAACGATCACTCTGTTGGAGAGAAGTACTTTCATCTATATATTTTCATATGTCCAGGTATGCCTACTCTAATGCTGGCCCACAGCAGCAGCAAATGTTGACTGAAAACGCATGAATGGTTTGAGCATTTGTGGAGAGAAAGAAGACCAAAACGAGCAGAAGTTATCTGGGGCAGCTTTCTGGAAAAGGTGATGATGATCATTTGGTTGGACACTATCTCCCGCCTTATAATTATGACAGCACTGCCGCCAATATTTGAAAGTTGTAAATGAATGCCCCATAAGAAGAGGGTCTTGCTGCATAAAGCAGCAAACTATGAAGATGTTCACAGATGTCCTGAACTTAATTCTTACTCGGAGGAAGGAACTTTGGGGGGGGACATGGAAGTGGCAAGAATGGTATCTGTCATCTTGAAAGTTGATATATTCTAGAAATACTTACTGAGCAAAAATGAGTCAACCTGGTGGTTCCCTGCTTTCAAGGAGCTCCTGCTCTACCGACAGGAGCTCTGTCGTGGAGAAGCAAGCACAGTGTTGTGAGACCCAGAGGGAGGAGGCACGGATTCCAGCTGGAGTTGGATGGAAATGTTTTCACATAGATTCTGTCTCTCATGCTTTCTGAAGTAGCATTGATCTGCTGCAGGCAGTGTGACCTCTCTGTGATCATTCCCGTGAACCTTGGTTTGGGACCTCAGTCGACTGAAAGCTGCTCTTCTGGTCCGGTCCGGACTGTTCTGGACTCTCGCATCTGCTCACGGTTCTTTTGAGCCTCTTTCCTGGGTGCCTTGCCAGCTGTTGGTGCGCTTGCCTCCCCCGTGATCAGTCTGGTGTGTTAGGAGCTGGAACACAGATAAAGGGAAAGTCAGATCGCATCCGTTTTGAGTGTCCTGGGGGTCTTTTATGGGAGTGAAGCTAGGTAAAGAGCCATTTTTATCATTTAATGGCATGTGCACTTACCGATACGTATTCACTTATTTTATAATGACGGCTGTCTTCTGTTAAGTGTCTACTAAAGTGCCTGGTATCCTGGCCGTTGCTTTGTAGACATTGCTTCAAATGCTCGGAACTCTCCTACAGGGGTAGATGGTGTTTATATCCATTTTATAGACGAGGAAACTGAGGTTTAAGAGATGAATGAAACTTGTGGTCTCATTGCTGGTAAATAATCGAGTCTCATTCTTCCCTGGTCCTTCTGACTCCAAAACTTAGGCTCTTTTAACTGCCCCATTCTGCCTCTCTAGTGGAGCTGAGTCTACTGGTCAAGGGGGCTCTGTTCCTGCCTTTATGGAACCTTAGCTGGAGGCTTTGGTGTTTGAAGCCCGGTATAACTGATCCCAGTAGAGGAGGCATTACTGTTCTGCGGCGTGTACAGATTTTCCAGTGGTGTTTGCCCTTCCATCTGTCTTCTGCTAATATTTGCTTCTCTTCAGGAATTTTGATAGAAGATTGATTGATAAGATTGATAGGGGGAAAAGGTTTGTCGCAATCTCCTAGTCACTTATTCATCTCTGTCGGGTCCCATTGAGGAAACAGATAAAAGAAATTAACATATATACTAAAGGAGTTATAACGTATAGACTGCTAGGTCTAGACTATTTGAAGCCATAACTATATATTATGCTTGGCACATGCATACTGAATGGTAAATGGATATGGTTTTGACGCTGCTATAATTTTTTTTAAAGATTTTATTTATTTATTTGGCAGAGAGAGAGGGATCACAAGTAGGCAGAGTGGCAGGCAGAGGGAGAGGGAGAAGCAAGCTCCCCGCCGAGCAGGGAGGCCAGTGCTGGGCTCAATCCCAGGACCCTGGGATCATGACCTGAGCTGAAGGCAGAAACTTAACCGACTGAGACATCCAGGCGCCCCTTGACGCTATAATTTGAAACAACTCCAGAAGTATTTCAATTTAACATCTTCATTTATTTATACTAACTCTGGCTTTTACAACAATCTGGCTTTTTGCCAGTTATCACAAAAGATTGGAAATTTTCTCATAATAAATTCATTCATTTATTCATTTCTAAATACATGCTATAAAAATAATTTTGAAAGAATCAAACTTAGACTAATTCAGAGTTTAAAGGCATTAAATTTTATGCCAGGAAACAAAATGATAGAATGCTGCAACTTTACAAAGTGTGAGAAATTAGCTCTTGCATAAATGAGTTTGCAGCAAATTTAAATAAATAGGAATCAGAGTGGTATTTGTACTTTTATTAAGTCTTTCTGTTTTAGAGGTAATTCTGTCAATGGTTTTCCCATTCCTGAATAAAGTTAAGTGCCTGTTTTGTTTTGTTTTTTTTTTTAAAGACTGGAATCTTAATAACATTTGTATTTACTTAAACATTATTTAACTGCCTTCCATGAGTATTGCATTGTGCTGCTTGTCATGAAGTACTTTTGTTTCTGCATCTTGACCCGTTTCTGGAGAGCATTGACATTACAGAGACTTTTCCAGGGCCCTAAACTCAAAAAGCGTCAGCTTCTACCACCTTCCCTAGAAGAGTACATTACAAAGTAGTCTGGGGAGTAATTTATTTGGTAAATAGCCTTGACATTCAAGAAGTTCATCATGTTAACAGATTGGGCTATATTTTTCCAAAATATAAATCGTTCCTGGAGAAGGCGAAGGGTAATTCAGACTCTTTTAAGGTTTGCCTGAACGGTTTTAGGTCCAAGAGCAAAAAGTCTTAAGTCTGCATCCTTAAGGAATCGATGTCAGTTATAAAAGAGCCTCACTTGGCCTCGTGGAATATGGAAAGGAACTGCCCGCAGCTTTCCCTGTTCATTTCTCAGTGGCTGAATGTCTTTCCTTTCTTGTAAAAGGATTTTATGACTGTGTGTTGTGCTGTATATGGGTTTAAGATCCGAAGCTGCCCTAGGATTGTTACGGCTGGTGTCCTTTATTAACACCATCTCCATTTTTAAGGTTCATGTTATTTGGCAAACACGTGTTGAACATCTTCTGTGCATCCGTCAGTGCTGGGAGCTGGGATGGTTTTTTTTTGTTTTTTTTTTTTTTGTTTTTTTTAAGTGAGTAAGAATCCATGCATTTGTTGCTCACGGTCTCCTTCTGGAGACAAGCAGGAGGCTGAGAGGATGCATGAAGAACTGAGAGCACATGGGGGGAGCAGGAACCACCAAAGCCTTCCTAGAAATCCGACGCTTTTGAGCAGAGTGTAGAGGTTGAGTTGCTCTGGCAGGAACAGCATTCCCATAAGCTTTTGCACCCATTCCCTTCTCTTTTCCTTCTTCTTTCTTTCACTTTTCTTTTGTCTGCTTCCAGTTTCCTCAGCTTCCCCCAGCTGCCCAGCATGTCTTTTCCTCACACCCTGTTTCTCTTCAGCTCTTTTTGTTCGTCAGGACTTTTCCACATGGGGGTGGAACACAGCGCCAAGTGGGCTCCCTGATAGAAAGACTGATTTCCTCCGTGTTAGACTGGAAACCATCACGGCTTTGCTTTAGACATCCAAGGCACAAATTTAATTCAAAATCATGTCAGTAGGTAGTGATAGAAGTAGATCAGAAGTGGGGGAATTAGCAAGCGGTGGGAGGAAGTCACTCTGTGAGTCCCCAAATCCCAGGAGTCACTCTGCTCATTCAAGCAATCGCTACCATTGTCAGGAGAAGCAGGATCCCTTTGCAGATGTTTACATCCCAAATAAAATGCGGCTTCAGTAGACATTCAGTAGAAACTGAGCTATGGGTGTGCCAGCAAGAGGTACTAAGGTCAGAGATGTTATTAATACCATCAAATAAGCTCTGATACTCTTATTGATTTTGTTGTTCACTAAAAGCCTCTTACTCTCAAGCAAGGGAAATCAAATGGGCTGACCATTCCCTTTTCAAGCAGTAGCCCTTCCTTCCTTCCCACACACAGGGGGCACCCTAGATCTGGATTAGCTTTATGGGCATCTAGAGTTGTATTAGCGGTGCCTAATAAGACGCTAGTGAAGACCCTGGCAGATCAACAGAGCCAATTTGGGTGCAAGGCTGTGCAAATGGCAAAGCGGTGTGTAAAATCAGTTGTTTTGCATCTGTGATGCCAGCAGGGGGCCTGGATTCCATAGCCCTCCATCGCTGGCCTTGAGGACCAGTGTTCTTCCTTTTCTCCCTCGTGTCTCCATTTAGTTCTTTTTTTTTTTTTAAAGATTTTATTTATTTATCTGACACAGAGAGAGAGATCACAAGTAGGCAGAGAGGCAGGCAGAGAGAGAGAGGGAAGCAGGCTCCCTGCTGAGCAGAGAGCCCGACGCGGGGCTCGATCCCAGGACCCTGAGATCATGACCTGAGCCGAGGGCAGGGGCTTTAACCCACTGAGCCACTCAGGCGCCCTTTCGTGTCTCCATTTACCTGGGATTCCCTGTCTCCATTTCTTCGCAGAAAATGCTGCTGCTTGCATGCCTGGCCTCCTCTGAATGTCACTGCCAGAGGCAGCATTTTTCAGTACGAGCACCTCGCCCCACTCCTGTGACCCCGGAGTCCCCACATCACCCATTCTATCAGCCAGGCCTTTTGCTTAGGACCTCAGAGCGCTCAGCCAGCCAGGGCTTGAATGGGCTTGTTCCTCGGATGCAGTGTGGTGGCCTTGTCCATCCAACGGACCGTCCTAATGCCAGTGGCCAGGACTCCCCAATGCCATATACACTCTGTCTTGGATCTTCTTGACAGAATGTTGTTGGTATCCAGCTACCAATAATGGCTGGTTGAGTTAGAGGGGAGAGAAGTACCCTTAGGTACTTGTCATTGGAGCAGTGAGTCTAAGATTTTTGATCTTAAGCATACTACCTGGGCAGCTGCCTGATCTGGAGTAGCCAGTTTGGGTCTCTGTCCTAAGGCACTGCTACTGATAAATCGTCCCGATCATTGCCGCTACCCAAAGATGTGTCCTATCGGTGAGCCCCTTTCCTGCACAACAGAGCCACAGCCGTCAGCCAGGAGTCAGCTAATGTTTAAAAAGAATGCAAGTCTGGCTGCTGCATTTCCTGTCTTGTAGATTGATGATCTTGGCTGTTTTGCTGATGTCATTGTACATCTGTTTTTTTTTTTGGAGTGACTGTAACAAGGAAGGAGAATGGTTAATCTAGGAAGAACTCATTATACCATGAATGATGAAGGGTGGCTCCTGTTTTATTCCTATTTGATTTGTTTGCTTCTTTGGGGAAAAACAAATGATTATGTCACCCTGTAGAGAATTTCACTTTCTCTTTGACATACAAATAGACAGCCTCCCACATTTCATTTATTTTTGCCACTGCTGGGATGGTTGATTTTAAAAAACACATCGTTAAGCCGCTTTCCTATATCATGACCTTCACTACTGGGTAGGGAAGGAAAACCAGTCAAGTATGTATATTTTTTAAGAAATGAGGGACCCGTCACCACAAATGCCCCTAGAAGCCCAGGCCCATTAACGAGATGGATTTGATGACAAAACCAAACTAAGTAAGAGGGAGGAGGATATGAGTCTTCATTTTATATCCTGTAATACATCTTGGAGATGAGGATTCAACTCTCATTAATTCATTAAAGCAAGACATCCAAGAGTCCTTTCTCCCTCTTATTGTCTTCCTCTGACTGAATGTTCCTGGTAATGGGTATATTTGTTCATTTCCACTAAGAATGTGTTTTGATATATAAAACATGTGAGGCGTTGATTATAGAGGGTTACAGCTACTGGCCAATTTGGATTTTCCCAGGGCCAAATCCCAATCAGCAACTTTGTGGCCACTAGTCTCTAGTGATGTATATACATTTACCCCGGGCTTTTGGAGCCCAGCAAAAGGGGTTTTGTTTTATTTCCTGTGCTGGTCAGTATTGATTTGTGATTAGCCAAACCTGATTTGAACAGCAGTTTGCAGGCCCATGTCTTGGGGGTATGTGGATACTGGGCACATGAGGGTATAGATTAGGGGATCTTGACATTCGGTTGCTAAGTTACTGAACCCTGAATTACTGAACCCTGAACATAGCATTTGTGTTCTAAAAATTGTTATTTATGGTTGAAAGCAGCTGCTGCACGTATTTTGGGGGAGAGTATGGTGAGATGCAAAATAAATAAAACTAAATAGTTAGACACAGTACATCAAACAATAATTATAAGGAAATGTTTATGGCAAATTAGGAACAAGATTGATTCCCCTCTCCTTCTACCCCTGCAACATTGGGAGAATTATTGTGCTCATGTTCACAGAACTGTTGGGCCAGGCTTTATGGAGCTATTATGTGAACTCAGTCATGACCTAGACTCTGTAATAAAAGTCGACAGATTCAGTTGTGGATGCCACAGCCAACCCTCCTGATCGAGGGGTAGAAGTGGGGGTGGCAATCTTGGGTATACGTTTTTCTTTCTTTTCCTTTTTAGTCCTTTTTTTCCCCCCTAAATTTCCTTTTCTATTTGTAAATTTTTATCATATAGACAAAAGTTTCTATTTAAAAATAACCTTTATTCAGAGAGCAATTTTACCAAATTATGGTATAATTATACTACCAACATTTGACCTTTTAAAACAGACTCTAATAATCAGAAATGTTCAATGGCACTTTTGGCAAAAGGTATTTTTTTTGGAACCTCAATAGTTCTCTCATCCTGCACACTTTTGTTTTCTAGCCAACGTGTCAGATAAATATTTGTTAACCTTCTACTTTGTGCCAAGACTTGCACAGGATCAGACATTGAAAGCATTGAAAAGGTTAAAAATGAATTAGGATGACAAGACAAAAATGCACAAAAATTAACAATATAAAGCAATGGCACAGGAGATGTCCCAAAGCCGTGGATGTGATTCTTTCCTGAGTGAGAGAATTCAGTGCTGCCTCGGGGGGGCAAGGGGAGCTCCCATAGACCTAGTTGGACTGAGATGGAATGCTAACTGTGGACATGTCCCAACATGGGTAGGTGGTGAATGGTCATGTGCACACTTGCTGATGAGCCTACAGGAGGGGAAGACCTGTGTGGCCAGGGGCAAGATTTCTTAGAGATGACAAGACTTCTTCTGTACCTTAAAGACAGATAGAATTCGAATCCCAGGCAGAGATTATTGGGGAGGGCTTTCTCTCTGAGGTGAGACGATGACCAGAGGCAGTTAGGGTTAGACATAGTAGCTGGAGACTAGACTGGCTAGAGCGAGGTACCTATAGAAACCCTTGATTTCCTTGAGGAGGAGTTTAAACTTTCTTCTGGAGACATTCATTTATTACTTATTCACTGTGCACATGTTTTGCACTAAGCACTGTGGGAAGCTGGGGATACACTAGGGAGCAAGAAACACAGTCTGTGTCTCACGAGGAGTATGCCTGTGGAAGTGTTAGGCAGTTAGGAATGGAGACTATCCTGCACTGTGATGGATGCCATGAAGAGGAATTATCACGTGCACTGGGACCTTTTAGAAGGGACAGCTCATGAAGACCAGAAGTTAGTCAGGCAAAGGTGAGGGGGAAGAGTTTCTAGCCAGGGTATGACAGGTGCAGGGGTGGGAAAACAAAGATAGCTTGCTGCCTGCCATTTTGAAGGTTTAATGCATTCTTACTGTCCGCCTAGTAGTGCATTCACCCCCACCCCCCAATAGTGGGGAAGACAATACAGGAGGTGGTTTCTGTCCCCAGAGCACTTAGTGTCTTTTCAGAGAGAGAGACATCTAGAAAACACCAAATAATTTACTCTAGAAGTAAGATTTAGTAAAGAGAAAATTGAAGGAAGTCATGGAACAGTGTGAAATCTTCCTGGAAAAGTTAAGGCTGAAGCAGATGTAGAGAGGTGGGTATGTGAGCAGAATATTGTGGGGGAAGGGTAGTCTGTGAAACCACCTGGTGTGATGAAGAGGACGCCCATAACCTTGAAGAAGTAGAAAGAGACGACAGTGGGTCCCATTGGGGGAACCTCGTCGTTCAGTTTTCTCATTTGTAAATTTAGGAACCTTGACCTCAGTGGTCCCTGAGAGTATGTCTAGCTTGGAAGTCTAGGTATTTTGGGCCTTATTCCCAAGGCATTAATGAGTTCTGGAGGATTTTGAAGCAAAGGAAGAACCTAACAGAAATCAGTGCATTAAGAAGATTAATTTCTCTTTATTATAGAAAATTAATGGGATAATTGCTAATTTATGAGAAGTATAGTTTTTTACTAAAAATTTTAATCATGTTCTGATGCTTTGAAAACTGCTAGTGGGATCATCCTGATGTCCATTAGACATTGCCTTTGAGTTCTTTCTCAAAAAAGCAAAAACCAAACAAACGATAGGGCCTCGAAAAGCTTGATGAGTAAGGGAGAGGTTTAGCGGCTGAGTCCAAAAGTGATCTACAAATCCAAATTTTAATTTAGATCCTAAAAATTCTTCAGAGTTTTCAGGGAGACCTTGGAATTGGAAAACATGTGTCTTTTATTTTTGCAATACCATTCTAGAGTGGTCATGCAGCTATGTAATAGAGGTGATAATGGGTTGGCGATCCTTCCAGATACAGGAATATGACACAGCTTGCCAGATGTGTCTTTGTCATAATCCAGGACCACAACCGCCTCAGCCTGTCTTCCCACCGGAGGTCCCACAGAGATGACAGAGGCCTTGTTAGAATAGAATGTGGTCAAATCCTCAATGTAACTTACTTCTGCTCTTCCCTTCTCCAATTAAAGAGTTTATCATCAAGCCATGTATTTAGTTCTCTGTCCACATGAAGACTTGAAACTTGCGTGTGTCAGACTGGAACTGAACGTGGATCTCTTGGAGAGTGTTAATGCCAAGGAGTCCTGGCTGATACGTCTTGACGTTCGGCCGCCCTCATCTGTTGGTGGGCCCCCCAGTCCTGTTGCTCTTACTCTCATTTTCCTCTCCTGCTGAGTATATGTCACTCTGGTCTCTTACTCTAAGTGCAATTTGCTGGACAAGTTGGGAGGAACACCATGTTAACTAATTATGCTACTTCAAAGGGGGAACATTGGGCTGATTGAAAATAATTATTATAGAGTAGACTGCAAGTTTTGGTGACATTTACGAGGTCATAATAGCTCATAGCCTATAACCCTACGTGTTCTTTTATAGATATTTAGTGGCTAAAGATGGGCATCAAAGCCAGGGAAGAGCTTGTTGCCCTCCCTTTTTCATTTCACGACTGAAAGCTTGCTAAACGTCACAGAGATGGTGGCAGGTACATTTAGCGTAGAGTCCTGGGTGAACTCAGGAGGGGCAGGAGAGGGCCTCTGCTGGGACATTAGAGAGAAGTGATCATTATTCAGCTGATTTTGCTTTGCCCTCTGGGTCTAGTTTTTCAGCTTCTTACTTTTTGTTTTCTTTAAAGCAGATAATTGCACAGAATGTGTTTTTGGCCGAGCTCTGCAAAATCGAAGTTCCCCAAAGTTCTTGTGTGTTGCTTGAGAGCAGTATGAGAACCGATGTGCTCTTTAAAACACACACACACACACACACACACACACACACACACAAAACAAAACGAAACTTTGTAGGTTAAAGGGGCATGGATTTATGCCACCTGAAAATGATATTTATAACTTTAATTTTTTGGCCTTGTAAGGACATCATTCTTAAATAGTTCTTTGTCATGAAAAGTTAATCGAAGATTTAAATTTCAGCAAAAATAAAAATACTTTGGTTTTTCTGACAGATGAAACGCTGCTAAACATCTCTGGACTCTAACTGAAAGTCAGAAAATGCACATCAAGGTCTGGCTGACGTACCCATTTTGGAATCTCTGGTTCCTAGTGGAATGTTGAGAACTAAACAAGTTCCCCAAAAATGATTATTGAAATAAATAAATAACATACTTTTCCAAGGCATATCAGGGCCAATACAAGTGCCAAAAGCTTTTAAAATTCCATCATACTAGTATAATATTATATATTACTTCCTTCCTGTCTTTTTAAGGAGGTATGTACTGAACATAGGTTTTAAATTGTCCATGATGGCTCAGGCGACGAGTCTCTTTAACTGTAGTTCTTATGATGTACTGAAAAAGCCACCATCCACACAGATGACCTAGTGCCTGGGGCTTAGGAGAGCCCCCTTCCTTAAAAGCCCTGGACATCTCTTTGTGAAAAAAAGATTTCTAAGAGAATTCACTAGTTCAACATCTATTGCAGACCTGCTGTGTGCCCCGTCTATACCAGAGGGACTACAGAGAGGAGTGATAGGACATGGCTGTGACCTTGGAAATTGGCCCGGTGAAGGAGACAGACACATAAACCTGTAACAGCAGCAAGATGAGAGCTGCACATCATCAAGGCTGAGGCCAAGCTTGGGAGAGCTCACGACCTTCAGTTTGTCTGCACACAGTGGCCTTGGCCTTCAGAGCCCCGGGAGGTGCCGCACTGAAGCTAATCTCCCTCCCCACCTCCAACCCAGCAGAGACACGGGCACTGCTCCGGGCTGCTCACGCACCACGAGCCTCTCCTGCCACGGCACTGCTGTCTCTTGGTTCTGTCTGTGTTCCTTGCGTCTGCCTGCTTATCTTTGCTCATCTCTTCCCATTTCTCCTTTCTGGTCTCTTTTGCTTCTCTCCCTTTCTTTTTAAAGTTCATCGCCATTCCCATTAAGTAATAACGATGGTAGTAATGATAATGACAGAATCACATTATCAATTGTTTACTAATTGTCAGATGTTGTCCTAATTCACATAGTTTTACCTCATTTTGTAAATGAGTACCCGAGGCGCTGTAAAGTAAATAACTTGCCTAAAGCCACACAACTCCTTTCCCTCACAAAATTACAGAATATTGGGTATTGTCTTTGCATCTCTACAACTTTTGTGATGGGTATATGTGTGCACGTGTATGTGTGCATGAAGAAGAGAGAGTCCTTTACCAACAAAGAGGTTCTATCTGTGTGCTCTAAGTTTTCAGGGCACTTCCAAATCTTGAGCTGTTCTGGATAGAACTGGAAGGTTCTAGAAGGCAGAATTTCAGGTAGCCAAGGCTTTCCCTTGGCGATGCCCATTTCAGCCAGTGCTCTTTGCCCAGTTGGAGAGAGGTGGGTTTCCTCAATCACTGGATCATCGCTGACTTCTCAGACCTGGGATACTGTGGCCTGAGTCTGAGCCCAGGGAGAGAGAGCTCTTAGGCCAGAGTTGGCACCAGTTTCTCAGGGATGATTTCATTTATTTTAGCAGGGAGGGGGAAAAAAGGAGGAAAGAGGCTATTTTGGGAGGGAAGAGGGATGTATGTTTAGATTTTTGAGGGAGACACTGTTTTTCAACTTCAAGTGTTCAATGCTCTTCAAAGTGTTACTACATTACTTTGTCAAAAGTATTTTTAATTCTGAAGATATTAAATATATCCATACTTAAATATTAGCGCCAAACTGCTCAAAGAAAATATAAGCAGGCTCTTTTGTTTTTAAATAATTCTCACATTCACTGCTAATGGTTAGTTTAGATAATTCCTATCTCTTGTGTCTCTTGGTCCTATGTCCTTTTACCTACCACAGTAACCAGCTTAAGGCCGAGCTGTGCCATGTCAGCATTAAGTTTAGAGATGGCATTGAGTAAAAATGAGGAACATGCTAGGCTTGTGCGAAAGGTGACGCTTCCTTATTCAAGGATGAAAACATGATACTTGCTTTCCCAGTGCGTGCCTCAGGCCAGGATCAGCGGCGTTCAACTCTTGCCCCCTCGGCACCATGAGAGTAACGTTCAGATTTCCAAGGGATTAATCCAGCTGCAGTTCTGTTGTAGTTTATGGTGTTAAAAAGGATCAACAGCTCAAAACTGGCATGACATCTGTTCCACTGTCCTCCTCATCAGTAAATGCTTACCAAGGGTCTGCTAAGAGTAGTGCATTATACCGATGTTCCTACATCCCTTGTTGCATAAAATAAAGCTGAGATGGCACTAGTTTAATTAGATTGAAACATCTTATGAATTACAAGAACATCTCTGATCCCTTCTTCTGCAATGTGCATTAGGTATTGGAATTTTATTTTACTTCATTATGTTTCTGGTCGTTAGCCCTCTCTGAATGCTTGCCCTTCAAGGGCAGGAATCCACTCTGTTCTTCGTAATATATTTCAACATGCAGATCACCCAGGATGTTCTTCATTGACCATTCAAGACGGAGCGTGACTTACTGATTTAGAATAAAATCAAATTGTGCTTCTTTAGTAATTTGTACTTATTCTACTTTCACTTTCTGGTTCGATCATTCTTCCTTCCTTCCTTCCTTCCTTCCTTCCTTCCTTCCTTCCTTCCTTCCTTCCTTCCTTCCTTCCTTTCTTTCCTTTTCTTTTTTCCAAATCTTTCCCATACCATCTGTTTTCTCTCATTTCTCTGGGGCTACCTATAGGAACCCTCTGGGCAAACTGATTCAACCCAGGGCTCCTGAAAAGTAATGTCCTGCACCTGGCATAGCAAAGTATGCATAGAAAAATATTACCTTGCATTTATAAGTGAAGCATTTCATTATCTACCTAGATTTCCAGAACAATCCAAAAAAGGAGAGGGAGCTGCTATTGTTATTCTTAGGATACTGACAAGGAAATCACACAGATTTGGTTCGAGCGACATGGTGAACCAGCAGCACAGCTTGATCTCAGTCATGGGTGGCCTGGTACGGAAGATCCCCCAGTGACACAGGTTGACAACTTCCTGCACGTACCCTTAGTGTTCTGAGTCTTGGAAGTGGAAGGAAGAATAGAACTCCCAAGTCCTGGAATATCTTCCATTGGCCTTGGTCACCGAGGAGCAAGTCTAGAAATAACGTAATTCTGCATAGGTTCACCATGGTGTGGGTAGTGACTAATCAGGATCTGCTGTTTTCCTCTCTTGCTTTCCCAGAAATTGTCTGCCATGCATGAACTGTGTGAACATATACAGGTGACACAAGAATGGAGTTTTCAGGTGTCAGATAAAGGCACCAAACTCTTAAATGCCTAGCTAAAGAACGATTATTCTACAGGCTTTTTAATCTGCTCCCTACAAGAAACATTTTTAAAATTTATTTTTATTCATTAAAGTCAGGAGAGAGAAGAGGAAGTAGGAGAGCTAAGCTTTGTTCATCTTTCCACTTTATACACAATTGAAATCAACACTGTCAGGCCCAAACATCACTTTATACACAATTGAAATCAACACTGTCAGGCCCAAACATCATTGCTAATAATCCACAGACTTCATAGGGCTCCTCAAAATGTTGAGGGTTTTAGACTTGCAAGGATATCCTAACTGCGTAAGTTTTAAAAGCAAAGTTTGTAAGTAAACTGAATCTAGATAAAAACAGAACAAATGGTCTTTTTGTAAGTGGCAGTTTCATCCTTAGCATCCCTCAGACATACGTTCAGGTAGATCATAGAAGCAAGGAGTGAGGCTCGGAGAGGTGCAGCCCAGCCTCGGTACTGAGGCAGGCATGTGTGTGATGCCTGAGACCAGAGCTGAGATTCTCAATCCCACTGTGGTGCCCTTGCCGCCATGCCTCCCCGTCCCCACATCTCACTGCCAAAATCCTGCAGAAGTATATCATCTTGCACAGGACTTACGATTGTTAACGTTCTCGAGAGATACCTCCGTGCGATTATTATTTGTGGAAGTGAGAGTTTTCCCATAAAGAAAGCAGATGCCAAAATTCCTGTTTCTTGGAGTTAATGGCATATTGTCGATTGTCATGCCACCAAATGAGTATGAGGTGAGGAATGAATATCTTCTGTGATGCCAGCAATTACTGGTAAGAAGAAAACTTGACTTTCCCAGATTACCCTTGTGTCAAATGTGACATCTCTTTATGTATTACTTTCAACATTCACAATGAAATGTGAA
The DNA here is from genome assembly GCA_028534135.1 of Potos flavus. NCBI lineage: Eukaryota > Metazoa > Chordata > Mammalia > Carnivora > Procyonidae > Potos > Potos flavus. The sequence continues at coordinate 19,917,499 of CM052893.1, read as the reverse complement.
ATAGTGTTAACAGAAGCCCAAGGATACCAAAGCTTCAAGATTAGAAATCACTTTTAGGCTGCCTTTCTTCTCCTCCCTGCGCCCTCCCTCCCCCCAGTGGGTTGCTGTATTAACACTCATTATAGCAAAGCAGAGCAGATGGGCAAACAGACTGATTAGTTATTTATATATATATTTTTCCTTTATGGAGCTTAGATGTTGGCTCTTTCTTTAATAAAAGAAAGGAGTTTTTAGATGTTGCCTTGTCTTGATTTCCCTTTTTAATCAGAAGAAAAAAGGGGGCACTTTGCTCCTGATCTATTAATAATGTGGCTGTATCCTTTTCTTAACTGCTAACTTCATAGCTCTCTGTATACCCATTTCAATCAGAATTTGATTTCTCTCCAATCCTCCAAGCTGCATGTGGTACAATCATGTTCTTTCTGGCCTAGGATTTCTTTATGGAGCATATCACTTTAAATTCATTTTTTTAATAAGTGTCTTTCTTGACAAGGAAACTGTCTGCAGTATTTTTGGCTTTTTCATCCAAAACAAAAAAGACCAGAACTGATTGGTGGAAAGTAAAATCATCCATACTATTATGTCAATAGAAATATTTTCCCATGTTTTTCCTCTTTTAAAAAAAGGTCAGATATCTCTTTGATTTTTCTCAAAACAGAATTTGTATATTTCTTTTCTTCCCAATTTTAAAGAATAGGTTTTCGGATGAAACTGTGCTTCCAGGTAAAAAAATTAAGGTAAAGAGAAAGGTCATCAGCAATCCCACTTGTGACTATATATTTAAAGGGAACAAAATCACTATCTTAGAGAGAAGTCTGCACTCCAATGTTCATTGCAGCATTATTCACAATAGTGAAGGTATGGAAGCAAACCTAAGTGTCCATCTGTGGATGAATGGATCAAGACAATGTCTCTCTCTCTCTCTCTCACTGGAATATTAGCCTTAAAAAAAGAAAGAGATCCTGCCATTTGCAACAGCACCGATGAACTAGAGGGCATTATGCTAAGTGAAGTAAGAGAAAGACAAATACTGCATGGTATCACTTATATGTGTAATCTAAAAATAAAATAAGTCAAACTCAGAAACTGTGTAATGCTGGTTGCCCAGGACTGGGGAGTGGGAGAAATAAGGAGAGGTTAGTAGAAGGATACAAACTTTTAGTTATAAGATGCATACGGTCTGAGAATCTAATCTATAACATGGTGATTGTAGTTGATTGGCACTTATTTTATAACTGCAGATTGCTAAGAGAGTAGAACTTAAGTGTTCTTGCCAAAGAAAGAAAGGAGAGAGAGAGAAAAAGGTACGTAGGAGAGTTGCTAGATGTGTTAATTAACCCAATGGTGGGGTCCCTTTCACAATGTATGCCTGTATCACGTTATCTTTATGGAGCTTAAACACTTGCAGTGTATTGCAGTTTTATCAGTTGTACCTCAGTAAAGCTGAAAACAGTAAAATACAAATAAAGAGAAATCACTGGCACAGGGAGAAAAGAGGGAAAATCCATAATAATCCATAATCTTTTCTTATAAAAGGACAAATGTATCACGTGTATGTAACAGGTACCTCATAGAAAGGTAATGGGCTTAGTTGTGTATAGAAAAGAACTTTCTAGCGTTATAACGTGGAGTATTCTCTAACAGTAATTCCCCTAGTGATACTTAAAGCATTACCTAAAGAGGCTTGAGGCATAGTGTAAGGAATGATAAACATGCATGCATGGTTACAAATGTTTTAGTTCTTTATAAAATTTTTGAATAGGATTTGCAAATTTGCTAATGTATTTTACCAAAAGCAGGAAAAAAGTCCTATAAAGACTGGGCACCTGGGTGGCTCAGTCAGTTAAGCGACTGCCTTCGGCTCAGGTCATGATCCTGGAGTCCCAGGAACAAGTCCTGCATCAGGCTCTCTGCTCAGTGGGGAGTCTGCTTCTCCCTCTCTCTCTGCCTCTCTGCTCTGCTTGTGCTCTCTCTCTCTCTCTCAAATGAATAAACAAAATCTTAAAAAAAAAAAAAAGATGGTCCTGAAGTCAGTTACCTCATAGCATTGTGGATAGGCATTCCAACTTCTAATTTCATGGTACAGGATAATGCACCCACACAACTGTTTGGGGAGACTTTTGCACAAAGCCATGGGCAATTAATTGGATCCCATGTTTTTAGAGGTGCCTGATGATCCTATCATGTAGATTATTTAGTTTTTAGAAACTATCCTCAGTGGGACTTGGTATTATTAGAAGATTCTATCAAACATCAAAGAGATACTTCAGCTTAATTCTCACACTGTGATCTGACTTCAGAAATAGCATGCTGTTAATAACAATATGTGAAAACGAGACTCAGCTCTGCCCAGCTCCGTGGTCTCGGCGTGCTCGTCGGCACCATCAGGCTCCCCTCTCTAAGTGCTGTCGTTTCAGGAAGGGGTGTGCGTAGAGGTTGTGGGGCTTGGCAGAGAAAAGCTGAGCAAAGCCAATGAGAAAATGGAAGCTAAAAAAAAATGCTAGGGTTTCTGTGAGAGATAGTACAAACCAGAGGGAAGCGTTTAGAGCAGATTACCATGGCCGACGTCAGGGGGGCATTTCTGAGGGTCTGCTCGGTTTGAGGTCTCGGTGGGACTGGGGTCAACGTGGGAGAATTTTCAGGAGAAATGAAACCGTGACATTGCATCAGGCTATGAAAGAGGGGCAGTGCAGGGGTGTTTTCGTGATGATTCTTTAGCTGTGCTCAGGCCCCAAGCCTGATCTCTCCTGACATTCCCTCTCTCAAGGCCGAATCTGGTGCCTTTGGGGTGAACTCACCTCTCTTCTTGGACTTGACCTGCAGTGGCTGTACCACCAGTGTGGTCGCTGCTCTTCGAATGTTCGTGTTCTGTGGGGATAGGGAGCAAAACTCTATCTTGTGTATCTCTGTGTACCCTATGCTTGCCAGAGGCTTAGTAGTTTTCAGTAGATATTTGCTGATTAAATGAACAAATGATTGGATGATTGCTTATGTGCAGGATCCAGGTGACGTAGTAAAAAGCTTTCCCTACTATAGATCCATGGTTAACTTCATGAATTAGAGATCTTCTGCCTCTTAAATGACTTCATAATTATAACCTTCAAAATGGGCAAAATATTGGGGCACCTGGGTGGCTCAATCGGTGAAGCATCTGACTTTTGATTTTATCCCAGGTCATGATCTCAGGGTTGTGAGATTGAGCCCCGTGTCCAGCTCCACACTGGGAGTGGAGCCGGCTTAAGATTCTCTGTCTCCCTCTCCCTCTGCCCCCCCAAAAGGCAAAATATTAAAATATATTTCTGATGACGTTGTAAAACTTGAAAACACCACTCATTAAATTACTGCTGTAAAATATAGTGTGTGTTTCAAAAACAAAATCGCTACCTAGTTAGGATTTGGAGAGAATGCATATCGACCATGCATGCCTTTTAAAAAATATAATTAAATGGAAGCTTCCTGAGTCATCGCCTGAATTGGATGTAAATCATGTCCAATCTGCTTATTAACATGCCCCTCACCTCCATGCCTGAATAACAGAGAAGTCCTTCTAAAAGGTATTCTTACATGTTTTATTTTTGTTAGTCTGCTGCGGTTTATTTGATTTTCGTGTGATTTCACCTTTTTAAACTCAGGTAAGACTTTTTGATACAAACACAACTTTTAAATCACAGAAGAAACACCACACAATGCTTTTCCAGAGGTAGCAAAGGATAATTCACATCTTAGATCCTTACATGAGCTTACATGTGAGGCTGTAAACAGAAATTTGGAATGAGGACAAAGGAAGTGAGAGGGACTCCCTGAGAGGACAGTTGTCAAGTTCCCTTGGATCACCACTGTCCTTCAGGGATTCTGTTAGGGTTTCCCATTCTCCTTCCTGTTTTTACCTTGTTTTGAAGAAGTGGCAATGGGGAGATTTCCCCTCTCACTTCAGCTTGCTCTCCTATGAACTCGGGAGCTTGTTTTCCCACATTCCTTTTTGAAAACTGAGGAATTCATTCTGGGCTCACACCGGTTCCCTTAGGTGGTGATGCTGGAGGTGAGACTAAGGGAGGTCAACCCCCGAGAAAGTGCTGGCTGGGAGTGCACGGCGGTGGCAGCTACGACCCTCAGCAGCCTCTTGATTGGAGAGGAATTTTCCCCTTCTTCTACCTTCAGAACTGAATCCTCTCTCTCATTCTTCTTGTCTCACATTTCAGTGGTTTCTTCAAAAGCTATGATAGGTTGACAGAATGGATTTCTGCGCCACTAATTTAGGATCTCTCCAAGAGCGCCCAACATCACACTGGAGAGACGTGCTTATCTTGAAGTTGGATAAGGCCGTTCACAAAACATCAGCCGCACAGCCCCCTTCCCTGCCCCGCTCCCACCTCGTCCAGCCCAACGAGAGTGAGTCTGGACTCACGCGCACACACACTCCCATGCCCACCCTTCCACATTCTAGTGTCTTCACTCAGGTACTTCCTTAGGTCTGGATGATGCTCCTGTCCTTTGAGCCTTGCAAATTTCTACCAGACTGCTAAGTCTCTACAAAATACTACTTCCTCTTTTAATTCCTGTCTTTGCCCAGTTATAATTTCATCTCTCTCTCTCTCTTTTTTTTTAAATTCTGCATTGCCATATTCCTGTGAAACCTCTATCATGGCCCTCCTACACGACATTGTGTAGATTTTTTAAAAATGTCTCCCCCATGCACATTTCCCCTGTCTGGCCCCTGAGCTGTATCGACCATCAAATCAATGATGAGTAGGCCATCAAATCAAAATACTCTAGCTTTAAAGACATTACTGCTAAATGTGGTGTGTGTGTGTGTGCGTGTGTGTGTGTGTGCTCCATATACCTTTAAAAATATGAAAATGTGTTAACAAGAGGTTACCCAATTGTGTAGAAAAACTACAAACATTAACTCTCTAGGGAATAAAAAAAAAAATCTTCCTTTTTTGTAAAACTTGAGCAACTAACCCTAATAACCCTATCCTTCCTGTTAGATTTGATAGAACCAATGCTAGAAAAGAGTATGAAAAACTATACAGACAGGGACTAGTGTTACAGCCACAGAGTCGATATTGCAATTTGCATTTGCTTGGCTTCATTGAAGATCATTACCTTTGTATCTAAGTTTGTTTTTGAGATCGATTTAGAATTATCTTTCGGTATTAGGTGAATTCGAAAAATTCCCTTTGCTGAGATTTTATGGCTTCAGTGATTAGATTTCTCCCTCCATTGGTGTGCTTAGAGCCCTAGGAAGCCGGCCTGCAGCTGTGTTTCAGTTTCTGTAGCCCTGTTCCCGAGGCTGAGAAAAACATCAGTTGTTCATAAAGGGGAGGGGGCTGCAGGGGGACGCAGGTGCTCATCCATGTCGGGTGCATGGCCTGATGCTTCTTTCGCTCTGCTTGCGTGTGAAGTGGTAAGGGCCTGAGCTACGGTGGGATGGATAGAGATGAAGGGATGGGAAGATACCCAAGGGAGACGTCTATGAGACTGGCATAAGTTGTCTACAAGATTGGAATGGCTGCAAAAGGATGATGAAAGAATAAAATAAATAAACAGCAAACCCTGAGAATTTATCCACAAATTCTCTTTCAGTCTTTATTAGCGGTCCAGTAGAGGTACAGAGGCTCTGATAAGAGATGGGCAATTGCCTTGTTTTCTTTTCTTGATCTTCCTACATCTTCTCAATCCTTAAAGCATTCAGCTAAGTTAAGCAGAAAATGGACAAAAGTAAGTTTGAATCCTTGCTCTCATCTCCTTCCTTTATCTTTCAAAACACTGTCACGTCAGGCAAAATAAAATATGGAGTTCCTTACAGAACCCACTAGAAATATATAAATTAGCCCAGATTTCAGCCTGAGGAGGAAGGCTACTTCGTCCTGGAAAAAACTGAGGATCTGAGAAGAGCCGGCTTGCAAGGCAGGAGGGGAATGTGGGGAGAAATTTTCCCAGTTTCCTGAGCCAGGTAGATCTCATGAACTTTCCTTACTCTGAAGGTTTTTGAGATTCCAGAACATTAGCAAACATACATGCACTTTGTGTGTAATAAGGAGTAATGCCCAAATATTTATTTGAATAAACAAATACATATGTTTTTGTTATCTCCTCAAAAAGTTCAGCCATGTGTTGCGCAGGGGGCATGCCTTCTGGTCTTGCTTTCTGAGTGAAAATCAGATGAAAGAGGGCCATGTTGCCGTTCCTCCTCAGCACCAGTTAACCCCCTCCCCGTGCAGTGGGGTCAGGCAGGACTCCTAGTGCATTGCTGATCACACCGCAGGAGACACTGAGACACAGCCTTTGGTTTCCCTCCTTCTGATCCAGCTTTCTGCTCTTGCAGGTGCGCACATCTTGACTGACTCAGCAGGAAGGTGGATTTTCTTTGTGTTTAAAGAAAAAAAATGTCCCCGTGTCTGTAGAGATGATTTGCAGTTCAGCCCGGCTGAAGCTGACCGAATGAGACTATGGGCTGTGCCTCTGCCAAGCATGTTGCCACTGTTCAAAATGAAGAGGAAGCCCAGAAAGGGAAGAATTACCAGAACGGAGATGTGTTCGGCGGTGAGTGCCGTTGACCTTGACCCTTGACCTGTTGACCCGGGCCTTTCACTTTTTCAGGAGCGAATATTTGTAGTGTTTGGTGGGGGTGGGGTGCTGCTGGTAAAGGGCTGATGAGATATGGCTTGAAATCACTGCAGATCTTTTACGTGGGGCAATTTCTGTAATAATTTACACATAGAGGATTTTGAGGAGCATTATGGAGGTTTTATACAGAAGCTAACGTTTAAGTCAAGCTTTAAATAACTAAATGGGTACATAGGACAGCAGCCACAGGGGTTCCTGGTAGAGGAGTGCTGTAAGACCGAAAACACAGCGGTCCAAAGGTGCGGTGAGTGAGGATTTGTAAACGAGAGAATGAGGTGTTTGTTAGGGCTGGTAGTTACTCTTTATGGGACTTTTCATGTGTATTTTTTTCAGATTAAAAAATACAAATATAATGAATTTAATAATCGTCTTTTAATTTTTCTGTGATGATTCAAAGTGACTTTAGGATATCTAGTGCAAAGGTCACAACCTGCCAATCCTTGGCCACGTCTGGCTTGCAAATATATTTTCTTTGGCTCCCAGAGAATTATGAAATAAAAAGCAAGGCAGCATTTAAAACTCAGGATGTTTCACATAAAACCCGCAGATTTCTTTAGGAAAACCTGGCGACACTGGGTCTGTCTTCCCTGAGGCAACAGTCAGTGGGTTGAGATGGCGGTGGCCCCCTCAGTCCAGGAACTGCTGAGCCCTCCCTGGAGAGCACACCAAGCCCCATTCACTCATGAACATTACTGGCCTGGCTGCTTCCACGCTTCTGAGTTTGCCTGGTGATGAGTTTCTTCCCTAGAAGATCAGCGATTGCTCTGGTGCCACATGGCTGTGGGCTAGTACAAAATTCCAGGTAGGAAGGCAGATGTAGCAGTTTGGCTGAATTACTTTAACGGTGACAACCCACGACTGGACCCATGCATGGCAGTCCTATGTTCAGCCACTGGCAAGTCACTCTACGGCATTTTGGTCCCTCCTGATGGTTGTGCCGGTCCCTGGTGAAGAATTGGGGTGCTGTGGGAAGACTACTGCTCTGCTAAAAATGGGCTAGTATATATGGGAGGAGGATTTTGTGTTGTGTCATTTTAAGGAAATGTATGTGTTGCCTGGAACAAATTTGCTTTTGGTGGCAACTGCCTAGAAAATTCAGAACTGTGGGGCAGAGTAACGTGGGAGCATCTAAATAAAACTTGACTTCAGATCACTGAGACCAGTTTCTGGGAAAACAGTTAATTGGAACTAGCATCATCCTGTCACCCTCAAACACTTAACTTTTAAAAGAACATAATCTCGTATCCAGGATTTGTTCAAACTAACTTCTACGTGGTATTCTGTGTCATTATAATTTTTTAAAAATTTTATTTATTTATTTGACTGAGTGAGATCACAAGTAGGCAGAGAGGCAGGCAGAGAGAGAGGGGGAACCAGGCTCCCTGCTGAGCAGAGAGCCCAATGCAGGAATCGATCCCAGGACCCTGAGATCATGACCCATGCCAAAGGCAGAGGCTTTAACCCACTGAGCCACCCAGGCGCCCCTCATTATCATTTTTGTAACAAGAGCTACCATTAATGGAGCTGCCACCATATGTCAAACTTGCTGAAGCATTTATACATTCATTTTCACGGTGGATTTTCACAACAATCCTGTGAAAGATGTGTCATCGCATTTTACATATTTGGAAGCTGAAGTACAGAGAGACTAACCGGTCCCAAGTTGCCCAGCTACGAAGCCACAGACTCAGCTCTCTCTGACTCCAGAGTCCATGTTGCTTCTCTCACTGTTGATGCCTGGCGCCCTGCTGCCTCCCATTGGTCACTCATTCTTCAGTGCAAAAGAGTATTGACTGGCCTGTACAGGATAGGCCAAGACCTTTTGCTAAATGCCACGGAGGGTGCAGAGGTGAATAATATGTAAACCTCCCTTTCTAGGACTTACTAAGAGGATGAGGAAATGTTACGAGGCAAAATAAGCCACATACCAGGAGAGGAAAAGACATACATCGTGGTAAGAGTCACGGGGATGGAGAGACTGCCTTGAAAGGTGGGATCAGAGGAGATTGCTAGAGGTGACATCTGAACCTGACCTTAAAGGACCAGAAGAATCTAAACTTGTTAGGTGAAGGGTGCAGGAAAGAATTGGTTGAAGAAAGGCTAGAGGTAATGTGAGACTTACTTGAGAATTATAAATAATCCAGTTCAAATGGAATATAAAATTTAAGTGAGAGAGAATTGGCTAGAAAACTTAAGTTAGGGTTAAATTATAGAGAACTTTGAATACCAAATTACAGTCTTTAGAAAGATAGACTGTAAGAGCAAAAATCAGTGATAGTCATTATATTGCACTTATATTCTGCCTTGCAGTGAGACCACCTGACCATCCAGTTGGTAATTCAGTTTCAGCTCTTATAGGCGAGGAGACTTTCTGTTAATCTAAAGTACTGTGTGTATTTGGCAAATGTTGGCATCTAATAAAGGACTCTTCCATTAGTCACCTATTGCTGGGTATCAGACAACCTTAAGATCTCAGCGGCATTCAACAATGAGCATGTCTTTCTTGATCACGAGTTGGTGAGTCAGCTAGAGTGGCTCTGCTCCGTGTCTCTCCCATCTTCCTCCTGGGACCAGTGAGCCACGGGAGGGAGAGGGGGGCATGTTCTTCTTTTGCAGGAGGGTAAAAGTGAAAGCAATACACAAGATGCCTCTTAACCTTGGGCTTATAGCTGGCACAGCGTCATGTGCACTCACATTTTACTGGTCAACTCAAGTCACACGAATGGGCTCAAAGACAAGAGGCAGAGAAATCCATCTGACCGCAGTGCATTCGTGACGAGGGTGTGGATGCGGAGAAGGGTCAAGAATTGGGGCTGACAATTCAGTCCACCCCCAGCCTGCCCAGTCATCGTTGCCTGTGTGGCTCCGTGCAGTTCATGCAGTCTGAGCTTTTTTTCAGCCTCCCCGTACTTACGCTGACGTTTTATTCACTTCAGCATTCATCATCTTGTTACTCTTTCTGACATAAACATTTGTGGGTTTGTGGCATGGTATTAGATACAGTGGAACAAGGAGGGAGAGAGCTTCTTGAACTGGTCAAGGGGGATGGTTTTTGATAGTCCCACAGGGCTCTGGGGGTCGAATTGTCAGAGGGCAGTGTGAACTTCAGTGCCTTTATCCTAGTGTTACTGAATGCTAGAGTATGTGTATGACACGAGAAGGTCCTATCTGTGTTTCTCCACTTAAATTTTAGTTTGCAAGCAGAGCAAGTGTACAGAATCCCAGCATGATCACAGATGGTCCCAGGTGACTAGCAGATCTGGCGCACTTTTACCCACTTGATATCTTTGTCACCCATTATTTTGTAACTTGTTACTTCATAACGAAGAACTCCACACTTAGTAGCTTGAAACAAGCACTGGTTTATTATTTATCACAATTCTGTGGGCGACCGGGGTTCATCTTCTGTTTTTGCCTGGGCTCAACAAGGTAGTGGCATTTAGCAGGGAGCTCAGTGGGACTCAACTAACTAAGATGGCTTCAAGTCTCTCCAGCTAGAAAGTCAAACTTTTCATGAGGTAGCTGGTTTCTAAGAGAGGAAGAGAGGGAGTAGAAGCTGTCAGGCCTATGAAGACCTAGCCTCAGAAGTCCAAGAACGTCACTTTTGCCTCATTGTGTTGATTAAAGCAAATCACAAGACCATCCCAGAGTCGAGAGAGCTAGAGGTCTCCATCTGTTGCGTCTAAGGAATTGTTGGCGGCCATCTTTGGAGACTAGTTACCTCAGCCACTGAGAGAGGCAGTGAGAACCCTATGACTGGATTATATTCCAACCTGGACAGTTAGAGTCTGCTTTTTAAATCACTGCTCTGTTTTTTACTGAATAAAGTTGCCTCGTTCACTTTTTAGAAGCCGTTTTTAAATGTTTAAAAATGTTATTACTGCTTGTTGTGGAAGAGTTGATAAAGTCTGTGAAGGATGGCATATTTGGGGATGGCTCTGAAGTATGTGTCTCTGAGTGTGTGTACACACACACATTCGATCCTTTTCTTAAAGGTGTGAATTTAATTTCATAGCTTCTAAGGACATGGTGGGGAGCGTTGATAAACAGTGTGTTTTTACAAATGGTAATTTCCATTTTTATGAAGCAGTTTGGTCTCCATGATGTTTTGGTTACCTAGAAGACTGACCATTCCAAATGTGTGTGACAGAATATGTCTGGAATATTCCACCATAGAGGATTAAGTGACCAAAGCGCTTCTTCGCTCCTAGATTTCATAGAATTCAGGAGGTCATTGACAAGGAACTTTATCACTGACGTTTGCCTATAGACTTTCTTACCCTTTAAATACCAAAGCATAAAAAGTTTCAGATCTAAAGTTGTGCCTCACATCCACGTGGCCTATTGACACGTACAATCCAGACCAGAAAGCTCCGTCTCCAGATTGGAATTTTCCTTCCCAGCGGTCAGGGCCGATGTGCCGAGGTCAGTTGGAGGACAGCTGAGCAGATTGCCAAAAGCAGCTTGCAATAGCCGAGTGACCAACAGGTTCGAGTTGTCACGAACTAGTTAAGCAAGTTCTAAAGGAAATCCAAGTGCTTACTGGATTTCTTTTAACAGCCATTCACTTAGACTATTAAAGTAGGTGCCCAGAACAGATTCAAGCCTTATTGGGGAAATTAACATGTCAAACCTGAGATCATTATCTCTCCTGCAGCCCACCCCAAGGGGAGAAAGCTCTTTACTTACATTGACTTTATTGTTTGCCCGAAGATCACCACCATTCTTCCAGGTCTCTTCCAGCTCCTGGGACTCTTGCTCCTCTCCGCACAAGCTCTTCCTGCCGTTGTTACAGCCCAGCACTGGGAATAGCATAGTGCAGTGTTTCCAAACGGAGCTCCATGAGCCCCCTTGGTTGTTTGTTTTCTTCTTGGATTTTTGATGTTCATTTTTAATTTTCCACTTTTTGCACTGTTGTTGGAATCTGTCAGGTTTTTCTACGTGCTCCTCTGCCCGCGTTCATTCTCCTGCTCCAGAACTTTCTGTGGTGCCTAGTTCTTAGCCAGTAAAATCCTAAATCCTTAGTGAACATGCCTTGCATGGGCTCATAGCCACCTTGGCAGCCTTGTTTCACACTCTGTCCTTCATGTTCCCTGTTCCTCAGCCAGACTAGACAGCTCGCCCTGTGACCTCAGACACACCTGTCTCCCAGGCCTTCGGGTATGCCATGACCTCTGCTGGGCATGGGCCCTTTCTCCTGCCTTCATCTTTTTAAATCCTGCTGTTCTTCCCAACTTCACCCAAACTTGCATGAAGCTTTTCTAATACATTCAGAAAGTATTACTTTCCTGCCATCCCAGAATACCTTTTTACATACTTATGTATTTGGTTTATTTCTTGATATGTCTCATCTCATTATTTGTGTATATGTATCATCTCTCTTATGAGCTGATTAGCCTCCTGAAGCCAGGGACTGGAGGTCTTGAGGGAAACCAGGGTTCCCAGAACTGTGGGAGCTGGAGGCAGAGAGATTGGGGATCAGAGTTGGCCCTGCCTGCACCAGCTTCCCCATATGACTAGGTGGCCAAGTTTGGCTGAAGGACCAAGAGAGTCTAAGGTTTATAAATATTCCCTTAAGTGGAGGTGTTTAGATTATTACAGTAAATTCTTCTGGAATAGCACTGTAAGACTAAATATAAAAGGGAAGCAGTAAAGCAAGATTTTGGCTACTTAGTTTCCCCTGGGCTCTATATTGCTGTGTAGCTTCAGTGAAGTTCTGATGCTCAGCTGTGTAAATTGGGAGCATATAACAGGATTGTCGGCGTCTGTGTGTGTGTGTGTCTGTGTGTGTGTGTGTGTGTGTCTGTGTCTGTGTCTGTGTGTGAGAGAGAGATGGTGTTATCCAATCTGTTACCCATCTCAAATACTGTAGGGACCAACGTGAAGTTGGTTATGGGAAGATTTCATAAGAGAATATATCACATTCATTTAGAAAGTCAAAGCAGTTGAAGGCAAAGCAATAATTCACTGTTTCTTTCTGCAGTAATTTCCAATTGCATGAAGTGAAGATTAATTAAAATTAATCTGTGTTTGTGTTTGTGAGACAGTAGTAGGATAAATGTTACCTCCGTGCCATCCAGTCCAGTAGCCTCTGGCCACCTCTGACAATGAAGGTGTGAAAGATACCTATTCTAATTGAGATATGCTATGAGCATGAAATACCCACAGGACTTCAAGGACTTTGTATAAAAGAGAGTATAAAATAGCCCATTAGTGATTTTTTATTAATGACGTATTGAAGTGATAATATTTTGGATGTATTGGGTTAAATAAAATACATTATTCAAATTAATTTCATTAGTTTCTTTTTGCTCATTTAATGTGGCTCCTAGAAATATTGAAAGTACATTAGTAACTCGCATTATTTTTCTACTGGATGGTGCCGGTTTAAGTCCCTGAAAGGAAGTGTTGGGTGTTTCGGGCTCCCTTTTCTTTCCAGTTTCAGCTTTGGAGTTTACTTATTCTGAAATTCAAAAGAAAAGGAGTAAGTTAGGCTGAAGCGGGTGGGGGAGCAGGGTGTTGGGTGCACAGGACGGCTGGAAAGGCAGAGACAGGGAAGCAGCCTAGCAGAGGAGGAAGAGCACCGGCTCACTCGCTCATCTCTCTGCGCTAATCAGTGGGAGTCTTTAGCTGCCCTTCATGTCACTTCTTCTGCCAGCCCAGGGAAGCTTCTGTTGACTTCTGAAATTGTTATTTTCCAAGGATCAGAGAGGAAATCTTTCCCTCTCCCCACCCACCCCACCTTTTGTTTTTGTTTAGTTGTTGTTTTCAGTGAGTTGGTAAAGAACTTTAAGGGCAGGAGAACTGCTTGATGGGTTTGTGATGGAGCCAGGTCATGGTCGTGAAAGCTGGGGGGAAAAAAAAAATTAAGTCAAGATGAGTGAGGAACCCGGCCCCGGGTTTAGTCTTTGAAGACTGCACAGCGTCTTGAGCTGAGCCGCACAAAGGTCTCAGTGGCTTGAAGTGCACAGGGAGCTCGTGAAATTTCGGACGTCAGCCCACGTTGGCCAGGGGATCGCATCTTACTCTTCCAGGGTAAACGTTCTTAGCCCAGCGCTTGGTTCAGAGAAGGGGCCCACAGGGCGCCTGGGCCACTGTGATAGCTGCTTGTTGCTTTGACAAGAGTCAAGTGTGTGTCGTGAGCACAGAACCGTGATTGTGACTTCTCGCTCTGCCTGGGGTTTCTCCCAGCTTCCCCATTTCATTGGTGCCTGGGTTTTTTCAGCTACGATACAGAGATAGTAATGGAATCCCTAGGAGTCCTGTGGAAGAGCAGATGAATTAACAATGGAAAGCACTTAGAACATCGTCTGGTGCATAATTAGCACCCAAGCATCAATTATAAATAAGAATAGATTTGCCCCACTCGCTCACTCCTGCCCCTTACCCACCTCAAAATAACCATGCTAGAACGTCCCCTGATGCAGAATCTAATCTAGCTGAGGCAGAGTCAGTCTGAATTTCTCTTTGGAAGAATTTCCTGTAAATAGAAAGTCAAGAAAATCCTATCCTTTTTTTTTAAATGTAAATTCAGTTAGTTAACATAGAGTGTATTATTTCAGAGGTAGCGTTCAGTGATTCATCAGTTGTATGTAACACCTGTGCTCATTACATCACGTGTCCTCCCCAATGCCCATCACCCAGTTACCCCCTCCCCCTCCCCTCTCCCCTCCAGCAGCCCTTAGTTTGTTCCCTGTAGTTAAGAGTCTCCTATGGTTTGTCTCCCTCTCTGATTTTGTCTTATTTTCTTTCCCCTCCCTTCCCCTAGGATCCTCTGTCTTGTTTCTTAAATTCCACATGAGCGAAATCATGTAATTGTCTTTCTCTGATTGCCTTATTTTGCTTAGCATAATACTTTCCATATTTAAAAAAAGAAAAATCTGGGCACCTGGGTGGCCCAGTTGGTTAAAGCATCTGACTCTTGATTTCAGCTCAGCTCATGATCTCAGGGTTGTGAGATGGAGCCCCGCATCAGACTCTGCTCAGCGGGGAGTCTGCTAGAGAGTCTCTCTCTCCCTCTCTCTCTCAAAATAAATAAATCTTAAAAAAAAAAAATCCAAGTACTATTTTTCCTTCCCTTGCCATTGATATCCTGAACCTGTTTGTTTAATGTTACATAGATAAGTGGAAAAGTAGGACTCTTCGTCACTGATGGGTTCAAGGCTGCCTGACTGCAGGATGAGGGAGACTGAGTTCACAGACACTGTTGGCAAGGACATGCTGGCAGGGCCCTTGGTGGCGTCCCTCCGATTTTATGTCTAGAGGGTTTCCTTCCATTGCTCTCTTGCCCCTCCATGGGCCTGGTCTTCTCTAGAGCTGCCTGGAGCCCTTTTTCAGGCAGAACATAAGAAAGAACTTGGCCCCGGAGAAGCCGGTAGAGACGGTTCTGGTACCATCCAGTGAAAGGCACAGAGGACTGGAGCTGCAGGCAAGGCCTGTTCTCTGCTGGGGGAAGTTCTCAAAAAGTGACTCAGCAACACGAGAGAAGGTGGGAGGGTTTCTTTACCCACAGCATTTCTCCTCAGAGTTATTTTCTCCTGAGTGACATCACAGAATTCAGAAATTCAAAAACAATGGCTTCTTCCTGGAATCCTGGCTGATGTGGCAGAAAGGATGTGTTATGCCTTAAGC
The DNA here is from genome assembly GCA_028534135.1 of Potos flavus. Classification (NCBI taxonomy): domain Eukaryota; kingdom Metazoa; phylum Chordata; class Mammalia; order Carnivora; family Procyonidae; genus Potos; species Potos flavus. The sequence continues at coordinate 19,902,238 of CM052893.1, read as the reverse complement.
ACCTGCCTGGTAACTCCCGCCACCACCCCGCTCCCCCTACCCCTCCCAGCAGCGCTCACCTGGCTGCACCTGGCTGATGCTTAGAGCGCATTTTGGACCTGCCTCTCCTCTGCAGAGACCAGCTCAGCACCTGCCTTCTGCGCCTGGAGCCGGAAATGTGACTGGTTTTTTTGGCCCCTGAATTATGATATCAAAGCAACTATTACACTCATATTCTACAGTTTCTCAATATCCCCATTTGATACGAAAGGAAAACGAAGCCAAGAGCCACACCACTTCACTTCCCTGAAGAGGCAGGACTGTGGCTGGAACTGAGGTTGCAGACTCTCGGCTAAGGGAGCTCCCCCTCTCAGGAAGAGGATAGCTGTCTTTGCTATTAAATCTAAACCAGCCTCCACTCGGGAGTCTTTGGGAAGTAATTGCTAACTGGCTGCTTGAGCTCAGCCCCAGCTTTTAACTGAGGGTACCTGAAGGCTCCATTGTTATATGTAAGGCTATTTTCAGCAGACCTGAAATTCACGGTCATGGTGAATGCACGGGCCTGAAAGTTGGCAAATTGGTTTCAAATCACTACTCACCAACATGTACCTTGGTAAATTACTCTCTTTGCCTTAGTTTCCCCATCTGTCTAATATGGAGAGAACTAGTATTTACCTGTCTTCAGAGGACTGTTGTGAGATTTAATGTATAGAATAGGATTTGTATAGAATAGGATTTGCTGCATGATACGCACTGTGTGAGTGCCATTTGTTAATATCGAATTAGCAGCCTCAGTTTCCCTTGATTACGCTGGGGGATTGGGGAAGCATGACCCGTCTATTACAGATGTGTAATTCTCCAAGCCTGAAAAGTTTATCGGTTATCCGCATAACACTTATCCCTTTATTTTGTATTTTAAAATATTTGTGTTCCTATAATTTTTTTTTCTGTTTTGATCTAGAACAGCTTCCGTTCTGTGTAAGATTTGAGTGTGTGTGACCATGTGAGTGTCTGTAAATCAGAAGACTTAAGACACGCCTGGGTGGCTCAGTCGGTTAAGTGTCTGTCTTTGGCTTTGGTCATGAACCCAGGGTCCTGGGATGGAGTCTCCCTGCTCAGCGGGAAACCTGCTTCTCCCTCTGCCTCTGCCTGCCACTCCCCCTGCTTGTGCTCTCTGTCAAATAAATAAAATCTTTAAAAATAACAAAAAACAATCAGAAGACAAGTATATGACTTGAGGGGTGATTATGATATTATGCCTTATTCCTATAAAAGTGTGGTTTAAAAAAGTTGTCCCATCGTAGAAGTTAACAAATATAATTTCATTCATCACACATAAATCTCTGTATGTGTGTGTGTGTGCAGGACACCGTAGCGTTTTCCTACTCCTGGGTTTATCGTGCACAGTGAGCATGTTTATAGAAATGAGGACATTTCTGTGTAAGCTCTGTGGAGAGGCTGGGAGGCAACAGACACAGGTGATGCCCTCACTGATTGTAATTGAATAAATGCATCCATAACTAACTGAACTAAAAAGATGTACAAATTAGATACTATTTCAATTCACATTTTATTCTTTAAAAATACTTTGTTATACATAAGTCTAATATTAAAATTTGAATTTCTTAACTCCTCACTCCGTATTAGAGTTTTCCAGATGAATCAAGATTGAACTGTAAAATATGGAACTTTAAAAGTACTATAAAAAATATGGGTGAAAAAAAATATGGGTGAAAAAACTATATGGGTGAGTGTTTTTATAATCTTGGGGTTTGTACAATGCTGCAAAATCCAGTGCCATAAAGAAAAGTTGATAAATTTTACCATGTAAAATTCTCTGCATGGCAGCAAACAGACTGCCATAAACTAAGTTGAAAGACAAATGTCAAACAAGAGTGAGAATAATATTCATAACATAGATAAGGTTAGTAAGACTAGTATAAAAAGATTCTTAAATCTGTAAGGAAAGAACTAACTCTTCAGCTGAAAAGAAGACAGGGTTTGTGGCCAGGCAGTTGAAAAGAAAAAATACAAAAGGCCAATAAACATGGCAGAAAGATAACTCAGCTTCTTAGAAATCAAATAAACGACACCAAAGAAAGCAGAACAAAACCTTTTTCCCCACTCCAATTGGCAGAAATGGGCTTCTATCTCACGCTATAACTGCGAATCTAAGGGGACACCAAATAGTTAAATAGTAATAGATATATATACATATAGAATATAAATGAGCTGCCCTTCACCCCAGCCATTCCACTTCTAGGAATTTATCATAAGGAGATAATTGGTCGAGCATGCAAACTAGTATACTCCAGGGTCTTTCTCACTGGTGAAACCTACATCAGATATGGCCATTAAAGATTAAAGTACTCTTTGTTTGTTTGTTTGTTTATTTTTAAGTAGGCTCCACACCCAGTGTAGAGCCTGACGCGGGGCTTGAACTCACGACCCTGAGATCAAGACCTGAGCTGAGATCAAGGGTCAGACGCTTAACCGACTGAGCCACCCGGGCGCCCCTACTCTATATTTATTGAGATTCAAAAAAAGTCTATGACGTGTTAATAAATGAAAATAGTAGAGGGTTTTACACAGCATATCTTGTTCATAAACTTTATTTGTTTAAAATATATGTAAAACGTTGTGTATTTAGAAAGATGTTTGGGAAGGCTGTTCACCAAAACATTAACAATGGCAAGTCTCTTGTGAAGTCTCAGGTGATTCTTAATTTCTTCCTGGAGTTTTTCTATGTGATTTAAATCTTTGATGGTCAACATTTGTCATTCGATACAACTGTTTATTTTGATAAATATAATTTTGTGTTTCCGTTTCCGAAGCCCGGCAGCTGTGCTTTCAGGGCAATGTGAATTGTTCCCGTAGGAGAAAGTTCTATCCCTGGAAATAGCCCCGGGGCCACAGGGATTCGAAGAATAGACTTGTTCGCCCAGGTAAACGGATGGAGTCTGACCAATGGTGCTTGTTAGCTAGCAGTTCCTTCTGTCTACTAAGCACTTATCGACCACCTCGCATGGCGTAGGCGTTGTGCTGGGCACTGAGACTATACAGATAAAGGAAGCCTGGTCCCTGCTTTTTAGGAACTGATCATGATGTAACTGATGGGCATCTCAATAGAATGTCGGTGTCGTATGATGATCATGCAGAAGGGTCTCTTATCCCAGGAGTAGAGGAAGACCCTTAAAGAGGATGATTAAGATCTCAGCTGAGTCTTTTTTTTTTTTAACATTTTATTTATTTATTTGACAGAGAAAGAGAGAGAGAGCACAAGCAGGGGGAGCAGCAGGCAGAGGGAGAAGCAGGCTCTCTGCTGAGCAGGGAGCCCGATGCGGGGCTCGATCGCAGGACCCTGGGATCATGACCTGAGCCAAAGGCAGCCGGTTAGCCGACTGAGCCACCCCGGCACCCCTCAGCTGAGTCTTAAAAGATGAGTAGCAGACAAAAGAACAGAGGTAGGGCAGGAGTGAGGGGCTGAGAGACTGAAAAGGTTCAGGGGTGCATTGTGCATCAGGTACGTCAAAAGGAGACTGGGAAACTTTACCAATCCAGTGGGGAAATAACTTCAGAGAATCTCACATCAGAACAATTGTCTTAAATATTTGGAAATTTTACACTGTAATTTTTTTTTCCCCAAATACTGAAAAGCTCCTGCAGGCAGTACAGGAATCAAAATTATGTCAGAGCTCAGACAGCAGGCTGAGAATTTAGAAAACACTGGACAGATATAGTCTAGAAGATCTGATGCTAATTCCTTAAGCTATCTAAGTGGTTAGCCTCATTTCAGTTTTAATAATCCTAGGCCCCAAAACACTGATCCAAGAATATAGCTTCGTATACATGTGAAGACTGTATTACCATTAAAACACCATCAAACCAGCTGAGACAGAATTTGATGGTGTGGTATTTGTCCCGTATGGGAATCAGAACATGACTCTGTCCCTTACTATGGCACACTGGCGGTGTCTTCAAAGTAGGTTCTATATGCATCGTATGTCACAAGTAAATTCTTCATGTGGGGTGAAATAAAGACAAAACCATGGCAACAGTCACTCACTTTGGAGCATGCAGGAACTTGTTGCTGCCGATAAGCCCTGGGTCTTTGGCAATCTTTAGAGGGGAGGATTGGGTCACAGTGGGAGGTAGCAAGGGCATGTCCATCCCCCTGGGGCCCGAGCAAGGTGAGGTCTACCATTCACTCATTCACTCACCCACCCATTGTTCCTAAGAGTTCAGCTGTTAAATATTTCTCGGTGAGTAGTTTGTGATCATAAATGGGTGTCACAGTTTAATGGTGTTTCTGATAACAGCGTTCCAAACAGTGAGGAAAATTGCTTCATCCTCTTAGGAACTCCTAAAGTGATAATCCTCAGTCAGCGGTCGTTGACTGGCCAGTTACAAGGCTAGAATGGTTCCAGCTGAATCCACGTTTATGAACAGGACCTTCGAGCTGGCGGGTGGTGGATACGACGGAAACAGAATTAGGTGACTTGCCCACAAAGCCTTTACCCTATTTTAGAAAAGACACTGTTTATGCACAGGAAATAATTCAGCAACAGAGACTGGACTTGAAAACGTGTAACCAAGTGCTACATTGAGTGTCTTTTGGCACAGCAGGTCCCCCAATACTATGGACAATGAAAAAAATAAATAGAGGCTGCTTTAGGGGTAGAGAGAAGAGGAAGATGTTATGGGAAAATAAAGATGTTTCCTTCCTAGAGAAAAATCTAGCCACCGTTCAGTAAATCGTCAGTCTTTTTTGATCATGGACTGTGAGTTCCTTGAAGATAATGCTTATCATTTAATCACACACCACTTTTGCCTAACATAACCGAGTGCCCAATATATACATCTTTCGATAATAATGGATGGATATTAATAACAAATAATAACAGTGACTGGGGGGGCTGTCACGCACAGTTGTAGGTGAGGGAGTGGAGACCATGAGAAGTTATGTAACTTGCCTAAGTGTACACAGGTCATATGTTAACTTGGAGTCTGGTCAGGAACTCAGCTACGTCTGACTTCAGAATTTCAGTGAACAAATGTGTGCTTTGAAAGAGGAAGCAAGGAAGGGACTCTGTTGGGCATTTAGTAAGGGATTTTTTTAAAACATACAAGATACAGTGCCTCTGTCCTAGGGACTTTCAATCTAATGGAAGAACAAAGCCTTGCATCACCTACCTTGTCCTTTCTCATCCATCAAGCACCAACTTACTGAGCCCTGTTAGGTCGGAGGGCTTTCGACCGTGTCCTGCTCTCTATGTGCAGATGGCAACCCTCTGGCCCACGGATCTCAGTACTGGCTTGACCACCGGGGATCATCCCATGACCGTGAACTACAGGGCCCTCATGAAGGCACACAGATGTTCTGGGCCTTGTTTCACACTAAATTTCTTTTTGATCTCATTGGCGAACAACTACTGAGTACTGGTGGGAAGATACCCCCTCATATCGTATCCTGTTCCTGAGCTGGCTTCTGTAGACTAGGGTCTCGAGAACCTACATCTGAGCCCAAGGAAGGTCAAGGACACCTCTCTTTGAGAGACAATGAGCCCAGTAAAAACCTAATTTTGTCAAATAATTAATCCCAAACTCTGGACTTTGGGGATATAAAGATAAGAGAGTTTACTGTAGTAAATGCTTCATTTCCTTGTTTGGGCATTTCTATTTGTTCATTGTATTAAGTATTCTGATGTTAAATGGAAAACGCTGGATATGAAACTCAGAATAACTCTGTCTACCCAATGGCAATAAATATTCAATATATATGTGCATGGACTGAAAATAAAGCCTCTCGGTGTTTACAAGGAAAGGCGAATAATGATTCTCTCTGGGTGGGGCTGATTACCAGTGAGTCTTTGTGCTTCTGTTATAGTTTCCAAATATTCCCTCTTTCTAAAGGAAGTTTTTGTTTTTTGTTTTTTGTTTTTTTTTAATTATTTGAGAGACAGAAACAAGCAGGCGGAGGGAGAAGGAGAAGCAGACTCCCTGCTGAGCAGGGAGTCCCAAAGCCGGGCTTGATCCCAGGACTGTGAGATAATGACCTGAGCAGAAGGCAGACACCTAACCAACTGAGCCAC
>CM052893.1:19866309-19896067 GCA_028534135.1 Potos flavus | reverse complement strand
AAAAAAAAAAATAAAAAGTTTATGTATTTATTGAATACTTTTTATGTGCAGGCATTATTTCAAGTATTTTGTTATTTATTCATTTATTCAATCCTCATAATACCTGACGGGATAGGTTCCAGTGAGAACCTATCAGTTGTCTTACTCTTCCTTTCAAAGTGTAAAGAGAAGAAATGAGGGGTGCCTGGATGACTCAGTCAGTTAAACATGTGACTCATAATTTCAGCTCAGGTCATGATCTTAGGGTTGTGATCGAGCCCTGCATCAGGCTCCACACTCAGCATGGAGTCTGCTTACGATTCTCTCTTTCCCCCCCTCCCTCTGCCCTGCTTCCCTGCTGGTGGTTTCTCTCTCCCTCTCTGATAGATAGATAGATAGATAGATAGATAGATAGATAGATAGATAGATAGATAGAAAATACTAGTTTAAAAAACAGCAGAGGAGAAATGAACAGGATAAGGTGAGGGTTGACAGATGACCAGCTTGAAGCTGAGCCATCCCGATCCTATGTGAGCTCTCGGTTCTTGTCAGATTTTCTACTGTGAGTAATTCTTCACAGTCGTAACTTCTAGAGAGTGTAGTGGGCTACATACTGCTCAAGGTTCCTTAAAACAAAGAAACAAAACAAATGGCTGTGACTAGTAAAGCCCAGTGCATAGAGGAGCTGCTGACTTAGTGGCTGGGGACCTCGGGTGCATCTGGATTCTGCTGTGGAGTGATGGCTACAAGGTGACTTGTGAGCTTCCTTCTCCATCTTGGGAGTGAGTGTGTTGAACTTAGGTGATCACTGTGGGTGTGCTGAGCACTAACGTTCAAAGGTGCACTCTACCTGCTCCCCAGACTGTGGTCACACAACTCTGTGCTCTTGGTTTCTCTTAAGCCGTGGGGTCATTGAAAAGATTATATATGATATTTTTTGATACTTTTTTTTTTTTTTTTAAAGAAAAACAGTGGGGCTGGTAGTGTTCACAGCTACCAGCTTTATGGTCCCAAGTTGATCAAGGTGTTGATTGCTTTGTGATACCATTTTTTTTCTTCTAAAAAATTAGAAACAAGAATCACGACTATCTTCTGTAGCTTCAGAGCCTTCCCGCGAGCTAGAAGGTGAGAAAGTGGAAGTGTGGGGTACTATCCCGCTTCATCCTGGCGGGCCGGTTTTCTGTTGGTCTTTCATCCAGTGGATGCTTGCTTGCGTTGATGTTGTGGGGCTTCTAGTCAGTGTGAGATTCAAGTTTTGTTAGAAGTAGTGGGTGACATACATGGGTTCTGTTATTTGAAAGAAATAATGAAATGTTTGATCGAAGATAGTCTGAAATAAAATTTAGGCAAACAGAGAACATTTACTTTCCCAGGTTGCTGACTTTGGCAAAAACTACCCTACTGTAGGCTGGTCACTTTCAGTGTATGATTTTGTTTATTAACTTATATAGGGGGACTCCGTTGCTCCTGCTGGATTTTAAAAGGGTAAGAGAAAGTCAAAACTTACCAAAGCCGAATTCTAAAGGACAATAAAGAGATAAAATTCTTGGGACGCCTGGGCTCAGTCAGTTAAGCATCTGCCTTCAGCTTGGGTCATGATCCCAGGGTCCTGGGATCAAGTCCCGCACCGGATTCCCTGCTCAGTGGGGAGCCTGCTTCTCCCTCTACCTGCCGCTCCCCCTGCTTTTGCTCTCTCTCTCTGATAAATAAATTTTAAAAATCTTTAAAAAGAAAAGAGATAAAAGTCTCATGGCCATAATATTAAATAAATACATAAATAATATTCCACTAACACAATTAAGAGTACATTTGAAAAATGGTCTTTAATGGTTTCTAAAAGATTGCATAAAGTTTCTTGGCTAGAAAGGCCATTGCTGGGGAAAGGAATTGGTGGAGAGGAAGGAAGGCTGCGTGAGACACGATGTGCACAGTTCACTTCCTTAGAAATAATAGTCCGTGCTTACGTTATTATGTAAACGATATTTACATTTTCATTTAAAGTATTGTTCAAAAGCTGTGTGCATGGCTGTTAAGACTGGAAGTCAAAAGAGTAAGAGCAAACGGAAAAAGCAGAGCACTGTACTAGCAGTCTATGAAACTGATGAAGTTTTCAAATTGTGAAACAGGGCCACACTGGTACAGATCTTTGTTCGGATTAAGTTTTATTTCCATTTTGGAAACCACATGCACAACAAGCTGAATGGCATTTAAATTCCCTTCTAGCTACACGTACCCATGCTTCACTGTATAAATGTCACTGTTGATTTTGATCCTTGACCAAAGAAGATATCATCTAATGATATGTGAAATAGGATTTTATTTTTAATGTTGCACCCAACATTTTGGCATTTATTATGCCTGCTTTTTAGCACGATATCTTTCATTAATCTTTAATTCTGGTTGCCTTCTTTCACTCAAGAAATGTTTATTTAGAAGCGTTTAGACCTTGGGACATCTGGATGGCTCAGTCGGTTAAGTGTCTGCCTTCAGCTCAGGTCATGATCGATCGAGGTCCTGTGTGGGAGGTCCTGGAATCGAGCCCTGTGTGGGGGGCTCCCTGCTCAGCATCAAGTCTGCTTCTCCTCCTCCCTCTGCCCCTGCCCCCACTTGTGCTCTCTCTTCCTCTCTCTCAAATAAATAAATAAACAAATAAATAAATTAATAAAATAAAATAAAATAAATAAATAAATCTTCTTTAAAAAAAAAAAAGAGATGTTTAGACCTTGAGTTTTGACCATGGCTTTCCTCCTTTGTTCTTTGGCTGTTTCCCCTAATGCGATTGCTCAATTGCCAAGTGTTGAAATGAAAAACAATATGCTTTTCGCTCCGATGGAACTCTGAAAATCACAGTTACTCGTTTCAGAGATATTTATCGATGCATTGCTATAAACTGGCTTTTACTAGGGGATGTAACATGTAGTGAGACAGTAACTGCCTTCCTTTGGCTCACATCTTAGGGAGTGACACAGACACTAAGCAGAGAGACGGGTAATACCCAGTCAGATGGGGATACATGCAATGAAAAAATAAAGGGAGAGAGAGTGACGGGTGGCTATTTTAAATGCATAGGTCAGAGAAGGTTTGTCTGAGTAGTTGACCGTTCTGAGCAGAGACCTGCAGTAAGGGAGCAAAAGCCACAAGAATACCCAGGAACAGAGTGGTTGAGGCAGAGGAACAGTAGGACCAAATCCCTGAGAAGGGAGCCTGCTGGCGGGTTCCAGGGAAAAGCCTGAGGTCTTCATGCCAGGAGCGTGATGGGTGATAAACTCACTCTATGTTGCCCTATAGCTCAGGTATAGTCTCCAGATTCTAATCTAAATGTCATAGAAGCCAGGAGAGGGTTTCGGGAGTTATGGAGTGATGTAGTCTGACTTTGGGTTTAATCTAAAGGCTTAATCGGCTACTGTGTAGGACATAGACTGTACAAGGCAAGGGAGGAAGCAGGCGATGGTTAGAGGCTGGGTCAGGCAGGAGTTGGTGGCGGTGTGGACTGGGGAGGTATCAGTGGAGGCGGTGATGTGGGCACGTTCCCGGCACATTCGGGGGATCATTAAATGTGGTCCATTAGAGCACATCTCATCTGCAGTTTTCTCAGTGAGGGAGCGGGAGTGCTGGGTGGGATTATGTCCAATAGAGGCTCCTCTTAGTGGCTCGAGGGAGGCAAGGGTTATAGGTTCTGAAACAAAGACTGTTCTGAGGCTTAGCAACATGGTATTGTGCAAGTAAAGACTTGCAAGATAGGAATAAAATGCAGCTTGGCTCTGCTCTCTGGTTTACGGTGCGTGGCTGTATGTAGGTGCAGGGTCTGGCCCAGGGAAAGAGCGTCCCTTCAGGACTCCGAAACCTCTGGGCATGAGCTGCTGCTTCTCTTGAGCATTTCACCGGATCTGATAGAAACCATCATGTTTCATTTCACTCAACCTAGTTGTGAAGGGATCTTCAGACATGACTTGTTTTTTCTATTTTTAGCAGGTGGGTTGAAGGCTACAGGTACCTGAGGAGGCACATGTCTGCTGTCACCTCCCTTCCCTTGATCGCCGTTTCTCCCCCTAGCCTCCGACACCGACTCTTATTCCTGCCCTCTTTGTTCCTCCTGGAACTCTGAGCTCTAGTTTCTTCTTCCCCTGACCTGCACTGAGCTGTGGTCCCTGTTCCTGTTCTCTTTGCTTCAGATATATCCACCCTCCCCATTCAGTTATCTTTCCCATCTCCCCAGAATAGGAGCGGCATCCTATGAGGCACGAAAACAGATACACACAAATAAAACATTTCTGGGGAGGCACACCAAACCCCCAGATAGTTTTCCATTGGCAATCTCTTTTCCAGTTTGCACTGTTACCTATTAAGGAACGAATACTATCAGTACCCTCATACCTTGTCCTGCCCAGCCCCCCACTACTTCCGTCACCATGTAACAGCATCCGTATGCTTTCAGGTACTCCACAAGAGCTACTCTTTTGTGCTCATCAGAATCTTCCAGAAGAAAAAAGTCGCCTGTGAAAAGATGTGCTAAATGTGTAAATGTCACTTTTTGCAGAAAGTTGAGCTTGGGGAAGATGGGGGCTTGATTTACCTCCACAGATTGTGGAAGGAGAAGTTGACCGAAAATGGAAGAGGAAATTAGATGGCCAACTGGATGGGGTAGAAAAGGAGCAGGCAAGAGAGGGGTGATTAGAGTAGATTTGGTAAGCCAAGGCCAGATCTACTCAGAGAGCATCCTGAGAAAACAAGTGAATAACCTCTAGGCTGTCCCCTAGGAAAGGGGAGATCCGAAGTTCTAGCCCAGGAGGGATTTCAAGACCTGAAACCCACCGTAGAATGGGGGATGTGGCTCATTCCATAGGGAACAGATGTCCCAAATGGTGATCGAAGTTGTTTCTGGAAACTGCCGTGGTCGGGGTGAGAAAGGCCGTGGAGCCATAATTAACCCCTTGATTGGCTGCAAAGCCTCTTTGCACTATACGTGCTGCTTCAGATGTAACCCAAAGTAAAACAAACCTTGAACCACGTCCAGATCATACATTATACTTGAAAATCTTTGAACTCTGAGATTTTACCTAACTTAGGCGTTTGAGTCCAAGCAACATCTCAGAAAGCTAGCTGAAAGAAAGCTGTACAGATGTGCTAAAAAACTATGGTTATTTTGTGCCTCACCATGAGCTGTCCTCCCAAATTCTCCTTTGGCCTGTGTGTATAGAAATGTGTGGGCCTTTCCTACTGCCCTACCTTAAAAATATCTGATTTCAGTCATCCAAAGTGTTAGAAATTACAGCAGTTCTTTTTTTTTTCACGTTTTTTCTCAGCATTATTTATGTGTAATTGACTTAAAACATTGTATAAATTTAAGGTTTACAACGTGATGATTTGGTACACATGTATATTGGAAAGTGGTTAAGGCAATAAGGTCAGTTAACATGTCTGTCTGTGACCTCACATAATTACCGTTTTTTGTGTATGTGGTGAGAGCACTTAAGATTTACTCTCTTAGCAACTTTCAAGTATGTAATACGGTATTGTTAACTGTAGTCACCATTCTGTACCTTATATCCCCAGAACTTATTTATCTTATGACCGAAAGTTGTACCCTTTGACCTACATCTCCCCATTTCCCCCATTCCCAGCTACTACCAACCACCATTCTACTCTATTTCTGTGAGCTTAACATTTTTAGAGTCCACATATGTGATATCATACATATTTGACTTTCTCTAACTTATCTCACTTAGCATAATGCCCTCAAGAACCATCCTGGTCATCACAAATGATAGGATTTCCTTCTTGCCCACAACTGAGTAATATTCCTGTGTGTGTGTGTGTGTGTGTGTGTGTGTCACATTTTCTTTAACCATTACTTGGTCAGTGGACATTTAGATTGTTTCCATATCTTGGCTCTTGTGAATAGTGCTACAGTGAACACGGGTGTACAATAGCTCTTCAAGATCCTGATTTCCTTTCCTTTAGATGGCCACCCAGAAGTGGGAGTGCTAGATCATATGGGAGTTCTATTTTTAATTTTTTCAGACACTGCCATACTGCTTTTCATAGTGGCTACGCCAATTAACATTCCCACCAACAGTACACGAGGGTTCGCTTTTCTCCTCCATCCTCATCGACACTTGTTATTTCTTGTCTTTTTGATAATTGCCATTCTAACATGTATCAGATGACACAGTGGGGTTTTTTGTTGTGTTTTGTCTTGTTTGCTTCTATACATGCCTCTTGAGGAAGCAAAACGGAACGTCAGCTTTAAGAAGTTTTGTGATCCTGATATATATTTCAATAGCTTACGTGTAGATGGTGGGCGAGAGTCCCTGAGGACCTCCTCTCCATCAGCTCTGGTCCTTGGTCTCACTACAAGAGCCTACCTGGCAACTGTCACACGAGTTAGCGGATTTGAATTTAATCGAACCCTTCAGATGCCCTTATGAATGAATCGTCATCCCCTCACCCCGAAAGATAAATACTCAAAATTGCCCACTATCTTTCACAAACCAGTTGAGCACAATGGGTTACTAAAATAGGCTTGTTCGGATGAAATGGGTTGTGGAAGATGGTGTGATCTTATTTACTGTGCCACTCACCATTAAACTAACTATCCTCGAGCATGCTCTTCCCCCTCACCCAGACACATTATTCCTAAAGAGCTACTCTTTGTCGCTGTCAGAGCCCACTTTCGTGTCTGAGGTGAAGATAACTTGGTGATTATAGCAATTGGAAATGATCTTTTGTTTTATGTGAATGAAGCTCTTGTGAGAAGAGATCTACAGACTTGTCAAAGGAGAGAAGCGCGAGAGCCCTTGTCTTCCTTCCGTGCATGTGTGAAAGAGCGCTCTCCCTAACGCTCCAGGACCTTTCTCCATGAGTGTGTGCATTTCTTTCATGAGATCTGTGCAGTGAAAGTCAGGTCATGAATATTTTTCATAAGTAGAGAGGCTATACTCTTTTATCACAAATTGTATTTTAGCTTTCCATTTTCAAAATTCAGTGGTGGTGCTTATAAACTTGGGAATTACTTTAACTGAAAATGACTCTCTCCAGTCTCCTTCTATTCTTGTTAATGATTTTGCTGCCACTCATGGTTGTCTAACCCAGACTGAGTCAGGCCCCTAACAGCCAGCTTCAATCCAGAGACATATTAAAAGGAACATTAAAGATCATTGAAAAGCAATTTAAATTTTTACTGAATAATCTCAAAAAGTCACAAGGCGTTGCCATTCATAAACCACAGCGCAACATACTGAAGTCTACTCCCATAAATCTCTAGCTCTCGGGGGGCTTTGTCTCTCTTCCTTTTACCACCTCAGAAAATCTCCCTCTTTCCCTGTCTCATCTTCCACAGAACTTTTCCCTCCAGCCGAGCCCACCTGAGCTTTCCTGTGCCTGGCCTTAACAATTCTTCTCTTGTTAGGCCTCTCCCTTCTGGTGTGAATCCGCCCTGCTGCAGCTCTCCCACTGACCTCCTCACCCCTTGTCCAGACTGCAGCACAGGATCACACACGCAGGTCTGGCCTTCGTGCGGCTCCTCAGCGAGGTGGCCCGGCAGTGCGGTGCTGGGAGGCTCGAATGCTAGTACTGGTCTCTGTGCTGGTTATTATCTGTGAATCTTTTCCTAAACAGAAATCCACTTAGGTTGGAACCCAATTAAAGGAATTAAGTCAAATGGACATTCAAATGCCCTTCTTCCTTAAACACACACGTGTACGCACATGCGTGCACACCCGCCCCCCCCCACACACACACACAGACCCATTGGACAAATTGTTCGATGTTTTAGCTGGCTGTGGCCGGCACACATTAAATGGGAGAGAGTTTCTGGAATGGTCATTGAAATTCCTCATCCTGAAGAGCCATCCTGCAAATTCATGACCATTGATCTTGGACATAGTGAGGAACTGACTGCAAATGAATCAGCAGAAATTTACTGCCAGCCCTAGAAAAACAACTCACATTTCAGGTCCTTTTGAGAACAGCGGAATTTTATCAACTGCATATACAGAGGAGGGCGTGTGAGCCACTCTGTTAGTTATCTCTACAGAAATATTTGTTATTGCCTTATAGTTTACCTTAACAGTTGACTGTTTATGTTACTTTCGGCCTTATTTTATGATAATACAATTCTTAATGACTGACTTGAAAAGGCTTATCTTTTTTTTTTTTTAAGATTTTATTTATTTATTTGACAGAGAGAGAGATTACAAGTAGGCAGAGAGGCAGGCAGAGGGGGGGGAAGCAGGCTTCCTGCTGAGCAGAGAGCCCGATGCGGGGCTCGATCCCAGGACCCTGAGATCATGACCTGAGCCGAAGGCAGAGGCTTTAACCCACTGAGCCACCCAGGCGCCCCTTGAGAAGGCTTATCTTAAGGGTGTCTGAATCTTCCATTCAGACAGAGTACATGGTGTGGAAACATGTAATAGTTCTCTATACAAAAAGAATTTCCCTTTTTCTCAGAAATTCACTTTACTATACATTCATGGGAAAGTTGGATGAGAGAATGGGGTCCGATTCAGACTGCCTGGGTTCAAGACCTAGCCCCATCCCACCACTCACTAGGTAGTTCAGCTAAGTGAATGAATGCTCTGTGCCTCAGTTTCCTTTTTAGTATGATAGAGACCTGAATGGCTCTACTTCATAGAGCCCTTGTGAGTATTAAATGGGTTGTCGTATGTCAGGTTTTCAGAACTGGATCTGGAACATTAAAAGGGCTCTATAAATGATAGCTCTCCTTTCTTCTTCTCTTATGCCTCCTTCTCCACCTCTTCTTCTCTTTTCCCCTCTTCCTCCCCCTCCTCCTCCTCCCTACTCCAGTGAAGGAAGAGGACCTTGATTTTTTCCTTGGTCTTAATGATCACATATCAGAGTTATAGTAGTATAGCAGAAGCCTTAAAATTAAGTTCTCTCTCAAAAAACAAGTTTTTGTGAAGACATTGCAGTAATTACATATTGGAGAAAAACTCAGTTTTCTTCTGTTAAGTGCAGTGGTGTCAAATCACCATTTTAACAAAGGTTTCATGTAGCTCTTTCTTTGGATGGCATATTAGTTCCTAACTTAAAGAGCACAAGGATGCTGTCTTCCACTGATCAAGTTTCCAGAGACCTGACAAGGGAGGGTCCGTGAGCTCCTTCAGAACAGGGACTGCGTCCTCCTCCTAGACATAAGCCCCAGGACTGAACACTACGTTCTCTGGCAGATAGTAGGTGCCCAGTAAATATGCTGAAGGAAAGAAACGCAGAGAAGCAGCACAAGATACCCCAACACTTGACTCAAAGACAGAAGGCAGCTAGTTCCTTCCACTTTCTCATGTCCAAACTAAAATCAAGAGTCTTTTTGCCCAGACTGTTTGTGGGCCAGAAGTGTGTCCTAAATCGGTTTAGTTTACAGAGAGCTCATAGCCGCCAGTAAGAAAAACCATGTAACTCCAATAAGAATGAAAGGGCAAAAATTATGAAGAGATGCTTCACATAGACAGAAATACAAATGAATGATATAGACACATGGAAAAAGCGCTCAGTGTCATTGGTAAATTCTGAAACACGAAACTAAAATAAAAATTAGGTACCACTTCCACCCTTCAATTCATTGCATATTTTTGGAAAGGATAGTACCCTTTATGGACGAGGGGTGCTGAAATGAGTTTTACACCACTGAAGCCAGACTAAATGGAATCAGCACCCCCCAAGGCCTTTTTTTCTCTGGTTTTCAAATACAAGCAAGTATTAGGTTTCACTAGAGAATAAGGATGCAATAGGCATAGGGGAATTGCTGTCTTCGTGATATTAACATTTGGGGATTTTGAGATAATGGGGGATATGTACAAATATGTACAATGTTCCTACTTCCCCTAGTACAAACCCCCGGGGCCAGACCTCTCCATGTCTATTCTCCACACATATAAAGTATAAAAATATGATTTTCTTGCTTGTTACTTTTGAACAACGTCTATTTTTACATCATTAGAATGTAATGTGTCAAACAATCTTAATTTGAAATCACTTTCCCTTTATTAGGTGGATTTGAAAAGAACTGAGAGTGTTTTCTATTAAATGTACCAAAGCCTTGTTTTGAAATGTTCAAAACATTTAGAATGGGCAGTTTATAATTACCCTAGAAATTGCTTAATAATAACTATTACATTGGAAAGGGCAAAATCACTTTCTACAAGCGAGGTACAGTAATTATCACTGAGGGACTGCCTGACTCAGAGAATTGATCATGGTCTATGAGCTCCTTTAACCCAGTCTCTGCTTTGCCTAAGATTGTTCTAGATTTATAATCAGCCCTGGTGAGCAGTGGCCAAATGGAATGGGGTCAGTCTGTGTTTGCTGAGGAATGTGCTCTGGGTAGGATAGGAGAGGGACGCTCAGAGCATGAGCCTTCCCCTCCAGACAGCTGGTTTTCCTTGGCACCCCCAGCCTCCTCCGTAACCCCTGCATGCTTGTCACAGAACCCAGCACACAGCAGCTTCTTAGATGTACCCAGTACGAGCTTTCAAGAGGAGGAGGGTTTAGAAGTGAACCAGGGTTAGATATGCTGAAGTCATCAAAGCTTTCACTATTCTCCACTCTGTAATGGCTCTGTAACAAAATTCTGTTCAATCCGGCAGATATCAGGCCCCGACCTCTTGCTGCAAAAATAAGAAACGTAAAATGTATTTTAAGATGAGGATGATAGGAGGGGTGAGGCAAGTTCAAAAGCAGAGCCCAGTGATATACAGGCATACTTCATTTCACTTTATTGTGCTCTGCTTTATTGCACTTTGCAGATACTGCCTTTTTTTTTTTTTAAACAAATCAAAGGTTTGTGGCAACCCTGCATCGAGCAAGTCTGTTGGCACCATTTTCTAACAGCATTTGCTCACTTCATGTCTCTGGGTCACATTTTGGTAATTCTCAGGATATTTCAAAACTTTGCATTATTATTTTTATGCTTGTCATGATAATCTGTGATCAGTGATCTTGGATGTTACTATTTGTAATTGTCTGGGGCACCACAAGCCACACCCATGTACGATGGGGATGCCATTGGTAAATGTCGTGTGTGTTCTGACTGCTTTATCGAGCAACTGTTCCCCCATGTCTCTCCCACTCGTTGGGCCTCCCTAGCTGCTAGAGACACAATATTGAAATTAGGGCAGTGGATATCCCAACAATGGCCTCTAAGTCTTCAAGTGAGAGGAAGAATCACACATCTCTCACTTGAAATCAAAAGCTAAAAATGCTTAAGCTTAAGGAGGAAGGCACGCCAAGACCCGAGATAGGCCGAAAGCCAGGCCTCTTGCACCAAATAGTTAGCCATGTTGTGAATGCAAAGGAAAGGTTCTTGAAGGAAATTAGAAGTGCTATAGTCCAGGGAACACACAAATGATAAGAGAGTGAAGCAGCCTTATTGTGGAGATGGAGAAAGTTGGAGTGGTTTGCATAGAAGATCCAAACAGCCACAGCATTCCCTTAAGCCAAAGCCTAATCCAGAGCAAGACCCTAACTCTCTTCCATTCTGTGAAGACCGAGGAAGCTGTAGAAGAAAAGTTGGAAGCTAGCAGAAGTTAGTTCACGAGGCTTAAGGAGAGAAACAGTCTTCATAACAAAAGTGCAGGATGAAGCCACAGGTGCTGATGGTGAAGCTGCACCAAGTTACCCAGATGACCTTGCTGTGATAACCAATGAAGGCAGCTATACGATGCAACAGATTTCCAGTATAGATGTGACAGCCTTCTGGGTGCCAGCTAGCACGTTCATAGCTAGGAGAAGTCAGTGCCTGGCTTCAAAGCTTCCAAGGACAGGCTGACTCTCTTGTTAGGGGCTCATGCAACTGGCGACTTGAAGTTGAAGCCAGTGCTCATTTCACATTCCTAAAATCCTCATATCTTAAGAACAATGCTAAATATACTCAGCCCATTCTCTAGAAATGGAACAACAAATCTTAGATGACAGCACATCTGTTTATAACATATTTACTAATTTAAAACCATTGTTGAGATTTGCTCAGAAAAAAAAATGTTTGGTTTTTGTTTTTTTGTTTTGTTTTGTTTATTTTTCTCAAAATATTACCACCCATTAACATTATACCTGCTCGCTCTAGTGGAGACATAAAATGTGATGAATGTTGTTTTTATGTCAGCTAACACAACATCCATTCTGCAGCCTGTGGATCAAGGAATAATTTTGACTTTCAAGTCTTATTATTTAAGGAATACATTTTGTAAGGCTATAACTGCCAGAGATAGGTGATTTTTCTGATAGATCTGGAAAAAGTAAGCTGAAAGTCTTCTGGAAAGAATTCTCCATTCTAGATGCCATGAAGATCATTCGTGATTCATGGGAAGAGGTCCAAATACCAACAGGAACAGGATTTTGGAAGAAGTGATTGCAATTCTCATGGATGACTTAGAAAGGGGCTTAAGACTTCAGAGGAGGAAGTGACTGCAGATGTGGTGAAATAGCAAGAGAACTAAAATTAGAAATAGAACCTGAAGATGAGACTGAATTGCTACAATCTCATGATCAAAGTTGAGTGGATAAGGAGCTACTTACTATGGATGAGCAAAGAAAGTGTTTTCTTGAGATGGAATCTACTCCTGGTAAAGTTTCTGTGAAGACTGTTGAAATGATAACAAAGGATGGATGGATGGATGGATGGATACATACATACATACATACATACATACATGGATGGATGGATGGATGGATAGATAGAGACCTACATACATGGATGGATGGATGGATGGATGGATGGATGGATGGATGGATCGATAGACAGATATGTACATACATACATACATACATGGATGGGTAGATGGATGGATGGATGGATAGAATATTATGTAGCTTTAGTTGACAAAGCAATGGCAGGGTTGGAGAGGATCGACTCCAATTTTGAAAGAAGTTCTCCTTGTGTGTAACATGCTGTCAAGTGGCATTGTGTGCTACAGAGAAATTGTTCATGAAAGGAAGAGTCCTTTGAGATGGCAGTCTTCTCTGCTGTCTTATTTTAAGAAATTGCCCGAGCCACCCCAGCGTTCAGCAGCCACCACCCTGATCAGTCAGCAGCCATCAACATCAAGGTCCACTCATAAAAGGATTATTACTTGCTGAAAGCTCAGATGATGGTTAGCATTTTTTAGCAATAAAATACTTTTATTTTTATTTATTATTTTTCAAAGGTCAATAAATATTTAAAGAATTTTACATGTAATTTCTTCCACTGCCAATCACCATAGTGCCTCCAGAGTCAGAATTATAGTCTCCAAAGTAGACCTTTTAAAAAGAATCTTTATTCAGCCCAGATTTGTCACATTTCGTCAATCCACAGTTCTTTCAGTTGGACTTCCTTGATCTCCACCCGAACGTGGACCTCACCTGTAATCTTTGGGATCCAGTTTCTTTACAGTAGGGCCCCAGAAGTCAAAGTACAGGAAATATATTGATTGCTATTTTGGCAAATGATCTAAACTTATTCTTCCTTAATTGTTTCTAATATTGAAAAGTTACTTCCACTCTACTCCATGAGCCCAGCAGAAAATGTTACAGGTAGCAATAAAGTACTTTTAAATTAAGGTATGTAGAGTGGATTTTTTAGACATAATGCTATTGCATACTTAGTAGGCTATCATATAGTGTAAACAATCTCTATATCTCGTGGGAAACCGAAACATTTATTTGACTCACTTTATTGCATATTCGCTTTACGACAATGGTCTGGAACTGACCCCACATTATGTCTGTGATGTGCCTGTACAATTCAGCTAAGAATGTCACATGGAGGACATCCATAGACCAGAAACGGACTTGAAAGAGCAGTTTCACACCCACCGCGTTTGGGTGCAAAGCAAAGAAGGAGATTTTTTTTTTTTTTTTTTTTTTTTCATTTAGAGATGCTTTTTCTTCCTTGGAAAATCTAGCAGGAAAAAAAAAAAATGTACCCCTGAGACAATCAGGACTGAAGCATTCACTGATTAGGGTAAATATTTATTCATGTATGAACTAAAGTCAGCTCTCTGCTTTTTTCCCCTCTTTTTGAAAGAAGGCTTTATTAAACACCTTCTGTGTGTCACATACTTTAAGTAACAACACCGGCACACAGCCCACGTAATGAACTGCGCCCAGTGAACCCCTGAGAAAGACCAGGGCTTAGCACACAGCAGACAGTAAATGCCGTTTGTTGAATGGAACAGTGGAAGCAGGAACAGCTGATGAGCTGGAGTCTCCCGGACACGTCTTCCCACGGCAGTTGACCCACCCATCCATCTTTGGTTTGTAGTTTCAGAGGGTCCTACCTCTTTGTCCGTCCAGAAAAGGGTTTTCCTTCCACAGTTGCTTTTTTGTAGAGCCGCCTCTACTCTTCTGGCTTGAAAACAGTCGCTCTGCCTGTTCTTGATTGGGATCACACTTGTTCCCTCTCGGCCCTCGAGGTGGGCTACCCCAAGACGGTGCCAATGGCAACTGTTAAATGAGGATGTAAGGGAAGATAGAGGAGCACCATTTTGTTGCACCCCTGGTTTCACTTTAATAATGATCACTTTTCTTTTCTCAGTCATAAAAGTTGTTATTCTTTCAAATTATGCAAATTATTCTAACTGAAGTAATACAGTACTTTAGTTAGTATTTTGATTAAAGGAATACATGTGCATGGCTAAAAAAATACTAAAGGCTTATTATGGGTGATAAATGGATGATAAATCCCTTCTCACTTCCTCTCTCTTCATTTGTTAATATAGTTAAGTCACAATTTTTGGTTTAATTAATTACCGATGTTTATATTATGCCTTTTCTTTTTGTATCTTGATGGATTTTGTACTTAGGAATAGTATTCCCTGCAGAACCAGCAGAGCTTTCTAAAGCAGCAGCTAACATTTATTGAGTATTTACTATAGACGAGGCACTGTTTTCATGTATTAATTCATATGACTCTATGTGAGATTAGGTACTGTAGATAGTCCCATTTTACCAATGAAGAAATCAGGGCACAGAAAGGATGAGTAACTTGCCCAGGGTCGTATGGCTATGCATTCCAGCTCTAGAAGCTAAGCTTTCAATCGTTATGAATACTTGCTTCTTGAAAAATCCTACCAAGTAAGGAAATAAAGATCCTAGGCAAGAATTTGAAGTTGTACTGGGATTTTATTTATTTTTTATTTTTTTAAGAATTTTTTTTAAAGATTTTGTTTTATTTATTTGACAGAGAGAGAGAGAGATCACAAGTAGGCAGAGAGGCAGGCAGAGAGAGAGGGAAGCAGGCTCTCTGCTGAGCAGAGAGCCCGATGTGGGGCTCAATCCCAGGACCCTGAGATCATGCTGAAGGTAGAGGCTTAACCCACTGAGCCACTCAGGCGCCCGTACCGGGATTTTAAGGCTCAAATTTAGTTAGCTCCGGAAATAGGCTATTCAATGGGAGGAACCCAGGAGGAACAAGTGTATGCCGTAAGGTTAGTATAGTTGTTTTCTTTTAATGGCTTATGTTTGTAAATACTTCTTGCAACGCCTTTCGCAAGCCCTCATGTTCTCCTGAGCATATCATAATTGTCTACCAGAGAATCTTCATGCAAATTCTGGATAAAGAGGCAATCCAAAGCATTCAGTTAAGATGCTCAGATGTTGGACATTTTTAATATGAAGACCTTTAACACAGAATTTTTGAAATTGAAACAGTCCTGGAAAACAAGAAATTTATTATCACATACGTGTCATTGATCAAAAGAAGACTGGGCAAGAAGGTATGAAAGTAGATGTAAATTTCACCATTTTAGCAAACAACTGTAAGATCCCTTCTTACTGGAGAGAATAGCATGTATGGCATTCTGCCTTTCATCCTTCCCCCATCTAATCTGTGAAAACTGTTAACTTTTTTTTTTTTAATAATTCTGGCATTGTAAGCCCACTTCAGCACTTATCTCCATCTAACGGGCTCATCTGAAAGCCTGTTGCCTTGATTATAAAGGTAACCTTATGGCAAAACTTGGGAGAATTGGGATAGGGCCAGTGAGTTGATGATGGAAGAATTCACAGGATCCAGAAAATGGAGTTTGTCCATACTGCTTAAAGCATGTGCAGCCAACTGATCCCTTCCTAGCTCTAAAAGCTGTAATATGTACACACATACACACACACACACACATACACACAAAACACATAAACACACACACACACACACATAATATATACTGTACATCAGAATGAAGCCCAGAGATTTAGTAGGAAACTGTGTATCTTCATGCCGGAGCCATCCCAAAAACAATCCAGCCCCTCTCTGATGTAAGATGGGGAATAAAATGCTAAAAATATCACCAACGCATTGCTTTTACCCCAGATCTATTTTGACTAGCGCAGCTTGCGACTGTTTACATAGAGAGAAGGGGGAGCGGGTTCGGCACGGGTGTCAGCCTCCTGTTCCTGACGTGCATTTTAATAGGCCACCTGACAAGATCAACAGGAAGAAAAGAAAAATTGTGAACAGGTGTGAGGGAGCCAGAGGAAGATGGTCCTGCCTCTCCCTCCTCTTAATCAAGTTGGCACATTGTTCTGATGCCAGGACTCTCTGGCTTATACCGGTGGCCATGCTAATTGCCTCCACTGTGGGGCTTGATGAAGGGGGCCCAGAGTCCCACACTGACTCCCCTGTGCCTTAAACAAAAGGAAGATGGAATATGTGCCTGGCTGGTGCACTGTCAGAACCCGAGATGCTCCATCCGTCCGCACTGAGGCTTGCTGGCGAGTGCCGTTCCTGACGGCTGCATCGCCATGGAAATATGTGACACATTTGTTGATGAGTTGTCTGTTTCCAGATGGACATCTTCATTCCCAGCACCAGCCTTTGAGAAATGTAACAGACCTCATTTTCTTTTTTTTTTAAGTATTTGCTTTGTACAAATCGTGGTTTATCGAAGGGTCTTGCTGGCTTTTGTTGTTGTTGTTTTATACCACAGTGGATTTTGTGCAGTGTGTTGTGTAAGTAATAATGATAGGTCTGGCTTTGTAGTCATGGCTGTTTGCTTTTTCTTTCTTTGTATTCCGCACCGGCCAGCCAGCCGTGGTTGTTAATGACACACTAAAACCTATCCTCTTTCTGAATTGATGATGATACTGCCTTGATGTTTAAAAAAAAAAAAACCTGTATTTGGGATAATGCTGCTTTGAAAGTCATGTAGCCAGCAGGTTTCCCATTTCATTGAAAAAACATATTAGGAAGATATTAATAGGTTGTCTACTACTTTCAATTCAGTTGCGTTCCCTGGAGGGTAAGAAAGCAAATGAAGACTGAATATTGCTACACTGCTCAGAGAGTGTGGACGGTGGGCTATGGCTTGGTGGGTGGAGAGGAAAGGACAAGGCAAGGGTGGATCTTCTCCAGGACAGACCTTTTGCTGTGTGGTGGGCAAAGTACCATCTTTCAGAAGGTTCTGCTTAGGTCCTAAAATGTTGTGCTTTCCTTATCATCTGAGGGAGAGGATCCTACAGAGAGTCACAGAAATCCACTGAAATTAAGTTTAAAAAATATGTGTGTGTGTATAATTTATATGTAAATAGAGATCAGAAGTAATTAAGATCACAATTTAGTCCAGTGAAATGTTAGCATTTATCCAAGTGAACCATGGTTTATAAATATTAACGTCCCAAATTGGAGTTAGGGAGGCTCATCTCTTTTTTTTTTTACCTTTATTTTTATCTCTGTGTAATTATATTGGAGGCATAATTTGTCAATGTCTTTTTTTTTTTTTTTTGTAATTAACAAGTGCTTTTCTAACTTCTGAGTAAGTAATCCTTAATTAAATGTGTCTATTTTGTTCATTTACTTTCATTTTTTTCCTCTTAAAACCAAATTGAAATGTAAAATTCTTCTGTGTTGTGACTGTGGATCGGAGTCCACTGATTAACTTGTTGATACATTTAGGACTCTGTATTCCTAAAGGGCTCATTACTGTGACCGGTCTTTCTAATTTCTTCAGAAAGAAACAGAATCAATAACTACCTTGAATTGTCAGGTGGAGAAAAACAATTGGCTTAGCCATGAACGTGGAATCTTTATTCAGATACATGCAAATGTACTACTCTCATAAGGATGATCATTTTGAGAAACATTTGAACAGTGTAATTACTCAGGGAAATGTTACTTTAGCAAACATCTTTGGGGGATAATGTGTTAAGGGTTATTACATTACAATTTCCTGAACTGAAATGCAAACTCTCTTAGTCATAAACGTCTGTGTTTCAGGTAGTCCATCATGGGCATTGTTCCATGCCTATGCTAGGCAACCGTCAGTTTGTTGATTGGTGACATTTTACACTTGCACAATTTCTGTGATTTTTCTAACAAATTAAAGATGACTCGAAGTCACACCTATTTGGACCTTAGGGTTCCCAAGTCATTTCCTGTTGACGGGAATTTGACAGAAGCGTCATCGTCATTACCAAACTACTTCCCTGGAGAAGAGCTTTAGCTGCACGTTCTCCAGAGTTTGTCATATGCTATATACTGAGACTGAAATTTATTGTACTCTCTCTCTCTCTCTGGCTGTTGGGAAGTCTAGATCCCATTACCTAGAGGCCCACTACCTCTCCAGTCTGGAGTGGTATACCTATGAGCTCCCTTAGATGCTGTGGCTCTTCATGCCTGTGACAGTACAGAGATTAAATGTGTGTGTGTGTGTGTGTGTGTGCGCGCGCGCATGCATATATGCACACACATGTGTGCGGCATATGAAGTAATTGCAGACTGCTCCTCATTTAATATGGGGATCCCAAATGGGAAAATTTCAGTCCCCTATTGTTTGTGTCTATTTGTTGGTCAATTAAACTCTTTAGTCTTAAGCAATACTTTGTTTTTGCAAAAGAGGGAAATTAAGGTGTGAATGTACTGCTGCAGGTTGCTGCCACAGAGCATTTTGAACTTACGTTCTCACGGAGAAGAAACTTCCTTAGACCATTATGTGATGTGCCCCTGTGTGTGTAGATTCCGGATAGTCTTTAAAGGCGGAATAACTCCTGTTTCCTCTGCCGCCATTTGCTCTCTGTGAAAGGACCAGGCAATGCCACGTTCATTAGCTGCCTGCATAGTGCTGAGCTCTTCCCAATGGGCAGAGGAGAGCACCTTCTAGAAAGAGGCTGGTTAAGCGTGTTCTGGATTGTTTCAAATGAACCACACTTAAAGGCTACAGGGAAAAGGCTCTGACAAATTACGCTACTGGGGGCTTTTCTCAGTGACACTTTTCTACCATTGTGAAAAAGTTATAAAATGTCTTTTCTTTTTTTGGTGCTCAGATGAGTATAGGATCAAACCGGTGGAAGAGGTCAAGTACATGAAAAATGGGGCAGAAGAGGAGCAGAAAATAGCAGCCAGGAACCAAGAAAACTTGGTAAGATTGCATTTCTCCTATAACAATGAATTTTGGTGACACCATTGTAATAAAATCTGCCCTGCATGTTTCAACAGTAACTTACACACTGGCACAAGATTTCTTGAAAATGCTGTTGCTATTTATAGCTTGCCTGGAAGCCGCTCCATCACTCCTGTATCCTGTTTGTTCCTGAATAAGCCCTTTTTTAATCTTGATAGAGAACGCCCCAGGGGAAATATGGCAAAATTATTAACGTCTTAAAATGGTTAAATGTAAAGCAAAAAGACGTGAAGTAGGATTGAGATTGATGGGGGGAGGACCTATATATATTTTTCTTTTTCTCCAGCTCTTTAACTCTTAGTCAGAATAAACGACTAAGCTTCGTTACTCTGGACACGGAGTGTTGTGGATAAAGTTGCCTTTGAGAGGAAAATGATGTGCTTTTAAGATAAGTCTCTACCAAAATAGCGCTTCATCTTCACAGTGTTAAGGGTATTGGGGCTTTTGAGTGACTGTGAGAGCTGCAGTGATCTGAAACAGAAAGGAGCCTCTTTCTTTCATGCGAATCAGTACATGTATTAAACCTTAGTGTTCCTTCTCTATGAAAATATTCAGTTAATGCGGTTTTCATGGATTTCTTAAAAGACGTGACAAACTGTTAAGAATTTGCATTTATCCAGTTGTGTTAGAGCAACATTGTTTTTGTATTTTATTTTGGGGTTATTTGCTATGCTTTTCATTTTTGAGTGGATGTATTTTTAAGAAGCTTTTGAAACGTCATAAAGTGTTTTCACTTGACTTAAACTCCTTTTTCCATTATGTGCTTTGTTTTTGTTTTTGTGATTTCTGCTATAGCAGAGGGAGTTGGCCAGTGCTCATGAGTATTTCAGGCTGTCATTTTCCATGATACATTATTGAACATAATGGGGTAATTCTTTTCTCCTCTGTTCTTCTCTGAACATCTGATCTACACCTTGAAATACTGAAGTCACTAACAACTGACTACTTTAGATCATTGTAAAAGAGTGGAAATACTCTGTAATAAAATTTTGCTTCATAAATGGGATTTGGATTTTAACGTATTACTTGAGTCACAGAGATTCATCATACATATGGTCTATTTTAACATTAGCACTTAGATCTAGAAAACAGTAGCTACGACTAATAGTGGGAGTTACTGTGATCCAACTTTTTACATGAATTTATTCTAACTTTGACTAGATAAATAGATGACCCAAGGAGTTGAAGCATCAGTTGGTATTTTTCTACTTCATTTTACTGAAGATCAGACTTTGTAATTGCTTGATATCATTTCAGCTTGAGTTAATAAATCTCATCTTTAATACTTCCATTGGAGGCTGAAGAGACACTGATGATCAGTCTGGCCATGGTGTTCCTTGGATCTAACACTAGAGTCCCTCCCTGCTCAGCGTGCTTGTATCTCCGGAATCCTAAGGGCAGCAATGACTTACATCTTACAGCATGTGACTTTTTCCTCACAGTGCCCTCATCATATTTAAGGCCAATACAACTTTTTCCTTCACTCCAATTTCACAGTCTCTCAGCTCCTTGGTGCTAATATATTCTTTTCCAGCACTTGGCCAGAATTGGCACTAGTGCTTTTCTATGTAGACTGAATGAAAATTCAAAAAGAGAGACATTTCTGGGTTTTTTTGTTTTGTTTTGTTTTTTAACTTGTAGATTATCTGTGACAACCCTCACACCCCTTGTCTGCCAACCAATCAGAGTCCAGACCACCAACAGGAGTTTTCGAGTATGTAAAGACTTGCATGGAGAAGGGGGAATAAGTGGTTATCTTTGATTCTGAGCTTTCTAGATAGTTTTCCAAAATTAAATGACTTTTCAGTTGTGTGCTAGTATATTATCTTTGTCATCTGTTCCGTCCTTTGGGATGCATAGCCGAGTATGGACCATGCATGTTGTTTGAGAAAAAACTAATAGGTCTCTTAAATTTGAAGCTTACATTGAGGTAGATGAAATAGATGTAACAATTCTTTATTTTTCCGTCGATTAAAATAATCTAAAAGACAAGAAGGTTCTTGTTTTTAGTATTTTTAGAAGCTTTTTTTTTTCTTTTTACTCAAACTGTTAAAATTAAGGGGCTCAGCAAACTCAGTCCAGAGAGTGTGCCATGATGGTGATGACCACGGGCTCTGGAGGCAGAAACTGCCTGGGTTCAAATTTCAGCTCTGCCACTTGCTCAGTGTGGGGTCAAGTTACTTCACTTCCCTGCACCTCTTGCCCATCAAGTGGGGAAAAGGCAGGGCCTCATGGTGCTGGGGTGAGGACTACATGAGATGAGCGTTGTAGGGCTTGGAGTACAAAGCCTGACACATGAGAAGCGCCTAGTACGAGTTAGGCATTATCATATAAAACAAAAGGAAAAGAATGTTAGGGTCAGTGTTTCTTTCCTTTTTCTTGTGTGTTAATTGGTGAGAGATTTCTAAATGAATATTTTAGGTTAATGCCAGTATTACATGTATATTGAAAAATCTTGCTCTGGCACTGTGAAGTTATTTAAATAAATATGTTTCAATCACCTGTTATGTATAAGGCCCTTATTTGTACCAAGAGACACAGCAATACTTAAAGTCACTGTCCTCAAAGAGCTTACAGCAAAGTTTAGAGAATAGTTCAGTTCCAACAAATATTTTATTGATTGCCTCTAGGTACAAGGCTCTGTACTAGACTCTTCGGAAAACACAAAATAAGGAAACCACTGACCCTTTCCTTAAGGTGCTTTATGGTAGTAAACAAGGTAAATACCAAAGGACTATAAATAAAACAGGATTAAATGCATAAATAAACACATAAATCAATCAAGCAAACAAGATTGATTCCGAGAAGGCAATACAAAGTGCTAATGATATCAAAAGAGGCGGCGATCTTGTCTGTTGGGGTGTCTGGACCTACTTCACAAAAAAGCTAGTGTTTGCAATGGGCCTTGAAGGATAGAAAGAGGAAGGCTGGCCCAGGCAGAAGTGACAGAGATGGAAAATGCAAGGTGTATTTAATGAGAAGTGTGTAGTCCTGTTTGGGGAGTACAAGGGAAGAGGAGAAGGTGTCAGTAGGACAGCAGTGGGAAATTACAACCAAAATGTAGATGGTGATTATATTAGAGCCTTCAAGTCTAGTGGAGAGGACTGAAGTGAATTCCATGGATCGTAGGGAACTTTGAAGGTTTTAAGCAAGGGACTGACAGAATGAGAGCATGAATCAGGGAAATTTATGAGGCAGCAGTGGGTGTCATATGGATTGGTGTGGGGAGCCCAGGCTGGAGATCATTTATAATAGCTTTTGCAAGAGACAATGAACCTGAAGCAAGATGGTGGCCGAGAGAAGAGAAAAGATCTGGACAAAGTTCCAGTAGAAGCAACAAGATTTAACAGCTTATTATAGACGTTAAAGGAAGGGAGAGGAATCAGAAGATCATGGTAATGCCCATGGCAACCGGGGGGGATGAGGACTGGTGGATGTGAGTAAATAGTGACCTCAAATGAAATGGGAAAATCACTTAGGAAGATAGGGTTTGATGAAAATACAAGATGTTTTTTCCTTCCCTCCCTTTCATTTATTCGTTATTCGTGCTAGCCCACCCTTAAAAAACACCACAGTGTAGTCCACAAGAGAGAAAGCGAAGCCACTGATCACACAGAAATGTGATGAGTGCAGTAACAGAAAGCCCGTACGGGCTGGGTCCTTAGACTCTGTGCTTTGGAGGACTCGAAGATGCATCAGCCATAAAGCTCACCCGAGACAGCTCACTTTCTGGTAGCAGACAGAAGGCATGTGACCTGAATGACCATAAGAATCCAAGGCACATTGTGAACATAGAGGTTGGTTTTGAGTAAAACGGACTGTAGGAACTTGCAGGACATCTGTGTGGAGGAATCTAGCAAAGGACAAAAATGAGGGTGTTGAGTTTGAGTGCATTGCCTGGGGCGTGTTAGGTGTTAGCCATATTTTGTTTTGCTGGAATGGATGGATGAATGAGTGGACAGGAGTAGTTGGACCTCTAAGTCACGGCAGTTGGCACCGCGTAGTTCCTCAGGAGTGTTTAGATCTCTAGTTGCTCGAGCCCTTTGGCCGCAGTTTCTATGGATGGAGATGATTGTGCTGCTTTTCTGAGGTTGATGAATCCTTTATGTATTCTCAGTGCAAAGATGTGCATTTGTCCCAATTTTCATCATTGTTAGACATCTGTATATTCCACTTTACTTCTCTCAAACTTTACTTCCTTCTTCAGGGAGGTGATGTGAAATTGTTGCATTGGCTTTGATTATATAGAGATCTGTCTCAGTCTAGATCCTAGCTTCGTTGTTTCTAGCTTTATAATTTCAGTCAAACATCTAAAGCTTCTGAACTTTGAGTTCCTCATCTGGAGCCTGGTAATAGCAAAATGATTAAAATATTAGAAGAAACATCAAAAAATACGTTTAGAATCTTAGCAGAGGGAGGTTTTCTTAAACAAGACATAGAAAATGAATAGCAAAAGCTAAGAGGAAAGAAAAGTAGTTTATTTCATTAGATTAAAATTATATATTTTTGTGAAACAGAATACCTACCAAAAAGTACTTAATAGATAGGCAACAGCCTGGGAGAAAATATTTATGACCTCCAAAAGGCAAAAGGTTAATTAATATGAGATTTTTAAAGAATGCTTATAAATAATAAGAAAAAGATAATCCACGAGAAAAGCAGGTACATGAAATGAACAGAAACAGATGGTTCACAGTAGAGGATATTGGGCAATAAGCATATGAGAAGATGTTCCACGTCATTGGTTACAATGCATACTCTCCCATCCAAGTCGCTGCATAAGAAGACTCTCATAAATCCCTCTCTGAAAGATGCCGACTGCAGCCCACGGCGTGCTTGCCCGGATGGCTCTTGGGCTACTGTCTAGAACACCGCTGTGCCTGCGCTCCCTCAGTTAAATGTGTTTTCCAAGAGCCCGTGTGATGGTTCCCAAACCTGTTTATACTGGTTGACTATCATTGTAATTATGTAATTTATTAAGTAATATATAAACCACTGAAACACAAGTGTGGAGAGAGAGTTGTTTCACTGAAAATTAAATTAAATGCTTTAGAAAGTCTTGATGAAGGCACATGTCTAAAAAGCTTGTTGTTAAATTAAATTCTGCACTCAAATTATTTCACTACATCTTTACACTCTCACTTCAGTTAGGAAACCAAACCAGGGGATCTTAGATGTGCTTCTAAGGGTGTGGTTAGGGGTGCCTGGGTGGCTTAGTTGTTAAGTGTCTGCCTTTAGCTCAGGTCATGATCCCGGGGTCCTGGGATCAAGCCCCGCATCGGGCTCCCTGCTCAGCGCGAAGCCTGCTTCTCCCTCTCCCACTCCCCCTGCTTGTTTTCCCTCTCTTGCTGTCTCTCTCTCTGTCGAATAGATGAATAAAATCTTTAAAAACAAAATAATAAGGGTGTGGTTAGTCCAGGAGGTACACGTGGAGCCTCTGTGTGTGGTTCCTTACTTAAGGCAGAAGCCTTGTTCCTACGTCAAAAGATGAGAGGAAATGAACATCCCTGTATTTTAAAATAAAATCGTATGCTTAATGTATATTTACATTTTTATCTTGCCCTGCTTTAACTCACTTTACCATTTAATTACCAGTCCGGATGGCATTGCCTAATATAACTTTTATTTTAATCAGGGAAATGCAAATTAAAACATGATTCCTTAGACTGGCAAAAATTCGAAGCTTGGTAATATCAGATTTTGGCATGGTTGTAGGAAAATATGTATTCACATGCTGGTGGCAGACATCTTGGAGGACAACGTAGCAGTGTCTATTAAAATTAAAACATGCACGCCCATGACCCAGCACTTCCCCATCTTGGTATCCACCCAAAGCAGCTGCCCGTGTGCATGAGGAAGCTTGCACAAGACTGTTCACTTCAGCATCGTTTCGAATGAAATAACTTTCATTCTTGTCAGTGGGAGAATGGTACAGCTGTAATATACTAGACAGCAATTAGAAAAGAAGGAGGTAGAGCTTTATGAACTGTCATGGAGAAAGCTGCAAATTGTATAGTATGACACCATTTAAGGTTTTTTTAATAAAACAGAATAGCAACACGCTACATTTTCTATGAATGCTCACAGATGTATAGGGATTTATAGAAAAACCTGGATGGATGTGTCCCAAACCATTAACAGCGGGTACCTGAGTAATGGGGGATGTATTCATGCCAAAGCTCAGTTTCTTCCTCTGCAAAATGGGAATAATAATTGAACCCACGTTAGCAGGAAATTGTGAAAATTAAATAAGCTATGCTTGTAAATCTGCATGGTTTCTGGCATAGAAAATGCCATTGTTGGCTAGTATCAGCAATGGAGTTGGATTATGTAGGAAGGATGAGAAAGAATTGTATGCGGTGCTAAAGGGGGGATTTTTTTACCCTTAAACTTAATGGTTTTAATTTTTTAAAGAAAATATGAATATATTATTTGTGTGATTTGAAGTTAATTTTTTTAAAAGGGGAATGATAATAGCAAAACTCAGATTTTGACTACTTGGGAATCTGTAATGTAAGTGGGATTATGTCATTTTCCTCATTATCTTAAATATCTTCAGTTTTTTGTCATTCTCTGATGTTGTTTAACAAAAGGCAGTAGAAGAAAGCTCAGGAATCACCCAACTTCATTTATGTAGGTTAACTACATATAAATAATTTAATAGGTAATTTACTCCAGAGTTGGCAGTATCCATTCCCTTCCTTCTCCAAAGTAAATATCTTGACTAATGAAAGACATTCCAGTTTGAGTTTTAAAGTGCTTCCTCTTACTATTTGCTAAAACATTGTCTTGTTTTCCTTAACATTTATCCTTCTTAAGCTATCCTCCCTTAGGAGTTAATAAATTCCTTCATTATGGAGGGGTTTTTTAAATATATATTTCCTAGATTTACATATATTACAATGGCTTTTGATGTGCTATTTCCAGCTATCTTTGTATAGGTGAGAAGATTCTTCTGTATCCATTCACCTTTCTCATGGTTGGGTGAGCTTTTGACTTCATCCTTATCCACAGAGTTGAGGACTGATTGAAACATGCTTGTCTAAGTCATCACTTCCTGAGCACAATCAAATGACACTATAAAAAGAATGTTCTAGTACGTTTTAGCAGGAAAGGAGAGTGGAATCAAACTCCTCCTGCTTGCTGAGTTTGTGAGAGCTCCCATATGTTATCTCCAACGCATTAGATTTCCAATAAATATCAAAGCATCCAGTTCCAGAACTGAAAACTTGGAGATTAGGAGACATCTTTGATTAGAGGAAATGCCCCAGAAACCACTGAGAGCTCTCTCTGGAGCAGTGGTTTCCAGCTGGCGAAAATCAGCAAGTCACCCTGCCTCACAGCTCAAGCAGTTCCCTGTAGGCGGCCAGTGTTCTCCAAAGCACTGTATTGATGGACAGTCTGAAACCGGGGACGAGTCTGTGATTCCATTTGTAACTATAGGTCAATAGGAAGGCTAAGTGCTCAAGACCACAATCACCATATTACTCTAAATATTAGAGCATACATGTAAGAAATAAACTTATGTGAATGAACATTGTAAACTTTGAATCAATAATGTTTATTATACTAAGCAATAGATATTCCAATAGAGGCATTCTCCTAGTTGGGACCGCTCTAAGAGTCCGTTTAAACTCTTCTTTTTAATAAACTCTTCTTTTTAATAAATACAACCATGTATTTATTATGACGCCACAGAGCAGCTAATGTAATAGTAAAAGACCGTGACTTTGAATTGTCCCAATTTCCCAAGTTATTTAAACACTCTTAGCACTCTTGAGAATAAGGTAAAATAAACCAATAAGAATAAAGCTGATAGGGTTGCCTGGGTGGCTCAGTCATTAAGCATCTACCTTTGGCTCAGGTCATGATCCCAGGGTCCTGGGATCGAGCCCCGCATTGGGCTCCCTGCTCAGCAGAGAACCTGCTTCTCCCTCTCCCTCTGCCTGCCGCTCTGCCTACTTTTTCTCTCTCTCTATCTCTCTCAAATGAATAAATAAAAAATCTTTACAAAAAAAAAAAAGAGTAAAGCTGATATTCCAGACAAAGGGTCAAGCTCTGTGGAGCACCTCTTCTCTCTCCCCTCCCTCCTTCCAGGTACAGGTTGGATTGGAGCTCAGGCTGGGGCTAGAACTGGGTGGGTTGTGGGGGGACATCTGGACTTGAGGTAGAGAATTTTTGGTTTATGGAAATTCAATAGGACTGAGGGTTCCCAGACCAAAGTGAAGATGGAGAGTGGTTTGAGGGTATCTGACTTTAGACAAGAGAAGCCTCTTCCTAGAGCAGCTTCAGAAACAGTCATGTTAGCACAAGACCCCTCCCCAAAGTTCACTTGCTTCCAACTCAAGGATCCCCATTCTCATTCCCTCTTCTCTCATGCATATGATGTTGACATCAGCCTCTGGTTCTTCCGCAAAACTAGAGGATCACCTGAACCTTTTATTTTATCTTATTTTATTTTATTTTATTTTATTTTATTTTATCTTATTTTATTTTATTTGACAGAGAGAGACACAGCGAGAGGGAACACAAGCAGGGGGAGTGGGACAGGGAGAAGCAGGTTCCCCACTGAGCCCGGAGCCCAACGCCGTGGCTCGATTCCAGGACCCCGGGATCATGACCCGAGCTGAAGGCAGATGCTCAACGACTGAGCCACCCAGGCGCCCCAACCTTTTAGTTTCTTAAGGGAATAACAGCTCTTATGACTGGAGGGTTTGGGTAGTATCATATCCTTTTATGATGTTTATTGTGGCGTAGAAGCAATCAGGGGAAAGAGTGCTACCTCTTCATCTTTCTTGGAAGACGTCCTTTTTGTGCTTCTGGAGCCAGGCACATTCAAGGTCTTAGAGATTCTTCTGGCACTGGGGTGATTTGTTTTAGAGCAGAACAGAAGTAGAGTTTAATTATCTAAGGATGAGGGATTTGTCGAATCAGCCTTCTAAGTTTCAAGTGTCCTACCAAAGCACAGTTCCTGATTCAGGAACAGAACATTGTGAGAATAAAAGAGTGCCCACAGAAGTGCTTTGTAAACATAAAGTGCAACGCAAATGATAGCGATTATTGTTGTTACTCATTCAAAGGACACCTGGATGCCTTCCTCAGGCTCATTGTTATTCCACGGTAGAAACACAAGGCCAGCATATATCCTCATAGCACCCTTCATTCTCCCGCGAAGAAGGGGCATCAAAGTGTATGCTCAGTAGACACAGACGTCAGTGAATCAAAGTGGGTTTTAGAGCGACTACTGTGAAGTGCCAAGCATAGCAAACTATGACTGAAATCCTATTTCAAATGGCTTTTTCTCTTTCCCATATTAATACACTGAACTGACCAGATGTGGACAGTCTTAGGGTCCTGGTACAACTTATTTCTTGAATAAATCCCTATTTCCATGGACTCAATTCTCACTAGCAGCTAGGCATTGTCTGGGGCGCGGAAAGAATATGAGTATTGGCGAGGCCCAATTGTCACCCCCGGGGAAACTCCAGGAGACAGAGAGAGACACTGTTTAAGTCTCTAGTAGTCTTGGGGGAGAAGGAGCGTGGAATGGGTCACCCTTACTGGGATAGCTGAGAAGATTCACAGAGCTGGCATTGCCACAGGGCCTTGAGGGAAAGCAAGTTTTCACTGGCAGATGAGGTTGGGAAAGGGATTTCAAGCAGCAGAATAGTGGGAACCAAGCACGGAGACGTGGCACGAATAGCGAGTGGGTGGGGAGGCCGCTGGAGCGTGGGGAAGTGCTTTGGTTAGTTGGTGTGTTTTAGCTGGGGTTTTTTGTTTTTGTTTTGTTTCATTTCCGTCACCACGTTAATTTCTGGTTTAGGGAGAGCCACAGGCTTTAGCTGGTTGGCAGCATCCGTAACTACAGAATAAATAGAACAGACCTCTGCTTCTCTAATTTAAAGATTGAGGGTGTTGATAATGGCTTCCTTTTTCTCAGCATTGTTGCAAAATGGGATTGCTTTTAAATATGCTTTCCTTGGATGCAAGGTGCTGGCTAAAAGTTGTTGAACATAGTTACTCTTGACCTTCGCTTGGCTTGCCCGGGAAAGGATAGCTTCTAATGGATCCTCTGAAACTTTCCCCATTTAACTTTGGGAAGTACAGCAAACACAAACAGTAGTACCTTAGCGTTCGATTTTTGGCCTCTTCTTCAAGAGCAGTACCCTGATTTTTAAGTAGAAAATGGGAAGGAGCCCTCTTCGAAGCTTGATTCTGTCTGAGCCACATGGTCATTCTAGATGCCCTGATTTATTTACCTCACAGAAACATGGGCATTTTTTTACCCAAGTGGCCCAGTTTCAACAACAGAAAGAGGGGAAATGAGTGACAACTGAGAGAGCTGCCAAAGGCCCCTCCACCATTATTAGAGTATCTAGAACAAAAACACAGTG
>CM052893.1:19805137-19856319 GCA_028534135.1 Potos flavus | reverse complement strand
TGATGGAGGTGGTGGTGGTGATGGTGGTGATGATGGAGGTGGTGATGATGATGGTGATGGTGGTGATGGTGATGGAGGTGGTGATGATGATGATGGAGGTGGTGTGGTGGTGATGATGATGGAGGTGGTGATGATGATGATGGAGGTGGTGTGGTGGTGATGATGATGGTGATGGTGATGGTGTTGATCATGATGGAGGTGGTGGTGGTGATGGTGGTGATGATGGAGGTGGTGATGATGATGGTGGTGATCGTGATGGAGGTGGTGATGATGATGATGGAGGTGGTGATGATAATGATGATGGTGGTGGTGATGGTGGTGATCATGGTGATAGCCACCTCTTTGGACAAAATAACTGTATCTTAAGAGTATAAGTAATTCAGTGCCTTTCAACTTTTTTTTTCTTTGCTCTCTCCCTTTCCTGTACTTCATTAATTTATTCTGAGGATCTTAAAATTCTTGTTCATTTCTCTTGAAGTATCATTTACAATTTTTTTCTTTTCTGTCTCAATAATTTCATCAGTTATTAGATTTGTCAAGATCAGTATTTTTCTTTATAGGATTTTTCTTTATATGGCTTTTTTTTTTTTTTTTACAACTGTCTTCAACTGATGATCTTGCTTACCTAGTGCTGAATGGAAAATTGGTTCCATGGTCACCCATCCCTTTTTCAACATCACTATCCCCCATTAAGTGAATTCCTCTTTTATTCTATCCCTGATATTTGTAGTAATAGTCTCCGCTTTCTGTAGAGTTGGTATTGAAATGATACAGCCTTTCTACCATGCAGAAGCTATTTAAATATTCTTGCAGGTTTCACGTCACCCATTGGTGCACACGCACACACACACACACACACTCAGCCCCCCAGTCCTAGTACTCCTATCCTGCCTCCTCTGTTAGATTCAATTTTTACAGGGAAAATCTGAAGCTATACTAATTTTCACCTATTTGAAAGTGATCTGGTTTTCTGATTTTAGACTTCAGAATGCTTTGTATCTTAAATAGGTATGGCTTTGTATATTTTTTTGCTTACAGATATAACAGAGAACACAGTGAGCATTTCTAGCCTCTAATCCATAGGTTTTTTGCATTTGGTCTCGGGTGCTAAATTATGGAAAATTGACCATTTTTTGTTGGTTCTTCTCCTTTTAGAGACTCCCCTTGCTTGTAAGTTAAATCTCCATGCTCTATTTTCTATGTCTGTCATCTCTCACCTTCTTTTCAATGTCTGATTATTTTTCAACCTTCCATGTATGTCTCTTGTATCTATTTTGATTCACTAACTCAATTTTTCTGCTGTGTTGATTTTAATATTTAACTGCGTTCATTGATGACCTTATTTCTTCTTTCATGGAGTGAGTACAACCTGCTCTGTTCTTGTTTCTTAATGGAGATGTTTCTTTTTACCTCCTTGCAAATGAATAACAGCCATTTCCAAAAATTTCTCACATGGTATGCAACATTTACATCAGGGGATAGTAATTGTTTCCAAGATCCTCGTAGTATTTTTCATTTTGCCTTTGGAAATGGAAAAATTCCAAATTCCTTTGGAAAAAATGTAACTTTCTATTAGGGCCAGATTTTTGGGGGGGGGGGTATATTTCCTTAAACTGTCTCTCTAATTTTGGAGTGTTTCCTATATGGAGGCTAACTTTAAATTCCATTTCCACCTGTTTGGGAGGTTGGGATCAGATCTACCGGAGATGAATTCTTTTTTTCTTTGCTCTCCCACCCTTTTCAGTAATCAACAGTGCGATTCATCCAGTTGAGATTGTAGATCAGACCATTTTAAGGGACGTTTTCATCTCACCCAGCCATGTGGTTACTGCCAGTATTTATCTCCCGAAACAGATTGGTGGAGCATTTAAAAATGTATGTGCCATTAGTGTGGTAGATGAAAAATGAAAAATTTCTAATGAATTTTCTCAATTCTTATTATTCCTTGTGGCTTATATAGTTAACTTTTCAGAAAATTTCATGTAGGTTTTTTTTTTAATTGAGGGAAAGAAAGTTTTCCCTTCCTGTTCTGATTTTTCCCAGAAGACGAGAAATCAGCATTTGACAATGATAAAATCTAGAGTCAGTGTGGTGTGATGGCAAGGTTTGGAGCCAGAGGGAAGTGGCCGTGGACCCGCAATCCCACTTAACTATCTGTGTGACCTTGGGCAAGTTACAAAATATTTTTGAGCCTCCATCTTTTCAACTATGAAACAGTAAAAATAATACCTACCTTACAAGATTGTTGAGAAGATCAGAAATGGAAAGCACTGACCACGTTGCCTGCTACATGGCAGGTTCCTAATAAATGACTGTTGCTATTACTAGTAGTATCATTCAGTTCAAAGCGGTGAGAAAGCAAAATCAGTTCTATGATTATGTAGGTGGGAGTCAGAGAGTGGGAAAGCTGTGACTCCAAAATCAGTTATAGGATGGAGGGCGCTATTGTAGAAAAAAACAAAAAAAACCTGGACCAAGAGTTAGAAAAAGGAGGTTCGTCCAGTATCTCTCTGTGTGTTCTTGGTCAAGTGACTTCACTTTGGAGGCTCAGTATCTTCATCCACAAAATGCATACAACCTTGATAGCTTCCCCCTCCCGCCCTGGTCCAGTTCTCTCTGTTTTTTACCACTGTCTTGGGTAGTAAAGTCACCTTTTGATGTTGTTTTTTCCTGCATATCTGATCATGTTACTCCCCTTTTGAAAGCCCTTCGCATTGCTCTCAGGTTCTGACCCAAGTGGGGATGACTCTGCCCTGCACTCTGGGCTCCTCTCTCCCCTCCCCTCCTGGCCAAGCTCCTTCCCACGCAGATCCTGCATTCTTGCACTTCCTGCCCCTGAGCTTTTCTCTTGTCCTTCCCTTGGCCAGTTCTGTCTCCCTTGTCTCAGTCCTAATGTGCTTGGCCAGGGAACATTCTCTCACCCCTCCACCATCTCCTCTCCCCCCTCTTCCACAGATTTCGCTGTAGCATGAAACTCTGTACTTCTCCATTGTAACCTTTACCACTGTTGTAATTAAAGTTACTTATGTAACTGTTTGCTTTAGGCCACCTCTGATTGTCAGTGGCTGTTCTCCGGGCACCTTGCATACTGCCTAGCATGTCATAAGCACTAAATAAATATTTATAGGATAAATGAGTGAATAAACAAATGAGTATAATCTTTAACATGATGCTAAAGGAGGCGTGGTCTTTGACTTTTTAATACTTCCTCTAGACCCAAGACTTAACCAGGTTGGATGCTTAGGAATAATGAATGAATGAATAAATAACTTCAAAAATAAAAATCCTAACATGATATCTGCAGTTACTTTCTTATGTGAAAGGAAGATGTTAAATTATATTGCACTTGTTCGCACTGTCACATTGGGGTGGGGCTGCGGGTTGGTGGTGGCTCTGTTCGGTGTGTGTTTGGCCTTGGAGGTGCACCTGTTCCCGTGTCACATCCAGACTTGCCCTCAGGCCACGATGCTCAGACCTGTGGCGACGGAAGTTAGTTGCAGAGAGAGTCCATCCGAGAGGAGGTGAGTCTGTCTGTGGGAGACCTTGCCAGGGCAATCCTGGGTCTCCAGGCTTTCTTTGAATCCCTAATACCTGCTACCTTGTCTGGTCCACAGTAAGCACTCCAAAGAGGCTTGTTGAGTGAAAGGTACTTGTCTCCTTTTCTTTCCCCGTCTCTGATAATAATGCATTTCATTTACATGTCACCCAGTAGTTTCCAGAGCGCTTTCCAGGCCGCCCACTCATTGGAACCTCATACTCTGTGAGGAAGGTACAGCAGGTATCTTCATCTCTATTTTAAACTAATTTTAAAAAGGAAAATCTCAGAGGGGTATTTTCTGCCAACTATTGCCTGAGATTTACTTTGGAATGAGGTGCGATTTAGATTTCAATTTTATAAATGTAAATTGTCCAGAGTTAAGGAAGTAGAAAACTCAGAGAGGAAACTCAAATCTGGGTCTTCTGATTCCTAGTGTTAAGATATCAGTTGCCTCTCATCTAATTTTTCTACACTATAAATTTTTTGCTTTTTTCTGTCTCAATGTAAAAGATGGAACAAAAAGACACTATTATAAATTTTTATTTCTTTTATGCATTTAGTTGGGATTTTTTTTTTCATTGTAGTTTAGGATCCTTTCTTTTTCTTTTATCCCCACGGTGATTCAGCAACCATACACTGAACGTCTTCTGTGTGCCAAGAACTATCCTGGATGTTCAGAATAAAATTAGGATGTGATCCTTCTTGTTGAGGTGCTCATAACTTAGCAGTGTGAACGGATACATAAATAGTTACAGTACAGTTAGACCAGTGATCCTATAGAGGTAGGAAGGTCTAGGGAATGAATGTGTCTACGTGGGAGTAGGAGAGAGGGCAAGCAACAAGAGTGCTTCATGGAGAATAAATAGAAAAAGGAGTGGAGGGAGTCACTCCAGGAGTAGGGTGAGAAGGATGGGGTGAGAAAGTCCCCAAATGGAAAATAGTCCAGGGTAGTTAGCACAGAGAGGAACAATGGGGAAAGATAGGTCTCAAGAGGTAGGATGGGTAGACTTGAAGGTCTTATGATGTTAAAGCTCAGGCATTCTCTAAGCAAAAGGGAGCCCTTGATATTTTTTAAGAAGGATGAATGACATCAGATTTAAAAAATAACTGGCATTAATGTGTTCCCTTCTAGAAATTCTGAGTTCCAAGTTGAAGATTATGAAAAGTAGAAGTGAAGTGAAGCAGAGAACAATGTATTGTAGGAAAGTGAGCCCCATTCATGCTAACTGATTTCTGCTAGTAGCAAAAATGACTCGGGTCAACTGTATGGGAGCTCAGAAGGAGGGGTGGAAAAAATTGGACCAAATGGCTTTGCATTTTGATGACTGGTTTACTGCAGTCTTAGTTGTCCCTGATTCTATGATGTTAAGACTCAATATCAGCCTTCTAACCATGAAGACACTAAGTAGAACCTAAAAGAAATGCTTCTAAGCTCTAATTCCAAAGGAAAGAAAGGATTCTGGTTTTCCATAAACTATAGCCAGAGCTTAAACCAACAAGGTCAGATGCTTTTGCTCTCTGAAACAGTTCCCAGCCATTTCGCAACTCCTTAGAGCATCAGATTCATGAGCCACATCAAATAGTGTCATTCCTGTTGAATGTCATTTAAAACAGCAAATGAGGATATCGAAGAAATGAATTGAGAACTTTTTTTTTCTTCTTTTCCTGTGGAAAAAGTTAACCAGAAACACATGTGGTCCAATGGGTGGACTTTGTTTTAGTAAATTAAGCCTGTGGTTTCTCGTATGTATACTTAAATCTGGGTGCTTACACCATCAGAGCCAAATTCCAATCGCGTCTGAGGGCTTACTGTTCCTTCTCAGAAGGAAGTACAAATACAGACAACCCACTGATCATCCTCCTGTGGACTTTGGGAAATGCACTTCGAGAATATCTTCTGATGGTTTGGCTGTTGCCTCAACCACAGCCTCCAGAATTTCTCATTAGCTCTGAACCCTGACAGTCTACATTGAATTAAATAATTTCTATTAATAGGATATGTTGATCATCCTAAGAAACTTGAAATGGTATAGTTCTTAGCATTAAATTCTACTGTTCCTCCTGCTTAGTATGACATTAAATCAATAAGAAAGGAATTGTAATGGTCATTATCCTAAGAGATGAGTAATTTTCCATCATTTTAATGAACAGTCT
Organism: Potos flavus; assembly: GCA_028534135.1. NCBI lineage: Eukaryota > Metazoa > Chordata > Mammalia > Carnivora > Procyonidae > Potos > Potos flavus. The sequence continues at coordinate 19,850,627 of CM052893.1, read as the reverse complement.
ACAGGGAAGATAGCTTTATGACCATGGACACATGTTTTAGTCTCTCTGCTTTCAGTTTCTTCATCTGAAAACAAGAAATTTGAACCTGCTGAAATGGCAATAGTTAACACTTTATTATAAACATGTATTTCTCTCACATATAGTCTTAGCATACACACTCCAGGGCTGTTTCAGAAGCTTCATAGTTTCTGAGACCCGGATTCCTTCTAGCTTGTTGCTCTGCCATGCTTACCACACAGCTTCCATCCTGTGGTTAAAAATGTGGCTCCAGCACCTGCCACTATGTCCACAGATCAGCCAATGAGAAAGGGAAGGTGGCAAGGGGAAGACACACCTGTTCCTTCCAAAGCACGATCTAAAAGTGAAACACACCTTCCACTCATACCACTTTGGTCAGAACACGGTCATGTGGTCACCCCCAGCTAGGAGAGAGGAGTGAGATGGCTGTCGTGTCATGTTGTCATGTATGCCGCACCATATAGAAGGGGCAGGGGGTAGATACATGAAGACAACTAGCAGTCTCCTGTCCCACATCTCAGGTCCTCTCGAGTTTTAAAATAAATGATAAGAAGTACAAGTTCCAGGTCTAATTTCCCATCGACTGTGAAAAAAGTGGAGACCATATCCCTCTCCTGCCAGGTACCTGTTTGAAGCCACAGTGGCAGAGGAGGCAGGTGGAGAAAGGTCCAGCGGAGGGGGACGTGGTGAAGTCCTAGGGAAGAGCCTGATGAAGTGTGCTCTTTGTGTGAAAAAACAGATTACTTTTCCTCAAAACAGGGAAAACAAATAAGAAACCTACTATGTGTTCCTCTCTCTACTTATAGTATAACTCAACAAGAAACAAATTAACTGGGACCTTAACTTCTTCTTACTTTCATATCCAAATTTTGCTTTTCTTCAAAGGGAGAATCACGTTCATTTCTGTTGGATGCAAAGGGCTAATTCCCTCCCTTGTATAGCCCAGAACGTGGCTCTCTATATAGCAAGGGGGCATTGAAAAGGCAGACAAGCTATATCTGATGCCAGCATTAGATACAGCAACATGTTATAACTTCTAAATTAAAGTGAAAGAATCCTACAAAGCTCCTTTTAATGGTGTGGTAGTCATTGGGAATAGTCATTAAATCTTCTGAGTCCATGGGCAATTTTTTGGCCCATGTGACTGTGTGACTTGCTTTTCCTAATGGAATGTGAATAGAGCTGAGATGTGTCACATTTAAGGGAAGAACCTTAAGAACCAATGTAGAATTCTACATATTGCATGCCTCCTACCATGGTGACCAGCAAAGTTCTTGATGGCTGCTCTCTTTGAGGCTATATCCCTGAGTGAGGATATGACTTGGTGATTCGGGGCAGCACCTCTGCTCTGTGATGGGCGTGTAGCATGAATGAGAAATAAATCTTTGTTGTTTTAAGCCATTGAGTTTGGCGGATGTTTGTTACCATAACATAACCTCCTGGCTGATACAAACAGAAACTAAAAAATACCTCATCAATGATGGATCACAAGTGACGGGGAGGCAGTTACCACTCTATTTGTGAAAGTAAATCATTAATTAAACAACAAAAAAATCATTGTTAATAAATGCCAAAGAAATGCAGTATATAATGCATGCATCTTTTTGTTCCATCTTAAAGCGTCTACCCAAATGCTAATAGGCAATGCTCAAATTAGTAGCTTAATTTAGTTGGGGTCTTTTCATGGTAGTTAGTAGCAGGATTTTCAGTAAATCCCAATCCCTAACCTCTCATTTTAACATAATTGTTAGGCTATAAGATACACCAAGGGTTTTTTTGGTTTTGTTTTTTATGATACACCAAGGTTTTAAAAGAAATTGACAGACTTGTAGTATGTCCTTGAGTCTGACAGTCTTCAGTATTTTGCGTTATAGAAACTTGTAATCTAGATTTGGAAAAAAGTTTTTATTATGCTATAAAACTCTATTTGCAGTTCTGATGTCCTAAAATTTGGAGGAGAAACAGTGACTTTCTGATCTATAACCTGTGAATGGTATTACCACAAACAATGTAAATGCTATCGTACCAGTTTTTTCTTCAGATGCTTATCATTTTTTAAGCATTGAAAAGAATTGTCAATTTATACTCGTAAATTTAAAAACAACTTTTAAGAGTCACTTTTCTTAATCAAAAGTCAATTCCAATACCAAAGAATAATAGCTAACATTTATTGCATGCTATTTACCAAGTATTCTAAATGATCTACACAAATTATCTCATTCAGTCTTCATAGCAATCCTCCTGTGCATGAGAAAATCTAAACACAGAGAAAACTAGGAACTCGAAGCCCAGCCCAGTGGGGAGTGAAGGAATTGAGACTTGAACCCATGTTGTGTGCCCCCCTGAGCCTCCATCTACATCCGCAGTGGCATCCTGCCTCCCAGAGGGGGTGCTGTGGGGGAATCCGGGGAAGTACCTGTGTCCTGTGCTGATTTTGCCCAAGTGCATATGTAGAAGAGCAGAAAGATTACACTTCCTTCTCATTTTTTGACAACAACCAGTGTGTGATTCCCCTTATCCTGAAATGCTAGGGTTTTTTTTGTTTGGGGTTTTCTGTTTGTTTACTTATTTCAAGTAAAAAGATGTTTTTAGGATCATCCTAAGTAGATATGCTTCCTATCATCGTTAGAAGAAACAGCCTCGACCTGCTGACCTACTGTGTGTCCAGCCTGCTCTTCCCCATCCCAGAAGAGAGAATCATAACTTCACTTTTTTAGGTTTGAGACTCGGACTCTTCACCGGTGACCTGTCGGGTTTCTTCCGGTGACAGGATAAGGATATAAATCTTGTGCTCAGGTCCTAGCAGAAATGACAGGGAGAGAATATCAGATCCTTAAATGTTTACTGAGAGATCACATCATGGTCCCCTGACGATGTTGAGAGCCCCAGAGCCAAAATTGTTCATCGTGTTGTCCAGTTAAAACCTGAAAAGCAGTGCCTGGCTTTCTTCTTGTGCATAAACAGAGCGGACCCGGCCTTCCAGATGGGAATCTCATGATCTTGGTTGGCTTTTGAGAAAGGGTGTGCCAAGGTGTGCATCTTCCCTCACTAAGCTGGAAACCAGAGGGTATCACAGGCCGAGATGCAGAGCTGCTCAGTCAGAACCATCAGAACTTGAATGGGGAGGTGACAACATTCTGTGTGGCTTCTGGCAGCTGCGGCATGTCAGCCTGGCCAGCTCTCCGTTCGCAATTTCTTAAGTGTAGAAATTCCTGAATTTGCTGAAGCTGAATGTTCTGGGAGCAGAGGGATGAGAGTGAGTAATTGCGAACTGTGCTCCTGTTTTTGCTTTCAGGCAAATTCCTCCTCCAAACAGGGTACAGCCTTTAGCTTGTTGTCACAACACGTTGGGAGGCTCGTCGTCGTTTTAGGCACTTGCAGCTAGATTACTGATCTCACCTGCAGATCTCACCATGCGGGGCTATTGAGATATAAGACAGACGATTCATGTGATACACTGACATTAATACTGTGCCAGGCATGGTTCTAGGCCCTTTACGTGCATTAACTCATTTACTACTAATAACAACCTATGGAGAAGATGTGTTTAATATCTCTATTTCACAGATAAAGAAATGTTAAGCACTCAGGGTCATGCAGGCCATTGAGAGCTGGGTTCAAATCCAGGCAGTCTAGCACCAGTAGCTGGAATGACCCAATCACGCAAAAGTAGTATTCTCTTGAAAATGGTAAATCATTAGATCAATGATGATTCAGAGGAAGGAAATATGTATTTTAGCAAAATCCTAGTATTTATCATCGGAAGGTTATGGATGAATACCTGAGACAAGCCAGTCAGAATTCTGGCTGCTACTGGATGAGACCCTTCCGCGTGGGAGGATCCTTTATTACCACCGCAGGGAGAGGTAGTAGAGGTTGTGGACACCGTAACAGACGGTGCTTACACATAGGGGGGTGATTAGAAAATCTCTTCAGGGCGCATATGCCATGCGTGGAGCATGGAGCACTGATGCGATAGGGCTGACCATCGTTGTGTTTGCCCAGGGATCCTGCAGACCTTTAGTGAGCAAGCGGCAAGCTACCGTAAATGGGCCTAGAGCTCCTGCCAGAGCTCAGAGACTGCCTGCCGCCCCTGGCCACAGCATCCGGGGGAGGAAAGAGAGAGATGCAGAACCTTGGCTTTATCCAAAGTTCTCTTCAACCGTGAATGGGCGGGAATGCTTTCGAGGATGACAGACACTGTGTAGGATGACCAAAATGTCCTCTCATCTGAACCTCGGAGAACCGCGAGCATGGCATCCGTCCTACTGTGGGAGCCAATAAGAGGGTCAAGGGTCACTGAAAGTGCACTCTCACACTGGTTGGTGACCCAGGTGCACCAGTATTAGGGCGGGTGCCCTCCGTCACTCCGGAAGAATATACATGCACGCTGGTGCCTGGGGAGGTGTGACTAGAGCCTGTCACAAGCCCAGGACAGTGGCAGGAACAGCGAGGCCAACCCAGATCAGGGCCAGGCGGAGCAGAGGCTGCCCCTTAGAGGCATCCCTGGAGCAGGGCAGAACGGCCAGAAAAGTTTGGTGCCCTTGGGTTTCTCTCCCTGGAAAACTGGAGGGGAGACACGGGGGTCCCAGCAAGTCCCCTGAGAGGAGACCCTGTTTTTACCCACATCCTTTTTTTCTTCCTTAGGCCAGCGTAGCCTGGGGGAGCAACAATGATAATTATATTGTCATTTACTTGTCACGTACTAAGTGAGAAGTCAACTACAGTTGACCCTTGAACAATATGGGTTTGAACCGTGAGTCCACTTAGATGCAGATTTTGGGGGGATAACTATACTACAGTACTATAAATGCATTTCCTCTTATGATTTTTAAATAACATTTTCTCTAGCTTTATTGTAAGAATACAGTATATAATATGTCATACAAAATACGTATTAGTCAACTATTTAGGTAATCAGCAAGGCTTCTGGGCAGTAATAGGCTATTAGTAGTTAAGTTTTGCAGGAGTCAGAAGTTCTATGCAGATTTTCAACTGCATGGGGGGTCAGTGCCCCTAACCAACTCATTGTTCAAGGGTCAACTGTAATTAGTTTAATAACCATACAGAGCTTCTGCCATGCTCATTTATGTGCTTCAAGTGGTCGTTTGACATCATCCACAACCAGTTTGTCTTGGTTTTCAACCCTGGACACGTGGATATTTAGGAATGCTTTCTAGAATTTCCCTGGTGCAGCATGTCCACTGTACTGTTACGGAAAGTAGATTGGTTATTCTAAAAATATTTTTTATGATTTCTGGCAGGAGAAACCGATATATTTCATAATTTAGTGAAATGTCATCAAGAATAAGGTTTATTTTTTTAAATACCCAAATATGCTTTTGTCTTCATTATCAGGAAGCTGGGGTATAGCAGTGGGAGACCTGTGATGACCGCAGGTGCTTTTCTCTAGTGAAGAGCATTTCTGATTTTCCCCAGTATCACTGAGTTCCAGTCCCTTAAGTAGCTTTTTATAAAAGAAAAGATTTTTTTCCACAACCATTTATTCTCACTAGCAACTGAAGCCAAATAAGACTCAGTTGAGTTTATATTTGTTTTGAGACTATTGTGATGTTTCATTTAAGTGGTTTTGGAAAATACAGACATTTAGTTCCCATTTGATCCCAATCACTCACTCAGTTTTTATTTTTAAACTTCTGGTTCAAAACGACTAAAGAGAATTAATATCTGGATTCAGATCACTTCTAATTTGTGGCTCCTAGCTTGAGATTCAAGGTCATGCCTCTTGGTACAATTACTTAGTGTTCTGTGCATTTTTGAGAAAATAATTAAAACCAGATGCTTACTTCCACTCCCAGACCCAACTCCAGTAGTTATTACTTTTATAAAATTAATCATTTGATAGAAATTTTAAATAATTAGATAGTGGCTTGAAAGTTGAGGCATGGCGGCCCATAGTCTCTCATTTGTAATTAATCATTTGGACCCCTACAATGCACCTCGTCCTTTGCATTTCTGATGATGCAGGGTGTGTGTCCAAAAGAACTTTTGAAATTAAAGAAATACAAATCAAAGCAAACAGATACCATTTTTCACTTAATAGGTTAGCACAATTGCTAAAGTTTGATAGTTTCTGGTGCTGGTGAGAATTTAAGGAAACCGACATTCTTATGCTTTATTGGTGTGATTATAATAAATTGCTGCCACTTCTTTGGTAGACAATTTGGCAGGATCTTTTAAAATTGTTAATGCGTATACCTTTGGTTTAGGTAGGCCACTGCTGGGACTTTACTGCGTGTGATGTATGAGTCATCTGTTACCACATAACACATTACCATAGAACGTAGCCACTTTAAAACGACAGATATTCATCATCTCACAGTTTCTGAGTTCAGAAACTGGGGACAGTTTAGCTGGGTGGGTCTGGCTCATGGTCTCCATGAGATTCCTGTCAAACTGGAGGCAGGGGCAGCGGTCTTCTCAAGGCCCAGTGCGGGCAGGGAATTCTTTTCTGAGCTCACTCTTATGATTATTGGGAGTTCTCACCCCCTCACTACATGGGCCTCCCCTCGGGGTGCCTGAGTGTCTTCATAACATGGCTATTGGCTTTCCCCAGAGTGTATGACCCAAGAGAGAGCCAGCAAGCAAGCCAGGGAACACACAAGAGAGAAGCCACAATCTTTTATAAACCAGTCTTAGAAGTGACGCACCATCATTTCTGTCATAGACTCTGGGCCACGGAGAACAACCCGGGTACGGTATGACAGTCAGGAGGCAGAGGTTCTTGGGGGTCTTCTTGAGGGCTGCCAACCACGTGTGGCCGCTTTAAAATGAACAAAAACCCAAGCTGTATTACCAACCTGAATGGCCATCTCTGTGTTAAATAGATCACAATACATCATACGGTGGGATGTGTTGCAGGTGTTAAACAAGAATAAAATCTAGGGGCGCCTGAGTCGCTTAGTCAATTGAGCATCTGACTCTTGATTTCAGGGTCGTGATCTCAAGGTCGTGAGATCGAGCCCCCTGCCAGGCTCCATGCTCAGTGGGGAGTCTGCTTAAGATTCTCTCTCTCTCTAAGAAAAAAAAAATGAGATCTGTATGTGCAGATATGAAAATGTCCCTAAACTATACTATGAAATAAAGAATTATGGTAGAAAAAAAAAAAGAATTATGGTAGAGAAAGTGATATCCGATGATATGCAGATTTTTTATAGTATACCTGTAATCTGGTATAGCATACATTTTTTTGCTAGAATGAAAAACTATTACCAGTGATTATCTTTCATCTTTCTCCCTCCCTCCATTTCCCTAGTGAGTAGTTTTTTAAAATTTAGAATTGGGGCACTGATGTCTGCTGGAAACAGTCCTCCTGCCCCACCCCCTCATCACCAAGGCCCTGCACCACACAGATCTCTCTTTTGCAAGTCCCTGAGGCCTGCAGGAGTTCCTGAGCTGTAACTATCCCTATACTGGCCTCCGCTTTTCATTTGCAGCCCATCGCCCTGCTGTGCACTGCACGGCCGGAGTGGCACATAGAGGCTTCTGCCTCTGCATCTTCAGCCAACTGGGCAAGAATTTTTGTTTCAAAAAATTTTGCAAGTTCCAAGATGCCCGGTCTACCTGGAATCTCATGAGTCATTAGATTTTTGTCTCACTTAGGGTTCCTCCCAGCTTGCCGTCCTGTCTAAAACTCCCTTGATTCCCAGGCAAGCACTTGGGGTACCACCGGCCTGACTCTGCTTTCTTCCAGAAGCAGCATGTTTCTTTCTAGCCCTGGAGTGAAATGCTTCAGTGAAAATTCTGCTTTAAGTTATGAAGCCTGTCTTTGGGTCTGCCAGCTTCCACATCTTATTATCTGTTGAATCCTCATTTATTCAGTGAGAGGAAGTCAGTTTGCTAGATACCTCTCTTGCATCCCCGAGTCTGGGTATTTCTTCCATTACAGCATCTCCATGACTCTCCTTTTTATTAATTCATTCCATAACTATGCCTCAAGCACCTACTCCATTCCAGACACTGTATTAGAGACTGGAAGTAGATCGGGGGCAAAACCCCACGGTCCCTGCCCTAAATGGATCTTACTGTCTAGTGGGAGAACTGCCACTACCCGGTTGAGTGTAGGAAACAATGACCACAGACTCTGATCAGGGCCATGAATGAGGAGTCCACTGGCAGATGTAAAGCAGGAAGACTTGCAGGGCCAATGAGATTGCCTTTGTGCAGATTAGAAAAAGCCATCCCCCGCCAAGTGAACAAATTAAAAGGCGGCCCCTCCAGGTAGATGCACACAGTTGGCACAGTTTGGCAAGTGGATGGAGGTTTTTTCCTAGTTCACACAAAGGAATCTCTTTCTCCAGGCGGATACAGCCCAGTCCCAGGGCACATGACTTGGCCAGCAGAGCAGACATCCCCGTCCCCCATCTTGATTAGGAGCCCTTATTTAGAGCACATTCTGCCCAACCAAATGCGCAGGCCCTGGGAGCCTGGCTGATCTGGAGGATCCAGGCAGGCCTGAGACAAGACCTGAAAGATAAGTAGGTATTAACTAGACGATGGAGGAGGGATGATGGGGAAGACCATCAAGAGCCTTCTAGGCAGAAAAAACTGTAAGAGTCCCCAAAATAGGACAGAGCCTGGGATATTCCAGGAACCGAGACTAGAGAAGGAGAGTGAGGGCAAAAGTGGGTTGAGATGAAACCAGAGCAGCTGAAAGCCTCCAGACCAAACAGGACAGGCTCTCCTTGCACCAGGCCGTAGGTCCAGATGGAAGATAGCCTTGAATGCCAAGCTAAGGAATTTGAATTGGAGTATCATTACTTTTTTTTTTTCTTTTTGAGTACCATTCTTTCATTTATATAGGGACTGAATTATTCTGCCTCCTTTTTGTCAAGTGTAATCAATCTTTGCTCATTTACGTTTGTAATTATGATCCTACTTCCTTGCCAATTAAGGATACATATAAACTTATGTCTTTCTGTCTTAAAAAAACTGCAAATGGCATGCATGCTCAAAACAAGTTCTTGGGCTTGCTGCAAGGAAAATGGTTTCTGAGAACCACAGAGAGGAAATCTAGAAAATCATAAAGAAACTCTGTTCTTTTCCCCATGACCGGCACATGTATCCACACACGAATGTACACAACCACTGGCATGTTCTTTCCCACATACAAAGTGCAGGAAATAAAGCCAAATGTGTTTGTCTGTTTTATTTTGGCAGCATTTCAGGTATTTAAAATTTTAGCTCACATCTTAAATTAATTTAAAAACTTGAATAGGTTAAATGAATATACCTCATCATTTATGAGAACAACAATCAAAATGAATATGCTGTTCTCTAGGAAGATGATGTGGGTGAGGATCAGACAAGAATTTCTCAGAAAGGAATGTTTGACATTCATAACAATCTGAAACGTTGACCTAGGGCATCAGAGTGTGCAGCTGCTAGGTGGGCGAGTCACGTGCCTGGAAACAGATACCTGCTCCGGCAGCCTCCTCCGCATGCACTCTGGTGGCCCCCGCCCCTCTGGACCACGGCTGGAGGTCGCTACTGCTTTGGGAAGGCCGTTACTCTCCGCTGGGCCTCCCCTCCTTGCTCCTCGCTTCACCTCTCCTCCAGGCACCCTAACGGGCTCTGTTTCCCAAAGACCTGCCATCCCCTCCTGGTGGCACCCCCATTGCATGCTCTGAAAGACAGAGGGCCAGCAGGTGCCCGGCACTGGGCAGGCAGATTAAAAAGGAGCCTTTCAGCAGTGTGGTGATTCATCTCCCACCTCCGACGCACGCTCAGACGTGCAGGCACGCGCACACATGCGCACACAGACCCACTCTAGGCAGAGAGGGCCGGCTGGTTAAACCGTCCAGAAAGAGCAAGTGAACCATCACCGCAGAGTGCCCGACCCTGCTCGGTGTTTTAGTGTCACGTTTAGTGTCACGTCTTTATCTGTTTGACTCACGCTCATCACCGGCTCATGGTCGGAGCCTGTGTGGTGTGTACGTGCAATCTACAGCCAGTACTTAGCTAGTTTCTAAGGCTGTGGACCAAATTCTGGAAGCCCGTGAACTTGAATGAAAAAATAAAATTAGATCTTTATTTTCACTAACCTCTAACTAAAATTTAAACTGCTGGTTAGCATCAATGTTTAGGGTGCCTTCCTTTGGAGAAGGAAATAAGGCATGTAGGAAACAACGCCCTAATTACGAATGCAGGCGGCAAACCATAGCGGAACTTGTGACTTTTCAACAGTAGAAATCACAGATGGTTTCGTATCATGTTATTGTAGATTATTGAGTTAAAGTTGTCGAAGTATTAATGGTCATATTGCTTCAAAATTACCTTATTTATCAGACCCACTAATACATCTTTTTATTTAATACACTAATGGAGAACATATATTGCTGCACTGTACCTTTTCTGGTAAATGCTATACCATACATTTTGTGTACCAAAAAATATTTGGTAACTCTAATTTATCATAATTTTTGTTCTTTATAACCCTATGTATTTATTTTAGGATTTAAGAACACAGTTCTGGGAAGAGCATGTAGGCTTTACTAGGCTGCCAGAGAGGGGTCCAGAAAACAAAAAAGGGTAAGAACCCCAGGTGGGGCAGAAAGCCCTTGCGTTCTAGGCTCAATTTCTACTCAGTCACCTAGCTGTGTAACAATAGTGCCCTCTGAGCCTCAGTTTTGCCATCTGTAAAATAGGAAAGTAATAGTGATGATTTAGGTAAAGTGAAAATCTCAGTCCAGAAAAGGACTTATTCTTTTCCCTCTAGCTCTACTGAAAGTGTAAGGCTTGTTTAGAGTACTTTGCTTTTATTTTTTTTTAAGATTATTTTAGAGAGAGAGTGTGCATGCACCATTGGGTGGAGGGGCAGAGCGAAAGAGAGGATCCTCAAGCAGACTCCCCATTGAGCGTGGAGCCCAGCACAGGACTCTATCTCTGGACCCCAAGATCATGACCTGAGCCCAAATCAAGAGTCAGACACGTAACGTGACTGAGCCACCCAGGCACCCCTAGAGTACTTTGTTTTTAAATTGATAAAGTAGCATCACTAAGATATCACATAAAATCCTCAAATCTGTTCCTTTGCATTTTGTTTTCTCTATCAACAGCAGTGTTTTAAAATATAATTCATTTATACTTAAATACATGGGGTGCCTGGGTGGCTCAGTTGAGTAAGCGTCTGCCTTCCACTCAGGTCATGACCTCAGGGTCCTGGGATCGAGACCTGTGGGGACTCTGCTCAGCAGGGAGTTTGCTTCTCCCTCTCACTCTGTGCTTGCTTCCCCCCAATAAATAAACTCTTTAAATATTATATATATATTAGGGGTGCCTGGGTGGCTCAGTGGGTTAAAGCCTCTGCCTTTGGCTCAGGTCATGATCTCAGGGTCCTGGGATCAAGCCCTGCATCAGGCTTTCTGCTCGGGGAGCCTGCTTCCCCCTCTCCCTGTGCCTGCCTCTCTGCCTACTTGTGATCTCTCTCTCTGTGTCAAATAAATAAATAAATAAAATCTTTTAAAAATTATATATATATGAAATATATAAAGTGAGTCTCTATATAAACACTAACATTTTTACCTTTTTAGTTGTTGCATTTTACATATTTTAGTCCCTAGTTTTCTGTTAAAGAAGTAACACTGCATTCCTCACCCATTCTCAGCCTGTGAGATATTTTTGTGGGCTTTTTTCTTTTTGTTTGATTGCTTTTATGATGTATAAAAATTCACATGTGGAGCAGCAGGGAAGGTACTGCCAATCAGGCGGTTCTGGACATTCCTGGCAGGTGTTTTTTTTTTTTCCCCTAGTCCATCACTTTTCTTTTTTCTGATTTTTTTTTAAAGATTTATTTATTTATTTGAGAGAGAGAGAGAGAGAGAGATCATGCAAGGGTGGGGATGGGTAGAGGAAAAGGGAAAGGGAGAGAAATTCTCAGGCAGACTCCACACTGAGTGCTGAGCCCAATTCAAGGCTCAATCCCAGGGCCCTGAGATCATGACCTAAGCCAAAATTAAGATAGTTACTATGTCCGAAATCAAGATAGTTATTACATCTGAAATCAAGAGTCAGATACTTACCTGACTGGGCCACCCAGGGCCCCCATCACTTCTCTTTTTAATGAAAAATTTATCAGTAAAGTCCCCAAATGACTGATTTTCCTATTTATCTTCATGTATTACACATATTTCATGTAATTTTAAATAAACATCTGTGTCACTGAAAAGGCCTAATCATATATAGAAAATGCCTTCAGAACGATGGTGAAAGACAAAATATAGTAGTTGATTGGAGATGTTCATGGATATTTTTCCTTAAAGTACCAGTAACTATTATATGTTGTTGTAAAAAAAAAAAATAATAGAAATAAATGCCTAAAAATTAAAAAGATCTCAATATCAAGGAAAGCATATGGTACTAGACCAGATTGTAAGGCTTGTTAATGTCTATTTAAAAAAACCAACCAAACAAAAAGCTTTTGGAAGAAAAGTAAATTAATTTGTTTTAATTATGTGAACTACCCAATTTTCTTCACCTAATTTTTAAAAAGGCAAATTATAATGCTGCCCACAGCATATTTGCAAAATTTCTTTAGCTGCCTTATTAATTTAATCTGGCAGGGCTGCTGAGCCAGGAGTGTGGCGGTAACTAGATCTGGCCATCCAGAAGTAAGTTCTCTTCTGGTTTTATAAAGACGAACTTATTAGACTTGGTTAAACTGTAACTGGCTTTCAAAAGCTTGAGATAGCCAGTTAGTGACATTATGAAAGAAAAGGTAGGGGCGACCTGGGTGGCTCAGTCGGTTGAGCATCCAACTCTTGACTTCAGCTCAGGTCATGATCTCAGGGTCATGAGATCGAGACTTGTGATGGGTGTGGAGCCTGCTGAAGATTTCTCTCCCTCTCCCTCTACGGCTCCTCCCCCACTCACTCACTCTCTCTCTGTCTCTTTTTCCAGCTTTATTAAGGTATAACTTTATTAAGGTATAATTGAAAAAATTTGTATATACTTAGGTTATACAGTATGATTTAATATATGTATACATTGTGAAATAATCACCAGAATCAAATATAATTAACACATCCATTACCTCACACATATACCTTTTTCTTTTGTAGTGAGAACAGTTAAGATCTACTCTCTTAGCAAATTGCAAGTGTACAATACATAGTCCACATACTATATACAGTTAGATGCCCAGAATGTATTTGTCTTATAACTGAGAATTTGAACCCTTTGACAAACATCTCCTCATTTCCCCCACCCCAAAGCCCCCCAAAACATAATCTTCTGATAAAAAAATAGTTTTGGACAGGGTAGCTATGAAAAGTTTTTAAAAAGTGATGAAAAGGAACATGCTATCTCAAATATTAAAATATGTAATAAAGCTACAGTAATTAAAATAGTGCATTGAAATACACCCAAAGACACACAGACACTAGTTTATAATCACTGAAATACAGCAAACCTGTCGGGGAGGAAATAGATTATTCAGCAAACCACATACCAGAATAAACTCCAGGGAACTAGAGAACCGTGTGGGTTTTTTTAGACTATTTTTTTAAAATCTAGGAGAAAGAAATAGGTGAATACTTAACCAGTACTGGGAAGGAGAAGGATTTTGAAATCTAAAAGCAGTGGAAGAAACCACCAGGGAAAGAATTCTTTTTATTTCATCATGTTTTAGTAAAGATTATGAGTATGAGGAACTAAACTAACTCGAAATACCACAAATAAATGGAGGGCTTGCTAGAGAAAGATCTCCGATTAACCCCAGGGCAGGGACTGTGATGGGGCTGGGCCTTCCCAAGGGTGAGGCAGAGAAGCCACTTTAGATTCTGGAAGGACCAGGAATCTGAGCTTAGTTACAAAGCCTGTGTCTGCTGCTTTCTGGGCAGGAGCAAATTCTCAAAAAAGGGATTTGAATTGGACAGAAAGGGTCTCTCAGCAGGGCAGGGATGAATCCTATCTAATATATTCGAACTTGAAATTCCTTAGGTCAAAGAGTACAGTAAACATTTAAAAGGTAAATAAGCCCGAGTAAAAAAAATATTTGCAACAAATATTACCAAAAAAAAAATTTAATATCTTTAACATAGAAAGTGTTTTTATCAGACAGTAAGCATATTTCTAACAGTCCAATTATTTTTGAATGGGCAAAGGACATAAATATATGGTCTGCAAAAAAAGAAAGAAAATAGTATACACAAAAGGGGCGGAAGTGATATTGACCTTATTATTAGCAAAAAAAAAAAAAGATATAAGAAAACAGTAACATAAATTTTTTTGTCTAGGAAATTGACAACATTTTTTGTGCCATTTTGTGCTTGTATGTGTTTTTAAAAATCATGCTGCCAATTCAAGCAAAGGTCAAGTGGGTGTTTTCTGCTGGGGATGTAAATTGTTACTACCTTTCTGGATGACAGTTTTTGAGCCATGAAGATGCTCATGTTCAAGTTGATCAAATTAATATTCTAAGAAGGGAAGGAAGTCAAAGATATGTATAAAAATAGTTATATAAACATTCTTTGAACAAATGGTTTTTAATGGCTTTTTAATATTTCATTATAGGATAAACCATTAAGTAACCAAGGGTAATATGAGGAATTTAGGTTATTTCCAGATTTCCACCATTACAAATAGTGCTGTAATAACTGTAATAACAGATCTGCTGGATTTCTTTCTTTCCTTCTTTCTTTTTTTTAATTAAGATTTATTTACTCATTTGAGAGAGAGAGAGAGAGCGTGAGAGAGACCTCGCGTGTGTGTCAGTCCAGGGGAGGGGCAGAGAGAGGGGGGAGAGAGAATCTCAAGCAGACTCCTCACTGAGCGTGGAACCCAACACAGGGATCAATCATCCTGAGATCATGACCTGAGCTGAAATCAAAGTCTGATGCTTGAGCGGCTGAGCCACCCAGGCACCCCTCTCCTTGATTTCTTAATTGCCTCTGTTAGGACACTGGTTTTTGTCCTTTTTTCACCTGCTCAGCATCTAGAACAATACCTGGCACATAGCTACTCCTCAGTTTCATTTAGGTAAAATGAATGAACGAATGGATGAATGTATTTCTCTGCCTCTATGTGCTGTGTGGGAGGAGGACCTCCCCCCCACCCCCCCACAGAGCCCTCATATTGAAGTTCCTGAGCTCTTCTTGGGATTTCCAGGAGATCTCTGACAGGTGACTTTGAGCACAGTCCCAACACTAGCAGCGGCCACCACAGTCCCTCTACCTCTCACCCACCCTGCTCTGGCTTCCTGTGGGATCTCCTGCCGGACCTTATACCCCTGGCTATCCGTTGGTGCCAGGCAGAGGCCCCGCTGAGCTCCTACTGATGTCTGCACGGGCACAGTCCCTCAGGGTCCAAGCTGAGGGCACTTACATCCGTAGCCAGATGCTGCTGCTTTCACTGTGGGAGACTTCTAACCAACGTCCACTCACTGTTCTGTGGAACTATGCCTTGAGTTTTCTCTACTGATGTGGTAATGAGCACATACACACGCTTACATGCACACACACACACGTGCATGTATATACTCACACCCACGTGCAAAGACATCTGTTAACCTTCCTATCCCAGAGTTCTGGGCCAGAGCTACCTTGTGCTTCCAAATTTTTCTGTTTTTTGGTGAAACCTCCCTGTTTTGGCTTCTAGGCCCAGGGCTGGGACTAGGGTTGGGGGAGGTGGGGCTGGGGGGAATGTGTGAGGTGGGGTGGGTGGCTTGACTGAATCAGATGTTCTGAGGAAAAAGCCATCACAGCGGCCCTCCAACGCAGAGGCATTCTTCTGACTTAGCTAACAAGTCTCTGGCAGGAAAAATAATTTCCCTGGAGGCAACTTGGTGCCTCATGCAAATCTTCCCTGTGTGGAGCTGGGTACTGGCCCTCCAGGCCATCTGGACACAATGGACCCCTGAAGTGAACTCACTGTCGCCTCAGGCTAGGATGGCTGTGAGAGGGAGATAAAGCTTGGCTGCTTCCTTTCTGCTTTGTTTTGAACTATATTCTAGAAAGGTACATAAGAAATGTTAACCTAATTAGCAATTGTCCACCTCCTACCTCAAACAGACACACACACACACACACACACACACGCACACGCACACACACATTCACAGTGTTAACCACAGAATATATTGTCACGGGTTTAATTTAGCTTCTCAGACAAAGAAACCGAGGCAGATGAGAGGTGGATAGAGCCATGGGGTAGATCACTGACAGCGGTCGGATTCCAGTCTCCCTGAGACAAGGAACCTGCAGCCTCTGTTGACATGCGTGGCCTTTTACTGTGTGCACCTCTAGCCGGCTAACAAAGCATATCCCCAGACCTGTTCCTGCTTCCAGAGCACTCCCAGAGCCCCTGCTGGTAAAGGAGTCTTATTTCTGAGAAGGCCAGGGCCTCTCATGGATCTGGGCAGAGAAGGGTGCAGAAAGGGAATGGAGGGGAGAGGCAATCCCCTTTTTATTTAAAAACAAACCAGGAAAGAAGGAACCTTCCACCATCAGTCCCCTGGTGACCACTGCTCATTATTTTTTCAGGGTCATATACTCACGTAATGCTTTTAGTCAGAAAATGCTGTTAACATTTTATTTTGGAACAGTTGGGTACGCCGAGGAAGGGCGAAGGAAGGCACCACAGAACCCGCCTTAGCAGTAGAAAGGGGATACCTGCATAGTGACACGGCACAGTCGGATCAGGCCCAGGGGAAAACCATGCTCTGCACTTTGTAAAAACATGATCTAACTGTTAAGGAGGATGGCTATAATTTTAGAAAGGCAGAGATGAATGGAAGACTGTCTGGGCTTAGGAGATCCATTTCTATTTTTTGTCCAGCTGAGTCACTCTGTGATAAAAGTGTCCCAAGTATCACAAGACTCACTAACCTTTATGTCATTTCCCCTCCCACTCCATTCCCGAAAATGCTTGTTTTTTTCTATCGGTTTTTTATCTTGCTTCATACAGTAGAGTTTCTCCTCATTGGCAAACATCACATCCACCGATGAATTTTCGCTGATGTGTTTGCGTTCATGTGAGCTGCCCTATGCTCCTATCTTTGCACTTATGGAGTGGGAATTCCCGCGGTATGCCCCAGCCTCCTGACTCCCTCGAGTGCCAGTGGGGGTCATGAATCGATCCATTTTTGTTCTTACAGTGTTAAGTTCACCTGAGAATCCCAATTTTTTTTTTAAGTTTTTATTTATTTAAGCAATCTCTACACCCAACGTGGGGCTCGAACTCATGACCCCAAGATCAGGAATTGCATGATGTACCGACTGAGCCGCCAGGTTCCCCGAGAGAATCCCCATTTAAAACATCATTTCCTTCAAGTTTTAATTTTCCACTTAGAAAGTATTTAGATTGATTTTGGTGCCCTTCGATTTTTATTAGTTTGTTGTTGTTGTTTTTAAGTAACTTTGTTTTAACTTTAAAAACTACCACCTGTGGCTTTGGCAGCACTACCCCACGATGTAGCTGATGGACCCTTTCATCCTGGGTGACACCACCGTGATCTGACACAGCTATTCGGATGTGAAGCGGGGGATTTGGGAAGAGCTTCACCAGTGTGCAGGTGTCCTAAAAGGATATTGGGATAAACCTCTGTTTATATGAATTCGGGCACAGGTCTTGCTTTACCCACTTGCTATTCAAAATGATAAGAGCAAAGAGCCACTGGCTGCCTTGGCCCATGCCCACTGCCGTTTCCTGCTTCCTCTTCCTTCCCACTTCCCACTCATTCATTAGCAGCCTTTGAAGCGGAAGCTTAGCATACTGTTTTCACCTTAGCTTTCTGTTTTCCTCTTCAACTACCTCTTCACATCTCCCCCCCAACACACACACACACACACACTCACCAACGAGAAGCTTTTCGCATGTATGTCACAGTCTTCAGTGCCTGTTGGCGCACTACCCTCATGATTTCTGTGGCCCTGACTCATGTGAGTGATGACTGCTCATGTCCCTCAGGCCCTCCGAATATTTGATCTTGGCAAGGTGACAAAGTGTACTTTTTTTTTTAATTTCCTAGGGTAGTTGCTAGGATTTTGTTTATAATAAACACCCATTTTATATGCCAGGAATTCTAAAGTCAAATATACATAAACCATTAGGTTGTGAACAAAAAGCATTTAGGAATCTTTAGCTGGAAGAAGGTCAGAGATCAAGTGCAATCATCTCTGTGCAGGGACCCTTCTCTGGCACCCTGGACACAGGGTCTTTTGTGAGGGGAGGAATCTGTGGGGTCACCTGGCTGCTCGCTTTGGTTGTTGGTCTCCTAGAGGCTGATGCTTTGTGTGAGTGGGGCCAGGTGTTTAAGCTTTTTCTTCATCTGAAATGGCGGCTGTTAATAGTAACTCCTCACGGAATTATTATGAGTGTTAGCTCAGTCAGTACATGTAAAACCCTTGGACAGTCCCAGCAAGAGCTGAGGGCCCAGTCACTGCGAGTGGGTAATGCTGCCCCTGTGGGGAAATGCACATCAGGCCGACTGGTTGTAGCTTAGACTCTGCCAATACCCAGCCCCGTGAACATGCTTGCTGTTCTCCGAGCTTGAATTTCTTTATCTGTCACCTGTGAAGGAGGAGTCCGCAATATGTACGTGCGCTAGCACGCTGTCAGTAAAATGCCAAGAGATGTAAAGGGTTATGGAGAATTCATGCGAGATGAACTCTGATACAGAGTAGACATGCTTTAAACCATCGTGATTCGTCACGTTTTCTACTTCGTCCAAGAGGCCAAAAAAGGTTATGTTTGCTTGGCGTTAAGAGACAGTATAGTCCTATTCCTGTCACACTAGTGCTTAATAGATATTGGATTATTTTACTCAGAGGAGAGTAAGAGATGAAATTGAAGAGTAATGCATGTTTGGAGCTTCTAAGAATCAAAGAAAGGACACAAGAGATTTTTACAAACCTACAGATTGTAAAAGCCTTGAATGTGTGAGATTCTCCAACGTGTGTAAACTCAGAATTTCTGGGAATGTTTCTCTTCAATGATAGCAAAACCGTACTGATTCATATGAGCCAGAAAAGAAAAGAAAAGAAAAAAGCCAAATCAGAATATTTTTAAGGAAATTCTGACTTTTTCAAGTATTAGAGGACCCGCCCCCAACTTCCTGGAGAAACTCTAATTATCTGAAGGAGTCATCGTCAGGTGTGTCTTCTGCAGATAAAGGGGCGCCTAGCCGAGGCGAACAGCCTCTTCCCCACCATCACCTCAGACAGAGCAGACCAGCAAGTCATGAGCCCCAGAGCAGGCTCTCCTGAATCCTCGGATGTCTCAGGCATGATCCCTGATCCACACACCTCTAAAAGGAGCCAGTCCCCAGCAAAGCTGCCCCTATGAATGAATTCTTCACTTTACCTTGAATGATTCTCTGATCGTAGATCAGCGGCGTAGATTAATGACACGGCGACTAAGGGCAGCTCTTAAATTGCCTGTTTTAATGAGTAGATAGGAATTAATTAGTGCTTCTGTTGTCTATATGTAAACGATGCTCTCTGATGTGCTTAAGGGCCTTTTGAAAACAGTTGATTTTCTTAATTCTGTTAAGCATTGCCTAAACGCTCTTGTTTCCAATGCTATTTGTGTTTTCTGTGAGAGAACCTTTCTCCAAGCAGAGATCATTCCCAGCCTTTGTGGAATAGTCCAGTTTTAGTGGAGATCATCTTGACAAGGGCATTAACTGTATTTAGTAGTATAAATTGCAGGGCGGTGAGTCTGCTAGCTCCAGGTGAGTCTACCAATGCCAGAGCTCGAAGCATTTATATTGCTAATGATAAATACATTATCATGTATTTCGGAGCTGTTCCCTCCCCCAACCCTCTGCCCACCTCAGAGATACACGAGTGTTCCCCTCAGTCTCCCTGGAGGCGAGGGTCGGGGGGTGGGGCAGGATACCTGCCAAACCTTGGCAAACCACCTTGAGCAGGGCAGTAGGCCCTTGGCTTGATACAGTCAGGTAGGTGTTACTGGGACGACAGCATGCATTCTGTGACAAGACGATGCCAAAATTTGGCATTTTAGGATTAACAGATATGAGTTAGTTGGAAGACATAATCTGATCACTTGCCTTAGCCCCAATCCCATACTCAAAGTGTTTTCTCTCCCAAATCCTTGAAATTACTCCCTGGAGGGGCGCCTGGGTGGCTCAGTGGGTTAAAGCCTCTGCCTTCGGCTCAGGTCATGATCCCAGGGTCCTGGGATCGAGCCCCGCATCGGGCTCTCTGCTCAGCAGGGAGCCTGCTTCACCCTCTCTCTTTCTGCCTGCCTCTCTGCCTACTTGTGATCTCTCTCTCTGTCAAATAAATAAATAAAATCTTTAAAAAAAAGAAAGAAAGAAAGAAATTACTCCCTGGAAAGTAACCATTGGTTCCAAAAGTCTCACATTGTCTATTGGATAAATATATTTTAGGATTTCTTTAAATATGATACTTTGGGTTCCACCCCCCTTGGTTTCTTTTAAAAAGAAAAATCATCTAAGAATCAGTTTTCAACCAAAAAGGCTTTTAGGGTTTTCTTTTTTTAGTCTGTGTCCCAGAATAGTAGTTTCAGAGTTGCCAACTGCAAAAAGGACCTATGTGTTGTGTATGCTGCCCAGAGCTATTTCCAAACACACACTAAATGGTTTTAGAAAACTAGTATGTGGAGTAACTCACGTGGTTTCATGTGTAGCAGAAAAACCACCTTACCTCAGTACTCTAGAAGCTGTCAAGTCGCCTGATCATAAGCAGTAATTATCTTGGACTTGAGAGCTGACAGGAAAAAATTATGTTGGACGTGGCGACGTTCAAGAAGGCAAATGGTTCTTTCAGCAAAATGGTTCGCTTTCTCCTTTACACGGCAGTTAAGAGAGTAACGGCCCTCCCTGGATGGTAGGAACGCTTCCACCAACTTGGATAAACCCCATAGGAATGAGCGCACACGTCCATCGGTATAGTTTACCAATCCACACGTGTGCATTGAGTTCCTTTGGCCTCGCGCTGGCCTCGGAGCCACATAAAATATGGGAGCAGCAGGCATCCCGTGTCACCTCCTTCAAGTCCTTCGTCCCATCCGGGCAAGCGACGAGTGGAGCAGTGAGGGAATAATCAAGGTAGTGGGGCTATGTGGTCAGTTGTCATTCAGCACGTGGTGCTTTCTAGCCCTACGCGGACGGGTCTTCATTTCCCTGGACTTGTCAGTGCTAGAGTCGATAGATAACCTGTATTCGTTCAAGGCAAATGCAAGCATCCACCACGGTGATGATTTTGTGTAGAATGAGGCACCATTCTAGAACAAATAATTTTTTTAGACCTCTCTTGGAAGCTCAGAAAAGGATAAGTATGTCTTCAAGTGCCTCGTTCCTATTTGGATTCTTATGGGGGGAAGTTCTGCCTGACGTTTGGCCTCTTCTGTGTTTGACAACATCACGTTTTTGTTTTAGACCGAGCTTGCGGAGCCAAAGTTGTATCCATTCAGCCTAAGCCCTGCTGTGTTTTCTAACCTTCCTAACCCTGTGTATCTCCTGCATCATGATCTATTAACAATGACTTAGGTAATTTAGCTTAATTGTGGAGCAAGAGGTGTAGAACTAAGATTTCCCGATGGCCAATGTATGGTTTCGCTAATTTGATTTTGTGCTGCCTTCAGCTCACGGTTTCTATTAACTACCCCGGGACACAAGTCTTTACACCATCAATACGGCTCTGGAGACAGTAACACCTTCTTTTGGGTTAAACACCTACATTTCATTATCTTTTAATTCAGTTCTCGGACATGTCAGTGGAAAAGAAAATAATGGGTGATTAATGCTTCTGCGTGAATGAAGACTAAGGGTACATATAATGAATAGGACTTACTTTAAAATCTCTTCTGCAGTAAAATATTGTGCTAGTTGACAGCAAACCAAGGTTAAAGAGACTTTAATTAAAAATTATAAGCTCACCCTAGCCCAGAGCACTATCACATGCAAATCTAAGAATACCTAGTGGACAAAAAAACCCCTAAAATTGGTCAATAGCACCCCCTAGCATATATAATTTTAGGCTATAAGACTAGGAAGCAAATTCTTTTTGTCATTTCTTCTCTAAAAAATATAGATTTTTAAACATGTCTAGTTATACTGGCACATTCTTCACATTATTCCTGAATTGAATGTCTGAAAGTAACTATAAACAGAGGATGACATGATCTAGTAGAATAATTTCTTATGCAAAGATTTTCAGAATGCTTTTACTTTAAATATGGCTGTCTTCTATTCATTGTCTCTGCTTTGGTTGGCTGATTTAAGGAGATTTGGGGTTTGTTTGTTGTTTTTGGAGTAAGTCATCTAGGAAAGAGAAAAAGGCAGAGCTGGGGGAGGTTCCTAAAGTAGCTCATAGAAGTCCACAAGGTAGGGGTAGTATATCTAACTCTTTGGTGAATGTCAAGAACACAGCCCCTGGAGCCAGACTCCCTTCTGGGCTTTGTGATCTTGGGTGGGCTCCTTAACCAGTCTGTAACTTCGTTTCTTCATCCATGAAATGGGTGAATGGTCGTAGGCACCTGTCTCACAGAGCAGTTGCAGTGAGGACACACAGAAAGGCACTTGAGAAGTCTAGCACATAATTAATGATCAGTGATGGTCGGCAGCGGATATTTGACCCTGGATGCTTGGATGTGGTCGTGATCTACAGCTTGGATTCTAATAGCAGAAAGACCTGAGTTCAAACCCTGTGGGACACCTTGGGCAAGTTGCTGAATCTCGGTTTCCTCACCACTAAATGGGGATGGAATAACAATTGCATACGGTGTATGCAAAATGCCTAGGTTAGACGAGGTAGGGGCCCCTGGCTGGCTTAGTCGGTAGAGCAGGCAGCTCTAGATCTCGGGGTCATGAGTTCGAGTCCCATGTTGGCCATGGAGCCTACTTTAAAAAAAAAAAAATAGGTGGAACAGGTAAGTAGAACATAGCTGTTGCTCTTCATTTCCTTCTAAAATGCCAATAAAACAACAGTGAAAGGACCCCACAAAATAACAGTAAACCTCTATGACTAACAGAAGACAATATCAACATTCTATAAGGTGGAAAGCCAAGAGTGGAAACCGACTTAGCAAACCCAAGAAAACCAGTTATACTGTAGAATGCATAAAAGGCTCAGGAATTGCTAACACTAGACATCTCTGGAGATGGAGGCGAAAGTGGAGCGAAAAACAGGAGGATTCACTGAAACCCAGGTCCACCTTTTCATTCCTTAGAGCCAGGCACTATTAAGGGCAGGGACACACCAAAGCGAAATCAGGGCTTTTAAGTGGAGATCTGCATTCTGGATACTGACATCCCTGGTTGTCTTCCCCCACCTGGCTCCCCAGGACGCTGGCAAGGACGTTTAGACTCTCCAAGACGTGATGAGATGCACCTTCTGTGGCTCAAGTAAATAGACCCAAGTATGCTGCCCTTGGATGTTCTGTAACTGAAAAGCCCATCACGTCCCTGAATCCCATGGTCCACATGCCCAGCCTGTGTGCATGGAGCTTAGATCAGCGGTCGAGTGTTCCATGCCTACCTGGGACAGAGAGCCGGGGACCCCAGACCAAGGTCTCCTGAGGGTGGATCACTGTGTGGTGTATACAGTGGGGCATATTATAGGTTTTTAACATTTGCCACTAACAGTATGGCCTTCAGCCAAGTCCTTGATCTCTCTAGGCAGTAGTCACTACGAATGTAAAAGAGAGAGGATAGATTAGACCTTTTGTTTGTTTGTTTGTTTTTAGACTAGACCACCATCTCTAAAGATGCCTTCCTTGTTTTCAAACAGCCCAGGACATCAGGACAAGTCTCTGAGGCCGACCTCGTTACTTTTCACAAGTGTATGTACATACATTCTCATTGTTAGTAATAGGTAATACATATTATTAGTAATAGGTAATACATCATGAAGATAAATAATAATATCTAAGAATTATTTGAATAACCACCATGTTCCAGATGCTTGCATTATCTTCTTGAACCTCACTTCATGGTATACTAGTGCTTTATGAGAGACGTTCTTTTATCCCCATTTTGCAGAGAAGCTAACTGAGGCTTCAAGGATTTATGTGTACAATTTACAGTCAGTCAGTGGCAGAGTCTGGGTGTTGAGGATCTGGCCATCTCCAGAGAACAAGTTCCCTAGATCTCACCATGCATCTCTTTTTTGAACTCTGTTCGGTGCTTCCCCGGTGAGAGCCTTATACTCATTTGAGGTCCCTGGGTTGCTTTCGGTTTTAGTCTGGCTTCATTGCCTCCCACTGGGGAGTTACGTTTTTCCCCTGTCACATGGATTGGCATTGGAGTTATAAACAAACCGAGCCCTGTATTCCTCTCACAAAGATCGTTTGCTCTGAGTTCTCAGAGTCCCTTTAAAAGCTTCTACATGTGTGACATTACATTGTTCAAATCCATGCCCATCTAAACTTGAACAAAATGTGTTGTGTTTGCCACGGCCACCAAGCCTGCAGGTCACTTTGTTCAGTGGATTATGTGACACACCAGTTGTCCTTTGAGATTGCCAGGCTCTGTAAACGAATAAGTGACTATTGTAAGAGATCTTTATACATAAATCTTCTTCCTGCTTAATGTCGATTTGGAGTATATAAAAATAAGGAGAGAACATAAAATAGACTTGATGAAGCATCAAGAAGATCTTTTAAAAGAAGCCTGGGGGCAGCTGGAGGTGAGAACTCCTCACTTCTGCTGTGCATTTTTTAACATTGGGTGAAATGGACATAACATAAAATTTACTACTTGAACCATTTTTAAATGGACAGTTCAGTGGCATTACATACATTCACGTTTTTGTGCAAACATCATCATCCATCTCCAGAACTTTTCTTATCTTGCAAAACTGAAACTCTGTACCCATTAAACACTAACTCCCCATTCTCCACCCTTCTACCCCCAGCCACTGGCAATGACCAACTTTCTGTCTCCATGAACTTGACTCCTGTAGGTTTTGTAGAAGGTCTAAGCTAACATGATCAGTACTATAATTAAGAGAGGAACAGTTGTCGTGTATTACTGTTACTACCCAAAGGGTTTATGGTGAATATATTTCAAAGGTTTTTAGAGCGAAATAACATATGTTAAGCTCTTTCTCTTTTTTTGAAATAAGTTAAAACTTATTTAAAAAAAAAAATCCTGAGGTTCTTCTAATTTTTTAAAGTTATGGTGCCATGTGCTTGGACAGATGTGATTCCTTGCTCTTTTCTCCCATGGGGCCCCACACGCAATTTCAGTGACGACTACAACAGAAGCTCCATTCCTTGTTCCCTTTGGTGCCCCCACCGTCCCAAGTTCATTCCTCAGAACCGCCTGCCCAGCATCATACTCTGAGTGGGATTAATGTTGCCGAAGAGTGTAGCCGTCAAGTGAAGGAGGACAAACGTTCATTTGTTCTCTTCCTCAACCTTTTACTGAGTGCCTCCCGCTGTCACATATGGCCTACAAACGTAGATCAGACACTGTCGCTGTCTCTTAGGGGCTTCCATTCCAGTAGACCGAAGCCTTTAGAAGAACCTGTGGTAAGAAGAGAGAGAGAGGTGGATAGACAGATAAGCTGAGGCACCAGTGCGAGCACAGTGAGGGGGAAGCTGGGTCCACACAGGAGGCTGAGGACGTCAGTCATCACGGTGGCTTTTGGGTTGGGGAGGGGTTGCCTTTCTTCACAAGGCTGACAAAGTGCACCATCCCACCTTGAGTTGCTGCTGCAGCTCCTTAGGTTCTAGACTCTGGTTGGATTTGGAGCTGTTCGGATGATAAAGAAGCAGGGGACCAGGTGGTGTTCATTAATTTGGACAAGAAAGCAGCGCTGTCTCTCGCCCCTTGTCTCTCCTCTCCCTCCGCCGCCATCATTAAATGGAAGCGCGAGAATTTTGCAGAGCGGGGTTGAAAGTCCTGTGGTACACAGATTACCTAAAATCTCTCATTTGCCTCACATTTTGTTGGAAGCTGGACCTTCCTCTTCTGTGGAAGGTTAAACCAAAAACAACTCTAATTCATTTCCAGATTACAGCGTCCTTTCAAAGAAAACCCCTAAAGAGACACCTGCCTGATTTGGAGGAGAAATAATAGAACTTCCTACAAGACATAATTATGATAGAAGCTAGTCGTGGCCAGGTGGTGCTCTTTTGCTGACTGGGACCTGGGGCAACAGAACAGTGAGCTAGGGATGGAGAAGGATCCCATGTCATCCGTTCGGGAAGAAGTCACCATGCTGTGGAGAGGACACGACGCAGCCGTTTGTCCTGGGAGCTGAGCCAATGGAAGTCAGGCATTTAGGCTCCCTTAACCCAGTTTTTTAAAAGCAGCATGATGACACGTCAGCCTGGTCCATTTAAGCATTCCACTGGACTGCAGTTTCCTCTTGACCACATATAAAGGGTATTTATTTAAGGAAAGAGCTGTCACTTAATTCTGTAAGGTCACTTACTTTGGTCATGAACACCTATCTCAAGCCTAGAACAAGGACCCGGTAGGGATGGCAAGCAAATCTAAAACCAAATCGTATATGATTTTATAGAGAGAGACTAGCTCTCTGGGGGGAGAAAAGGTTTGATTTATACTGTTTGCCAATTTCCACCCTGTAATTACTCCCACAAAGGCTGATTTCAAACTACCAACCATTGGCTAACAAAAGTCCGGAATATTTAACAACTGGCTCTCCTAGTCAAGCCAGCTCCAGCATACCACTATACGTCTGATTGGCCAGTAGAAATATCCTTTTTTAAAGACTTAAATTGGAGTGGTTGCCAGAGGGGGGAGGGTGGAAGGTACACAACACGGGCGAAAGGAGTCCAAAGGTACAAACTTCCAGTTATACAATAAATAAGTTATGGGGATGTAAAGTACAGCATGGTGACTGTAGTTGATAATACTATATTACATATTTGAAGTTTGTTAAGAGAGTAGACCTCAACAGTTCTCATCACAAGGAAAAAAATTTTTTGTAGCTATCTATGGTGATAAATGTTAACGAGACTTACTGTGGTGATCATTTTGCAATATATACAAATGTTGAATCATTAGGTTGTACCCCTGAAAACTAATTTAATGTTATATGTTAATTCTACCTCAATTTTTTTTTTTGAAGATTTTATTTATTTATTTGACAGAGAAAGAGAGAGAGCACAAGCAGGAGGAGCAGCAGGCAGAGGGAGAAGGAGAAGCAGGCTCTCCACTGAGCAGGGAGCCCAATGTAGGACTCAATCCCGGGACCCTGGCTTAACCTACTGAGCCACCCAGACACCCCTCTACCTCGATTTTTAAAAATGTAATTTGAATGCCTTTGGGAGGGCTTCTCAGTGCTGGCTGTCCTTATCAGTCATACCTGGTACCTCTGTTCCCTGTCACTTACTTGGGGTGCACCAACTATTCACATGACTCGCCTGGCCTGGAGTTGCTTTGGTCTGGGAGGTACAGATGCTGCTTTTCACCGATGGCCGTGGGGTTCTGCCAGTGTCTTTGAAACTGGGTCCCTTCCAGGCTTCTTGTCTGTTTCATCTTCTGTTGTTGAAACACAAAGCAGGTGTTAAAAATTACGTGGACTGCTCTTCCTCTCGCCCTCTTTAATTTAATGGATTTGGCTTTTTTAAGAATGCACAATATTGGGGACACCTGGGTGGCTCAGTCGGTTGAGCGTCTGCCTTCAGCTCAAGTCATGATCATCCCGGGGTCCAGGGATCGAGCCCCGCATCGGGCTCCCTGCTCGGGGGGCGGGGGAGAAGGACTGCTTGTCCCTCTCCCTCTGCCCTCCTCCCCCCCCCCAACTCGTGCTCTCTCTCTCTCCCTCTTTCTCTAAAAGAAAAAAAAAGAATACACAATATTAACTGAAAGAGATGCCAATGCATGGTTCCTGCCTCCTTTTGGCCAATAACTCTGTCTGACCTTGGGCAACTTAGAAAATGTCTCAGAGCCTCTGTATCCTTAATGGTTTCCTTAATGTTCTCTGAACGCTTGCCTCATACAGTTGTCACGAGGCTCAAATAATAAAAAGTGAGAATTATAGCAATAACAGTAATTGCTGACATCTGTTGGGCTCTTACCACACAGCGGGGCCCGTGCGTGGCCCTCCGTCTGTACTAAGGTAATGAATGCCCGCAGGCCCTGGTGTGTGGTCTGGCGCCTGCCAGGGGTGTCGTCAGTGATAGCTGTTGTGTTTACTGTTGTTACTGTTTGTGCAATTAGAAGACCCCATGGTGATGAAGAATCAAAAGCTATGTTTCTCTATTGAAACATACTTCTCTATTGTCAGATAATCACGGGAGCATCAGTTACGTAGGTACACGTGTGAGAAACAGATTCAACATGGTTAGATGTGTACTTGAGGAGTTCATCTTCTGGAACAATGACTCTGAGAGACAAGAGGGACATAGGCAAGCACATCAGCATACGTGCAAGTTGTTCTGCGGTGTCTCACTCCCCTCGGAATGTTTCCTACCAAATGACCGTTGGACAACAGATGGGGCCCTCCACGTGGGTGAGATTTCGTTTCAGGATTCCCTTTGCGAGATGGGATAAAGTCTCTAATATTCCCATTAAGTTTTATCAGGAAACCTTGGATGGTGGTAAAAGGTACCCTTTCAGTTGTATTCACATGAGAAGTTTTCACTGTGTTGTGGAATTTGCCAGAATAGAAGCAGGATTTTTTTTAAGTCCCTGAGAAAAGTGGCTGCCACCTTCTATATGAATCACATGGGTGGGACACTCTTGTTACTTTGAACACGAATTTTAAGGAAACGTTAGCCTAAAACACTGGCTTTCGTCAGTGAGCACTTGAGGGGCTTCCCGAGAGGGGCCTGCTGACAGAATCGTTTTTGTTTCTAAATGAGAAAAAAAAAATACCATTGTAATTTAGTAATATTTCTGTGTGTACAGAATAGCCTTTTTAGCAGTTAACGTTGAAAGAATAATGCAGTAAGTGGTGAACACGGAGATCACCACTACTAACCTGGATATTTATGGCTTGGAATTAAATATCCAAGACGTTGTATGTCATCAAGTCGGAAGTAAAGATGATATACCTTGGAAACATTAGAAACTCAAAAAGTGGGAGACTGCTGGTGAAAACACTGATGCCGGGTGCACCTGGGACAGTTTAAGTTGACGAGATGCGAGTGTGGAAAAAGTAGTATTTCTAAATTTGTATAATTTTGTACACAATATATAGTTTTAAATATTTGTGTAGCTGAACTAATATTTATTGTAAGTCCGTCGCCTGAAGGTTTCAACTACATTCCTGAAGGATTGATGGTATATTTAAGCTTCCCAGGACACGTCTCTGAGGATCTTGTCTTTGGACGAACAGGGATCATCTCATATTTAGGCCCGGTCGGTTCATCAGAGCTCTTAGACATGTGGTCTGACATAGTTTTCTCTCCATGGCAGCTCCACTCCCCCCCATCCCCCGCTCTTTGACTCAGGTAGGGAAAGACTGTCACTTAAGGTGAGAGGCAAAGGAGGGAATAAGCAAGCTCTCTGCAAAGACTTATTTGCCTGGTAGGATCTAGAGTGAGAAGAATGGAGAAAGTGGGATCAACCATTCAGAAACCACTTACATAAGGCACACTTAGTAAACTAAAGCCTACCGTACCACTGAGAAGCCCCTCACTGGAAAGTCTCATTAAAGAACCTCAGAGAGATGAGAAATGACAGTGGCAGTGAACGCAGATCATTGGTTCTTAGCTTTTCTCCCCAGCTTGATCATCAGGCTGCTGAAGGGGGGCCAGGCCCATCATTGTCCCACATCCCAGTAAGTGGTCGGCTCAAAAGTCTTATGGGAGGGTACACCAGCTGTGAAGGCAGATGTGGAAAAAGATGAGTATGGGAGCTTTTCTAGAAAGCTTCTAAAAAGAATGAGGAGGTAAGCAAATAAGATACTCCTGGTTAAACACAACCCATTAGAACATTTCAGGATCAATTCTGTTTGCAAAGTTTAGAATGAAGATATTTCTAGCAGCCCATTTCCCCGAAAGGAGTGGGGGGGAGGGAGGGGAAGAATCGTGCTTACCTTTTATTGCCTAAGTACCATATTTCAATTTTAAAGAGCTTTTTCAACCCAAATGCTAGTTAGAACCAACCAGTCTTTTCCTAGCCTTGGGCTAAAAGTTCCATCAATAATGGAACAACGCCACATTTGATTATTGACTGTCAAGACTGTGTATAGAAATCTAGTGACTGACTCCACATTATAAAATAGTCGTGCCCTGACAACACTGACACTTGTATTAGCTAGAAAGCCTGGGGGCACTGTTAAAACATCAACTTCCTTTATTTACACCGACTTCTGGTGGGAGAGGTGGCAGAAGGGTATAGAAGAAAATGTACGGGGAGGGAGCTATATTTAGAATTAGCCAGGACTAAATCTAGAAGTGATGGAGAAATAATCACAGAAAAAAGAAATCCGTTCTTTTCCACCAGTCAAAACTTAGAACTCCCGTATGTGAAAACATAAAAGGATTTCTTTAAACACACTTTTTAAAAAGAGAAATCCATGCAACAGAGAATGTGTATGTTTTGTAAATATGTCCATTAATAGAAAAAAAACTTTTTCTTGGGCAGAGAGCTCACAGGCGGAATAAAAGACGTGGTCTCCTGCCAAGTCGGCACTGGACGAGAGGCACGCTAATCACTGTTTCCCTGAGATGCTT
The DNA here is from genome assembly GCA_028534135.1 of Potos flavus. Lineage (NCBI taxonomy): Eukaryota > Metazoa > Chordata > Mammalia > Carnivora > Procyonidae > Potos > Potos flavus. The sequence continues at coordinate 19,820,006 of CM052893.1, read as the reverse complement.
GAAAATGGCCTGACAAGGAAGACTTTCTTGCCTGTTGAGTCACAGGGTTGTAAAGATTGACCCTGCCATTGCCACAGGGTCCTGGAAAAAATGAAATCAGGGTGATTAGCGAAGGAGCGAGGGAGTGTTCCTTGACCACCTGGATCCAGTCCGGCCTGACCTCAGATCCACTCTTGTGAGGTAAACCAGTAAGTCCCAGGCCTTCAGACAGGTGGGTGGTCTCTCCATTAACAGGGCCCTCACCGGTCAGCTCCTCCATGAATGTTGATTGGGTTCCTCATGGAGAGACTATGTGATAAGTAAAGGCTGTGGTCTCAAAAATAGTTGCATTCTAATGTATCCATTCAGAAAGACTACTTTTTCTCTTAATTTCTTCTGGCTGTTCAGGCCATCTGGGTATAGGCCCTGAAGCTTCCGTTTCATGCCCTTCAAGAAAAATGCCCCTCCGCCCAGACCCGTGTCTGCCTAATAGCCATGTCACCTTTCCTTTGCTTGCCCAGAAGGATACCTTCACTTGGAGTCAACCCACCCATGACACATACATAGTAAGGAAGAAAAAACAGTTTTTTTGAAATCTGTTATTTCACCCTTTTAATAAGTAACCCCTAAGTTCCTTTATTTCTCCATTTGGCCACCACTATTTCCTGTTTTCAGCTCAGCCGAAAACCTGGCTGTCGTCCTTGACTAAACCTTGTCCTCTTCCGTGTCCCCTGTACATTCAGATGACCTCAGGTTTCATCAGTGCTTTTACTTCTGTAAGTGTATATATAAATGCTATGTTTATATATATTTATTTTATTTATAGATATTTATATTTAAATGATACATAAGTGCTATATTTAGTATTTGGGTTTTTTTTTCCCCTGACGTTTGTAATTGCTCCCCGAAGATGGGGATCTCCTTTGTCTTTTTCTAGTTTCCCCTCAAAGGAAAGCAAGGTGCTCAGCATGAGGTGGGCACTTGGGAATTTTTGTGACAACTCTCAAATCCATTTCCTCATCCTTATTTCCGGGGTAACTATCTTATCAACACAAGCTATCGTTTGCGATGCTCTTCCTGCCCAGCGGGTAACCCAGTGAAGAGGTATGACTTCCGTCCCCATTTCACAGCTAAGGAAACTGAAGTACACAGGTTACGTCATCAAGGTCACACAAGTAGAAAGTGGAGAGGTCGTATGACTCCAGAGCCTATAGTCTTGTTATCCACTATGCTCTGCCCTTGCAGTCTTAGATAGCTTTCATAGACTTTCTGCTGATTTACTGGCACAGCTTCCCAACAGGCTCTCGGCTTCCATCTCTGAAACATTTTGCCAGAAGGTTCATAAACATCTTCAGTGGTTCCTCCTTGTTTCAGAGGAAAACCCAGTGTCCAAGCATGAGCCCTCCACCCCTGCCCACCTCACGTCATCTCTCATATGCCCTCCTGGCCCCTCATGCTCTGCCTGGCTCCCCCAGGCTCCATGTAGTTCCAAGTACTTGTCATACTCTCTCCTTTCCCTGTCAGGATATACCTTCTTCCACCTTCCAGACCCAGCCCTGCCTGGCTCACTCCTCAGGAAGCTTCCCAGACCTCCTCCTCCGAGTTAAGTGTCATCTCAACACTTCCACCACACATACTTCTTTCATTTCCAAACATCAGTTCACTCTCCGATTTTTTAGTGGATGAAGATCATATCGCCAACTCTCTAGCACAGTCTGGCGCACAAGAACCATTAAACATTGATTTAGTGAAGAATGGGCCATTAGGTTTCTCTACTATGGTTTTCCACAAGTACTTGTCAATCCATGTTTCTTTCCCTACGTAACTTTTCATTGTGAGCCATGGGACTGGTTTGTCCTGATAAGACTGAGTTTTGTAGACGTGAGATGCTGGGTTCTTCACTAAGAAAAAGTAGAGTCAAGAATGACCCCTTCCCCCAAGATGTCCACATCCTAATTCCTGGAACCTGTCAATATGGTATCTTACATGGGACTTTGCAGAGGTGATTACATTAAGGGTCTTGACATAGAGAGATTATCCTGGATTATCCAGGGGGCCCAGTAGAATCACAAGGATCCTTCTAAGAGGAATGCAGGAGGATCAGATTGGAAAAAGAAGATAAAAGGATGGAAGCAGAGCTCAAAGAAGAGAGATGCTGAGCTCTGACTTTGAAAATGGAAAAAGGAGCCTTGAGCAATGGTAGTTAATCTCTAGAAGCTAGAAAAAGTCAAGGAAACATTCCTAGACCCTCTAGAAGGAAGACCACCCGAAAGACCAATTTTAGACTTCTGACCTCCAAATTTGTGTTCTAAAAATCTATAAGTCTGTGGTAATTTGTTAAGTGGCAGTAGGAAGCCAATACAGATTTGATACCTTGAAATATAATAGTGCTATAACAAATACCTATAATTGTGGAGTGGCTTTGGAATTGGGAAGTAGACAGAGACTAGAAGAATTCTGAGAAGCATGGTAGAAAAAGCCTAGATTGCCTTGAACAGTCAGTAGAAATATGGATATTAAAGAGTCTGCTGGTGAGGGCTCAGAAAAAAGTGAAGATCATGGTGAAGAAAACCTGTATCTCTTAGAGAATGTAAGTCTTCACAAACACCCTGTTGGTAGAAATATGGACATGTAAATTACCACTGGTGAGTTTCCAGTTAGAAACTGGAGGAAAGGTGACACTTGTAATATGGTGGCCAAACACATAGTGAGTCATGTCCTACAAGGATGTGGAAAGCAGAACTTGTAAACAATGAACTTGAATATTTAGCTGGGAAGATTTCTTAGTAGAGTGTTGAAGTCACCATGTAGTTTCTTCTTGCTGCTGATAGTAAAATGTGAGAGCAAAGAGATAAATTGAAGGAAGAATTGTTCATCAAAAAGGAGCCAGGACTTGTTGATTTGGGAAATTCTTAGCCTGTCCGGATTGCAAAGGATGCTAAGACTAAGAGATTCTCTCTCAGGAACACATGCTATGGAAAGAAGGCCGAGGGTGTGGCTGAACAATCTTTTGCTAATCCCTGGAAAAAATTAAAATGTCAGAGTATTCCGTCCCGCGAATGACTCTCTGAGTAGATGAGGTGTGTATTCCCTCAACCATCTCAGCAGAAGCCAGAAATAGAGATGGGATTATCTAGGAAATCTCTGTGGAAGAGCCTCCTTGGTAATGAAGTGAAGCCCCATGACACACACAGGAGGCCCATGATGTTCTTGAGACGGTTACACCAGCAGAAAGACGGCCAGTTTGAACCGAAAGGGACAGCGAGAGGGTGAAATGAAAGAAAAAGCTCCCAAACTTCTGCCGGCAGGAATCAAGCTGATAGAAGAGCTCAGCTGCAAACATGTTGCTGCCCTTTAAGAAAAAGGAAGAAAGACCTCGAGGCTGGAGCCGCAGGTCCAGAGAGCAGAGTCTTAATCCACAGAGGATTATTACCAGGCCTTAAAAGCTCATGGAGTTTACCCAGTTGGATTTTGAAACTGCTTGGAACAAGCAACTCTTTTTTTTTTTTTTTCCTTCCGTTTCTCCCTGTTTGAATAGGAATGCCTATACTGTCCTCTCATGCCTGCCCCACCAGTGTGTTTTGTGAGCAGGTCACTTGATTTCTGGTTCCACACGTTCACAGATGGAGACCAACTCTGCCCTAGGATGGATTAGACCCAGAACCTCATTCATATCTAATTTAGATTATTTAGGTAATGAAATTTAGGGACTTTGGCGCCAATAAGATTTGGCTAGTACTTGAGACTTGGGTTGATGCTGTAATGGGTCGACTTTGGGATACCTTGAGGTGAACCTGTTTTGTATGTGGGAGAGGTGTGAATCTTTAGTATGAATCCAGGGGGGACACTGTGGTAGGCCTAATAAAGCCTGCCCCCAGAGATGTCCACATCCTAAACCATGGAACCTGTAAATACGGTACCTTACAAAGACATTACAGGTGTGATTATGATTGAATCAAGGATCTTGACATGGAGGGATTTTCTTGATTTGAGCAGGCCCAATATAATCACAAGGATCCTTTCAGGAGGGAGGGAAGAGAATCAAAGTTAGAGAAAGAAGATGTAAGGACAGAGCAGAGGTCAGAGAGGCGAGAAGATGTTACAGTACTGCTTTGAAGATGCACCATGAGCCCGAGAGCGTAGGGGCCGTGTAGAAACCGAGAAGGGCAAGGAAATGGAGTCTCTCCTAGAGCCTCCAGATGGAAGGCAGCCCTGCCCTTGTTTTCAGACTTCTGGCCTCCAGAAGTACAAGATAATAAACGTGTGTGGTTTTAAGCCCCCACGTGTGTGTTGACTTGCTACAGGAGCACTAGGAAACTGATGGAGATTTCCTGGGCACTGACAAATTTGGAATTAAAAGAGTTGTGGGTGTGTCCAGCGAGTTCCGGAAGGCTGGAGCCTGATTTTTTGGCTGGCTTCTACAGCACAGTGAGTTCGAGAAAAACAATCGTGCCTATAAGAAAAACTGGATCATTTAACTTTTTTGTTTTCAGCTTTGACACTGACAGTTTCCTCAACTTAGGAGAACCTGTTGAGATTTTGGTTCATCACAGGGAAAGGTTAGCAACTGCGTAAATGGTGACTTTTTCTTTGCTAAAATATTAAAGACATGATGGGTGATACATTTCTTCATTCTAATATCTTATTAGCTTTGATCAAATATACTTTGATTTTTCTGGCTATATATTTTTACCCACCAGAAAAATCTGTGACAAAGCAAGTTTAATTTGTGCTCAAGACCTCTTAAATGCAGTCTTTCAGGGAGCACCGTCCATTGATAGTTGAATTCCTAAAATCTTTGATCTTGTTATTATGGAGGACAATGAATATGATTGGCATTTCTATGTGTTTTGTTTTATTTGATGGTTGGAGCGAAGTGAGAAATGGAAAATTCAAGAAGTGTGTGAGCATGGGTGTAGGTGTGGACATAGGTGCAGTTTTCTGGGGTATAAACCACAGATTTTGTCTCTATTTCCCTCTTCATGTGTCCAGGTGGCATTTAGCCTGGTTCACTAATGCTTATCCACTACAGTCAGCTAACCAAGTAGTTTCAGCTTTGTTTTGAGGTCTAAACTCAAATATTAGCCCAATCTAAAATTTCAGTATTTAAGTTTCTTCCACATTTCTGTGAATTACACATTAGTGTAATTACACATTAGTGTGAGGTGTAGTGTAATTAGTGTAATTACACATTAGTGTAATTAATTAATTAGTGTAGTTCAAGTAAGATACTTGACACAGTTGTATATCAGATTATTCAGAAAAAAAGATTTCTGTGATTAATGTTAGGTAGTTCTGTGATCAAGAAAACATACTTTAAAAAAAAAATGAGCATCATGATGGTCATTAGGGCTATTCATAAATATTCAGCGTTGCTCTTTCTAAGCACATACTAGGATTTTACTTTCTCCATTCTTTTGAATTTATGCGTAGTTCTCTGATTTACTTTGGCCCATAAACATGAGCACTTAACTTTTGCTCCTCTACCATCCCCTCCTCTGCTGTGAGGATTGTGACAGCAGGTGCCAGCGTGGGGCCTTCATTAGCCTGAGTCCCTGAGGGGTTAGGGTGAGCAGAGCCCCACCGCTAGCTTGTGCTAGACATAAAGCATGTGCAAGACATAAACTCGTATTTTATTGAACCACCAGTACTGGGGATTGTTTTTTACTATAGTATGATCTCCCCTGTTCAAAGTGATAAAGCATCTTGGGCAAAAATTGAATATGGAAAAAAAAAAACAACTGAATATGGTTCTTCCAGATTAGTTCATTGTCTGGGTGTGTATGTAATACTTCTTTGAAAAACTCAGAGAGACATCATCTTGTGGAAAACATCCTCGCCTTAAAATTCTCTGTGTAATTTGACAACATTATAGAGAGCTTGTTACTTTCAATTACTGACATACTGGCATAGTGACTTAATGACTTTGTTTTAGATTTGTTTGTACACAACCAAATCTGTTCCAAGCAATTTCTTGCAACTCCGTTTACTTTTTAAAGATTATTTTAAATGTTTACAATCTACCTCAAGGGACAACTGTGCAAAATATATTAGGTCTTTAAAACTGATTTGCCCCCCCTCTTAAAATTTGTTTGATATAAAATGAGGTACGAGGCTATATTTTAATTTATAGAAAAAGAATTTCTATAAAGCTGATACTTTCCATGCCAACTTCATCAGTACTAACTTCTAACAAAATACTGATAATTCTGATAATTTCCCTGGACAAGTAATTTATAAATGGAAGTGTTGAGTTCATGAAATTATGAAGATACAGGTCGATCTAAGTCAACAGTTGCATCTGTAGCTTGGGCCTTGCTGTTTGTTGATAACCAGAAATTCTGGTAGAGTGAATATGTCACCATCCTTCAGAAGACAGAAGCTTAAAATTCCTTTATATTTGGAGAAAGTGGTATCCTATCCCGTTAATGCCACATGAGAAATGCCATATAAAACATCAGATGAGGTTGTGGGTTGTTGTTGTTGTTGTTGTTGTTTTTAATTTTATTTATTTGAGGGAGAGAGAATGAGCAGGGAGAGCAGCAGAGGAGGAAGAGCAGACTCCCCGCTGAGCAGGGAGCCCGATGGGGGGCTCCATCCCCGGACCCTGAGATCACGACCTGAGCCGCAGGCAGACGATTAACCAGCTGAGCCACCCAGGCTCCCCGAGTTGTTTTGTTGGAGAGTACATCCTATGGGTTACTCTCTCAAAGTTGGAATGATTACTCATGTATTTTATAGCTGCTGTCTTCCTATTTTAAAGATGTGTGTACCCCCTCCATCTCCTAATTATAGTTAAATTATTTACCTTTCTAGTTTTCATGTACTTTCTGAAATGCAGTGGTTAAAATTACACACACACACACAGCCTGTGTGTAGGGGGAACCCTTTGCGAATTCATATGTAGTGCTTTTGTGCCTTTTCTCTGCGTAGCTCCCTCACTGGCAGTCCCAGAGGCTAGTACTCCAACCCCCACTACTTTTCTCTAGGTCTCCAGCTTCCTGCGTCCATCTGGCCCCTGGTATTTCTTTTTAAGACCGAACTTCCTCCTGTTGGGCCCAGAAAAAAAGATTGAGATTCCCCCCTCCCCCACGTTTCCAGCCCAGAAACAGTTCAGGGAGCCTCACAGGGCTGCAGCTATCTAGATCTGCTCAGACTCGATGGGACGACACAGGCAAAGAAGTGTGGGGGAAAAGAAGTTCTATCCCTTGCCAGCAGGGAGGGTGTTTTCTGTCATCTTCCGGAAAGCATTGTGTGGCTCCCTTCGGAATTAAGGAGGGGTGGGGCGCCTGGCTGGCTCAGTGGGTGGAGCGTGCTGCTCCTGATCTCCAGTCCTGAGTTAGGGCCCCACACTGGGTATAGACATTACATGAAAATAAAGTCTTCAAAAAAAAAAAAAAAAAAAAATTAAGGAGGGGAAGTTCGGGGAGGGGGGGGAGATTTTTTCAAGAAGCTGTCAGTTTCTCTTAGGGTTTCTGACTTTCCCTGTGGGAGATGCCACCCAGAGATTGGGGAGCAGCAGCATAAATACGGTTGGTTTGACTTTCTCCAGCCTCAGAGAAACTAAGAGAAGGGTAAGTTTACTCTAGACACTGACAAGTGTGTTCTGTTCATCAAGAGAGAGAATTTTGTTTGATTTGCTATTTAAATAAACCTGTCACTACCTGGCTTTAGTTTGCAAATATTTTTGAGAAATGCATGCTTTTTTTTCAACCGATAAAACTCCTAAGTATAAAACAGGTTAAACGGGGTGCTACTCTAGGACTGTTACTTTATATGCAGATTCCTTGGGGCACCTGGGTGGCTCCATCGGTTAAGCATCTGACTCTTGATCTTAGCTCAGTTCTGGATCTCAGGGTCCTGAGTTCAAGCCCTGCGTTGGTCCCCACACTTGATGTGGAGCCTACTTAAAATAAAATAAAATGCAGATTCCTGGGCCTCAATCCCAGAGATCCCAGATCCTCATACCCAGGAAATCTTGGGTAGAGCCAGGGAATCTGTCTTTTAACAAACATCCCAGAGGATTCTGATACCGAAATGGGTGGCTCATGAAAAACACTGCTCTACAAACTGCCTACTGGGGGCCAGTTCAATAGCTTCATCTTAGTCCCACTTGGTTCCAGTTTATTTTAGGTACTAGTTTATAAGTGTCAGGTACCAAAAAAATCAGTTTTTCTGCCAAGAAAAATGATATCTTAATTACCCCCTCTATCATCTCCCAAATTCTCTGTTCCTATTTCCGGAGACTCCAGACATGGCCTGACTGTTGGCTCTCTGTTGGGTTTGCTCCATCCAAGGCTCCCATTAGCCTCGTCTTGTCAGCCCTTCTGGTTTTCTCTGTTTGTTTGCTTGTTTCTTTGCCTTTTTTTTTTAAGCAGATCTCTGTAAACCTCCCCTTCCCCAACAAACAAACCCAGAAAAGAAGTTAAGTGATGTTTATAAGCAAATACAAAACTGACTTCTTGATGCAAATATAGCTAATTGGTAAGCATGTAAATGCTCCCACGTGGAAAGGTGCTGGGTGTTCTGAGGGACGCAAAGAACAAATCCAAATAAGTCATGTTTTTAAGAATAAAAAAAGCCCACACGAGACACTGTCAAATGGCAATAATCGAAAAGACACTATCAAGTGTTGGCGGGGATGTGGAGAAAGTGGAACCATCCTGCATCCCAAGTGAGAATGTAGAATGGTGCAGCCACTTTGGAAAACAGGTTGGTGATATCTTAAATAGTTAAATATACACAGCATATAATCTAGTAATTCCACTTCTAGGAACCTGCCCAAAAGAAATGACAATATATGTTTACACAAAGACTTACATATATGTGAGTGTTCCTAGCAGCATTATTCATAATATCCTAACTTGAAACAACCCAAATGTCCATCAAGTAGTGAATGTATAAACAAAATACGGTATGTCCATACACTGGAATATTATTTAGCAATTAAAATAAGTGAAATACTGAAAGATGTTACAATAGCAATGAACCTCAGAAACGTTATGCTAAAAAAAAAAAGAAAGAAAGAAGCATCATTATGCTAGGTGAAAAGTGCCAGACCCCAAAGGCTACGTGTTCTAAGATTCCATTTCTATGAATCTATAAAAGGCAAATTTGTAGAAACAGAAAGCAGATTTTTGGTTGCCCGAGGCTACAGAGAGCCAGAGAAGACCTGCAAATGGGTTTGAGGAAACCTTTTAGGGTAATAGAACTGTTCAAAAACTGGATTGTGGTAATAATTGACAGTTGTATAAATTTACTAAAATCACTTAATCACACATTTATAAAGGAATTTTATGGAATGTAAATTTTACCTCAACAAAGTGGCTAAATATTTTTTTTAAATAAAGCATATAGCAAATTAAATAATCGATAATTCTTTTCTCTGCAAAGGAAATCGAGAGACACTAGTCAAACTATGGCCTGCAGACCTGGGGTCCCTAAAACAGTCTCAGGATGTCCTCAAGCACATTTTCCTAACAGTACTAAGAAGCAATTTGCCTTTTTTTGCCATGTTGACATTTGCACTGATGGTGCAAAAACAACGGTGGGTGAAACTGCTGGTGTCTTAGCACAAATCAAGGCAGGGGCACCAAACCTTACAGTCATTGTATTCACCCCCACCGTGCACTTACAGTGGAAGCCTACATTCCATTTTCACTTAAGTATGTCCTTGATGAGGCAGTAAATTTTATTTAATTTTACTAAGTCTTGTGCCTTGGGTACAGAGCTTTTTAATAGTCTGTGTGATAAAATGGGAAAGAGACATACATAAGGCATTTCTTCTGCACACCCAGGTAAGATGGTCATTTCAAGGAAAAGTACTTGTGCAGTTGACTGAGTTGCACGCTGAACGAGTGGTGGTTTTTATGGAATACCATCTCTACTTTAGAAAAAAATGCCTGACAGACAAATTATGGATATTCAGACTTGGATATTTGGCAAACATTGTCTCAAGAACGAATGAAGAGAACCTGTCACTTCAAAGCAAGCAATTGGCACAATGCGTTGCTAGTCATAAAATTCAAACTTTAAACCAAAATTAGAATTTTGGAAAATTTTATACCACCATGAGCTTGACAGCTTGTGTCAAGATTTTCCTAATGAGACGGATGGTGATTTTAACAAATGTGATTTTTTTTCATATTGTACAAGGAAATGTGTCAAAATTTGGAGAATACAGGCAAAGGGGTCTTGATACTAAAGCATTTGAGAACTGCTGGCCTAGTGGCTAATAACATGGACTCTGGGGCCATTCTGCTTGGGTCCAAATCCCGCCACTGTCACTGATCACCTGTATGGTCTCAGGTAAATGCTTCACCTCTGCATGCCTCAGCTTTCTCATCTATACAATGGGAATAAAATTGGTACCTATCTCAGAGAGGCATTGTGGACGTAAGAATGAGTTAATATATGTAAATATTTGTGAACATTAAAATGAATTAAAATACGGAAAGCACTTAGAATAGTGCCTGACTTATAAAGTAAGTGATCACTGAGTTATTATGATCTTGGCGAGTGATAATTTGTAAAAACAAATACATCATACATACATAATCAATAGAAATCTCTCTGTAATTATATATACTTTCTTTTTTCTTTTTTGTAACTGGGAAATCTGAAGCTGGAATTCCCTCCTTGTGCCTCTGCCGCATCTTTAGCCCTCCCGCTTCCTGGCAGTGCGCGCCTGTGCACACGCGCAGAGGGATGGCTTGTCCTGGGCCCGAGTACCACCCCCGCCCCCATCCACTGAGCCCCGCTGTTTGGAGTTTCCTTCTCTTCCTAGCAACCACGCAATGTGTTTTTAAGGAGGATGCGGTGAGGCAATGTAATTGTAAAGGGTACCGTTTAATACATCGACTAGAAACAGAATACAATTGTGTATCTTTTACAGTCATAAAATTAGAGGCCTCGTTCCTGCCTCAGCAATGTTTGCAATTACAGTGTCTCGATAAATAAATAAATAAATAAATAACAAAATTACGATGTATCGTAATTTAGGCTCAGCGTTTGGGAAATTATGTAAACAGAGAAAAAGCGTAAGGCTCTGTCCTGGGTCCATTTTCAGTGCTTAATCCAAGCAGACAGGAAGTTTCAGGGGGAAAAAAATGACTAACTTGGAACCTACCTCTGCAGTCCTTCAGAGAGATTATGTTGGAGCTATTTTTATCTCTCACTGTTAAAAGGAAGTTCATCATTTGTTGACCTTGTTCATTTGTGCCACCAGTACACGATGCGTAACTCCCGTGCAGTGCCAGGCCCCGGCGAGGCACGGAGGCCCCGCTGGTAAAGAGGGGACTGGGCCTTGCCCTCCTGGAGCTGCTTTGTGAAAGCTAAGGTAGTTCATCTGTTGTTCCCTGGCTTGTCAGCAGAAGGAACAGTATGCACTTTATGCCTTTTAAAAGTGTATGAAAATACTCTTCAGTTTAGCATGAGGCGAAGAAGGTGAGGTAGACCGCAAAAGAATCGTAACAATTGCTTCTTTCCCTGGAAGATCACAAACGAAAATTACCCTGTATTTTGGAGTCCTGATGTTATACAGATAAGCTCACGCAAGAGCATGTACATCACTGGAGTTTCACTGATCTAAATGGCTTCTGCTGTCCTGAGAGAAATAGGAACTCTCGAAAGAGGTCATTCGGGGACCATCTGTTTTAGGCACCATCACTCTGCATGTGGTAAGAGTAGTGGGCTGGCCCACAGGAGTCTTTATTCCTTGCCCTCGCCTGGGTCTTTAATTATCGCTACACGTCAGGTTCCTTGAGTGGAGACAGTCACCTGTTATAAATAGGTTTAGAATAGTCTGTCCTTTTATTTCGAGGGTATGTTTTCAGAGCAAATTACAAAGCATCCTGAATATTTTTTAAGGACAATACTGTATAAATATCGAGCAGTACTGTTATTCAGATAGTATACCTACTGATATGCTTGCAGTTTTTTAAAAGATTTTATTTATTTATTTGAGAGAAAGCGGGGGGGCAGAGGAAGAGGGAGAAGCAGACTCCCCACTGAGCAGAAAACCCGACATGGGGCTCGATCCCAGGACCCTGAGATCATGACCTGAGCCAAAGGCAGACGCTTAACCCATTGAGCCACCCAAGCATCCCAATATACTTGCATTTTAAGATTTGAGAGTGTTTTTTTCCCGTGAGGCTGGTGAACTGGGAATAAGAAATCAGGTCAGACTAAAAGCCAAAGAAGTGCTTCTTGAATATAACTTAGCATTGAATGTTATTAATTCAGTTGAATTCAGTCTCAGTATTTGTTATGGGTGGAATAAATCAGTTATTGTTAATCATGTTCTTGTCTCTGTCACTGCGAGGGCATCGTGCAAACTTCACGTCTCAATAACTGCAGTTGATTTTTATAAACAAAATGCACTGAAGTCCGTTAACCTGAGCACATAAACAGTGTCTGTAATTACACTACTGCTGCTCTTTGGCACTAGAATCTTCTGTTCCTTGATTCTCTTACTATTTTTTCCTAAAAACACCTGAACATCAAATATTAGTTGCACATATTTTTCTAAAAATAGTTACAGCTGTTGTAAAGCTAACCCCTCTTTTCATGACAGTGTTCCTGTTAAAATGCTGGGCAGTGTCACCGTACAGTGTGACCTCTTTGCAGGGATTTTTGTCCTTGTGACGTGACCGGCTCTGTAGGGTCTCAAACAACTCTAACGTTTCTGTGATGACAGTTCATGCCACTGCTTAATTGCTAATTCTCACCTTGTCTTTTACATATGTGTTTGTGTTTTTCAGGAAAAAAGTGCCAGTTCAAACGTAAGACTTAAAACTAATAAAGAGATTCCAGGATTAGTTCATCAACCCAGAGCAAAGTAAGTGCTAGTTCCTATTTTTCCTTATATTGTTTTTAAAGCTGTTAATGTTTCCAGAGTGAGCTCAGTTTTGCCTGCCAGGTAACCAAGACGTATTGTAAAGCTTCAGTGAATTGAGACAGTGTGGTTTGGTCTAGTGGAACAGCATGGGGAGTCCCAGAACAGACCCACAATAAATGACAGAACTGACATTTCAGATCAGTTAGAAGAAAGTAAAGCGGAGTATCTTTATGACCATGGGGTAGGGGAGAATTTTGAGTAAGTCACAAAAGATGCAGAACTTAAGAAAAATGATGCATTAATATGACTGCATTAAAATTAAGAACTTCCATTTATCACAATTTACTGTGGGAGGGTAAAAGGAAATGGTGAAATATATCTACAGTGCCTATAATTGACAAGAGTTGGGTTCAGGATATGTAAACTTACCCTATAAATCAGTAAGTACAAAACAGCGAGAGCTCATAGAAAAAGAGGCTGAAGATGTGAACAACCATTTCACTACAGAGGAAACTTGAAGAGCTAATAATGTCTCGGGAAAATACCATTTTGTGCCACAAGATTGGCAAAAATTTAGTAGAAATCTGCAGTGCAAATGGTTGACCAGGATGTCGAACAACAGGAACCCTTTACCCCAGTGGAAATATAAAGCAGTACAATTACTTTGGAAAACAATTTGTATTTTCTAATAAAATCGTGCCTGGACATATCTTGGCCTCCAGCAACTCCCCTCTCAGATGTATAGCCTAGAAAATCCTCGTGCATGCGTGCCCGCAGACAGATCCATAGCAGCACCCTTTACAAGAGCTCCTAAGGCTCTTGAAGGCAAAACCCGAACATCCTTCAGAAATATAATGGATGACCCAAAAAATGAGGCATATTCCTAGGACAGGAATTCTACATGTCGGTGAAAACAAGTGACCTATGATTGCACATATGAAGAGGGAGGACTGTCACAAAGGTTAAGATTGTGCAGTGAAGGAAGTAGTAGCCCCAACCTGTGTATAGTTTCATTTATATAAAGTTCACAAACAGGCAGAACTAATCAATAGGTTATATAAGTATGTAATAAAACAAAAAGACAAGCGAGGAAATGAAAAGGCATTAAACTTAAAAGAGTGGTTCTTTCTCACTGGATGGAAGACAATGGGACCAGTAGTTGTGTTTCTTAACCTTGCGCGGTGATTACGTGGGTGTTCCTGTCATTGTTACTACTTAAAACTGTACAAATAACATTGTATGACTTCTGTGTGTTATGCATTGCACGATTAAAAAGAAGAATAATGAGCATTTTTCAGATTGTTCTAGAACTGAATCTACCTTGGCAATAAAACGCCCTTTGTGTGACTTTGAAGCTGTCTCCCCTTTCCTTCAAAGAGGCTCTGTTTTCCTGAGGCTATAAATCTCTTTTGTGGTGTTGCACCTAAATAAGAACAAATTCTCTGAGGGTGCCGACTACACTAGTGCAGCTGATACGGTCGTGCCCACCCCCAAAATAAACCTATTACATCGATGCAATAGTAGTTCCATGAATCCGGGTCATAAGCAGAAAAAGTTTTGTTACGTCTGGCTTCCCGGGAAATGGAGACAAAAAATAACCGAGGTCAGACTGATCACTTTCCCCTGGCTCGGTGTCTTTGGTGGTGCTGTAGATGGTTAGGACTCTACAGGGTGGTGAATGAGCTCAGGGATTTAATTGTTTACTTTCAAAGAAAACTGGACATTTTAAAATCCATTTACCATTTACACTGACAGTGGGATGGTAAAACCGATTTTTACACCCTTAGGGACACGTTATGCCATAATTCCAACCCTCCCACCCGCCGCCCCCCGTCCACTTCACCAGTAACCAATATTATCTATACTAATTTTATTATCTATACTAATTTATCTATACTAATTTTTATACTAATTTTATCAATCCCTTTGAGGGACAGACAACAGATATCTGATGATAGAACAAGTCATCTTTTCATCCAAGCCATTTAATATATACTATTTTTTTTAAGATGTTATTTATTTATTTTGTCAGAGAGAGAGAGAGAGAGAGAG
>CM052893.1:19725615-19804637 GCA_028534135.1 Potos flavus | reverse complement strand
TATTTGACTAAATAGAAGTGAGCCATGCATGAACTGCTAGCAAAGGTGTGTCGTGATGTGAGGATTAGGGTTAAGCCGCTTCCCCAAGGTCCCATTGAGCAATGGTGATGATAATTATGAAAGAAAGAACTGTGTTCAGGCCAAGATTTGCCAGGAACTCCCTGGGTGATTGCATTTTATTTTTGCAGGTGAAGTATTAGGGAGTCAGGACCTTGCCTTCTGATACTTCCGTGGCTTAGGTTTTGATTACGTGGAAACTTCTTTTTTTAAGTCACTAAAAAATGAAAGCTGTACACCTTTCAGCTCTCAAGCTCATTTTGCCCACCGATTTCGTTCCTTTGATTAGTTGTCGTTAAGATTCCATACGACTGTCATCCCTCGTCTCACGAAGCTGATGAGGAATCACAGTCGGAAGAGCCTTGGATGACTCAGGGTTAACTCACAAGAGCTCTTCCAGCGCCAACTGGGGGCACAGGAAGTGCTGGGGGAGGGGGAAAGTATTGTGATTTCCCCGGCTGAGTTCATTAGAGAGAAATAGGAATTACTGAGATTGTTAAGTTTTATCAGTTATATCAAGTACCAACATACACGCTTTTATAAAAGAATTTTAGATCTAATTAATCTTAGCATCAAATATTCATACTTTATAAACTGAATCGTAAACAATTTAATTATCCGTTTGTATTATCTTGAGGAAAGATAGAAAGGCCAGTGGGCTTTTTTCCTCCCTCACCATGCCCAGTCACCAAAGCGTGCATCAGAAAGGGTTTAAGGTTGGGGTTGTTACCTATGGACTGTTTCTCACGACGCAGTCTGGACTCTTGAAGGTAAAAACTACTACTCATGCTGTTGTGTTGGTGGAGTTTCCGCATGAGAAGAGAACATCCATGTTTCTCTAGGCAGGAGTCCGCGCAGATGGGGTAATTTATTTGCTCCCCCAGAGTAACAGTGCTCCCTCTGTCCCTGTTGAAGGGACGTCAGGGCTTGTCTGGGAAACGAATCCACAGAGAACGGAGAGGAGCGGAGTGAGCCTCGTGCTTGCGGGTCACACCATCCTGAAGATGGCGTCCGGGCCTGAAGGGCCTCGTGCGGGCCTTTGCTCCAGCTGCCCCACTTCCGGGGACGACGGAGCTTATCAGAAAGAGCTCATTTGGTGCATGAGGGTTTGATAATAAATAAGTCAACTTTCCATTAGTCTTTTCCGGCTGACAGAGTCCACATGCTGTATGTGGCAAGATAGCGAATCCGTCTGGCAGAAGACACGACTTGGTAGGTTTTGAAAGGAGACAGAGGCAGGCAGGGATGTTCGGATGCTCTTACCCAGAGAGAAAGCAGGCGGCATGTCTGTATCCGTGGGGTCTGATGGTGGAGATGCACCGACTGAACGCCAGTTGCCTAGGTTTGGTTAGAACTGTTTCTCAGAGGGCACACGTGAAAATGAAAATGGTAGAGGCGGCTTCCCAGCCACGGTACCCTCTGCCCCAGAGCGAGGCTGCTGTTTGGTTCAGGATTCAGGCAGGGTCATAGATACCCTGTCTTGACTAATGAATTCTGGGTTACACGGCTTTTGTTCAATTTGCTTTAATCAAGGAATGCTTTTTTTTTTTTTTTAATGGTTAGAAAGTATGTAGTTAAAACTACACAAAATTGGAACCACTAAGATTTTTGTGCTTGCATACTATATCAGTCTCCTGATACGGACCCCAGAGCTCTGCTTGCTTGCTTGCATGCTTGCTTTAATTTATGTAATCTCTATACCCAACGTGGGCCTTGAACTCACGACCCTGAGATCAAGAGTTGCATGCTCCCCTGACTGAGCCAGCCAAGTGCCCCTGAGCTCTGCATTCTTGATCCCAGGGATGGCACACATATTTGCAGAATCGCTTTTACTTAAGACTAATCATTTTGTTAGTCTAGTATGCATATGTGTGAGTACTAACCAAGCATCCCTGTTTTCATGTTCTGCTAGTTCAGTTAAGGAGTTAATGGAAGTTAGTAATAATCCCAGAATATCAGTGCTGGCAGGGACCTCAGAGACCAGCCTGATGGTTTTAGAGGTGAAGATCTGAGGCCTGCACCTCACCCATGCCAACATACTGAACTGCCTCTGGGAGGAGTCATGAATCACATGAATTAAAATAGGGACACTTGGTCCACTGATTAAATATTTATTGCCCTTCTGTTATTTGAAAGGCAATATATGTTAAAAAGTCGACCCTAAAAGTTTCCACAGTGAACATCAAACATGCCATTTTGGGGTCTCTGAAAAAACTCAGGTATGCAAAAATAGCTTTTCCGCCCAGCCAGAGAGAGAGGAGACTGTTTTCATATATTCTCCTCATCCCGGATTCTGGCCTGCCTCTCTAACCTGCAACCAGAGGGGGCCTGTTCCTAAAACAGGACCTTTACCTCCCTTGAATTATCATACAAAGGAAAGGAAAGATTACATGATGTATGTGAAAGTGAAATGTGAAAGTTGATTGCTGGTATCAGATAGTTTATCATTTTCCTTTTACATCAGAGCTGATGTTAGGGTGCTCCCAGTGTTAAATCTTGGTTTTACACACAGGGGAAAACGCTCGAGCCCCAAGGGCTTGGGGTCCCTTGGACCATTCTCTGTGGCCCCTAAAGGGTGAGGCAGAATGCTAAGGGGTATGTCAGGTGGGCTGCCCGCCACACCCAGACTTGCAGGGAAGAAGCCATTCCAGAGCCTCCCCCTCTTCCATGCGCAGCCACTGCAACAACCGAGCACTAGAAAGAGGCACTATGCGATGTGTCTCTTAGCCCAGCGTCCCGAACCTCCTTGGACCACTTGCACTTGTTGTTGCGTGGAAGTTACTATCATCAAGACCATGTTGCCACCAAAGCCCTTTCCTCCCCACACCCTTCCCATCTGTGATTCTTCTCTGCTCTCCTTTACCTTCTTATGTTTGGTCCCCAGCACCCACGTCGGTCTCACTGAGTGTGCATTTAAATCGCATTAGACAAGCAAACACACAGGGCAAGCGCTCCTCAGATATGCTTCCTGACTCTCTCCCACATTCCAGGGGGATTTCACTTCCAAAGAGGTGCGCTGGCTCTCACCACTGCACAAAGGGTTCAGGGGCAATGTCAAGGTCTTTGCCTATTTGTTGCCAGCCCATACCTAGACAGTCAGCTGAAGACCATGCTGATGATGACAGTCTCTGTAAAATCCACATTTCCACATCATAACTTGGGTATATTTTCTTTTCAGTTACACATAGGCTTGAAATATGCCATGTAATGCTTGGCTGTGCTTTTTTTTTTTTTCAAACCACAAATGTGTATCTGAAGGAAAAAAATTGGCACACACCTCCCAGTAACATCACTATAAATAATATGTGTACAGTGAAAGGAAATTGTATGCCTTAAATCATAGGAACTGATAGACTCTAATGAAACACATTTATAGGAATTACTGTAATGGCATTTATCCTCAATATGACTTAGACTCTTTCAGTAGAGAAGTCAGCAATAAATAAATGTCTGCCTCAAAGTTCGGGGTCTCAGCATTTTTCATTTCAGGGAGCTGGCTGAAGAAAACACTGAAACACGCACTTAACTACTTTTTGTTTTTTTAGCATGCACATCTCTGAAAGCCAACAAGAATTCTTCAGAATGCTGGACGAAAAAATTGAAAAGGTAAGAAGTAAAATAAATGAACCACTTGTTTCAAGGGACATATGCTAACTGCCTCATGAGTTAAGGTAATAATGTTCTGATTTCTGTATCACAAAGCTGTTCTTGTAAGGGGATGGGTAGAGAGTTAAAACAAAAGCCTCCCCTCACACCAAAAAAAAAAAAGTGACTGCGAGAATGTTTGCGATATGGTAGAGCATCCAAGATCCCAGGCTTATTGATCATTAATTAACACGTGGAGGGCCAAAGGGAGACTAGTCAGAGCCTTTGCCCAGAGACACAACATTGCTGTCACCGCACATCGTCTGCACCTGATACCCTGCTCCCTTCTGAGACCGCCAGCAAGAAGGTCGTCCGTGCTGCCGAAACCTGTGGAGTGTCCGCTCTGGGCCTCACGCCACTCACGCTTCTCTGCAGACATCGCGTCTGCGTTGCCGCCAGTGCCTGCCGCAGGGAAATGGCTCTGAGACCCGTATTGTCTCCATTGTACAGCCAAGGAAGCTAAGGCTCAGGATACCGGAATAACTTCCCAAGGTCGAACCGTGGTCGACCGTGGTCGAGTTGGAATTCCAGCCCACATCTGCCTGCCCCCAAAGCAGAATCTCGAGAGCTGCTTCTCTAGGAGTGTGAGGAGGTTTTACATTGACAGGAAGATCTGGGTGGAAATTGAACCCATACTGAGGATCTCCAAGTGCCATATGCTAATCAGCTGAATGAAGGATGGAATATGGTAAGAATTAAAGGCTTACTTACTTGTGGAGTTTAAATTCATCACCGCAGGGGGTGATTTTAAATCCTACAGTTATAAATCTGAGTGTTACCATTGGAAAACCTTGTTCTGAAGAAGAGTAAAATTCTAAATTCAGAACATAGTACAACCGTGATGAAGGCATCATGGGCCAGTTTTGCCTTTGAAGTTTTTTCCATTTTAATTTTTATTTATTTTTTCCTTTTTTGGCCCTTTTATCTGATCATTCCTTCATGAATTAGGTTCATTCCTTCATGAATTAGGTTATGATATATATCGCTCAATGGAAAATAATGAACTGCTTAAATTCATCAGTATTTTAGCAGCAGACCCCATCCAAAGTGGACCTCCTTAAAGAATAGTTGTGTAATCTTCTAACGCACCATTAAAGGACATGTTGCCAATGTGAAAGGTAGAGCTGGATGATGAATTAGAGTGGTACTTTAACCTACAGTATTACTTGGCTATGCGTAAATACTCCTTTGCATATAATTTATTTTATTTTATTTTATTTTATTTTATTCTATTTTATTTTATTTTATTTTATTTTTAGAGAGGGAGAGAGGGGGAGTGGAGGGGCAGAGGGATAGAGGGAGAGAGAATATTAAGCAGGCCCCACACCCAGTGCAGAGCCCAACTCAGGGCTCCATCTCACGACCCTGAGATCATGACCTGAGCCAAAATCAAGAGTCAGATGCTTAACCAACTGAGCCACCCAGGTGCTCCATTTTATTTTTTATTTATTTATTTGTTTGTTTGTTTGTTTGTTTAATTTTTTTTAGTGAAATCCTGGCTTACATATGACTTTTTAGATTGAAAACTTCATCTAGGAATAATTACCAAGTTTCATGTATTGGTTCCAAAGCTGTTGAACTTGCCAATAACATTTGTTTTAGTAAAGAGAGGCAAAAAAAAAAAAAATAATAATAATAATATTTTGTTCCCACTGTAATGGTGAAGACCTTTTTCTTTCTCAGTTTGTTTGGACTTTTTTTCCTCCACTAGCTCTGTGGCAATAAAAGGATCTTCTTAGTAGTTCCAGTTAGTCTCTAAAAACTGAAACCTGAATAGTAAGTTATCTTTTTAAACAAAAGTTACCAACCCTGACAAGGCATTTAAGATGATCTAATCCCATCCTGGTGTGTTTCCATAATTGAAATTCTACCTGCTTTTTACTCAAAACTGGAATTCATTGTTCCCATCCGAAATCCGATTTCCCTTTTTCCTTTTGCATCCAGGGCATAGAGTATGATGTGTCTAACACAACAAAAGCAAAGTTTATAACGTGTTCATTTGTTGGATGGAACCTTCCCCGGACAAAAGAGCATTTGTAGATTCCACATAAACGATATTCTCACTATGGAATACATTTATGTTCAAAGAAGAGCTACTGTGTAGTCTGTGACATGTGCCCAGTTACAGATTTCTAGGGGAATTTTCTATCCAGTCTGAACCAGGCTTTCCTGTTTCTTCCCTCTTATCTAAAGTTCATCTCTCTGAATATTATGAACATGCTGTTCTGTGTATTATTTAACCATTGAGCCCCCAAGATTAAAATGTTCCTTCTTAATATACGCATTTGGCTTAATATAATCTTCACATAGTTTATATAACCAAAATTGGAAACTGGATTCTTATAAATTATTTTCCTGACTTTCCATCATTGCTAAATATTTCTTTGGTCCAAGCTAGCCTGAGGACAACCATACATGCAAACTCAGATCTGTTTTTCAGGTTTTATAGAGTGGATTTTAAAAAACAAAAGAGAGGGGCACCTGGCTGGCACAGTCAGTTAAGCGTCCAACTCTTGGTTTCGGCTCAGGTCGTGATCTCAAGGTCATGAGATTGAGCCCCATGTCAGGCTCCACCCTGAGCACGGGATCTGCTTCAGACTCTCTCTCCCTCTGCCCCTCCCTGCTATGCACACGCATGCTCTCTCTGTCTCTCTCTCTCGCAAATAAATAAATCTTTAAAAAACAAAAACATCTCAGAGCTTCGTGCTGAAAATTGGAGTCATTCTAAGAGGGCTTGAGTTTTGAGATTTAATATCTCTCAGGAATGTCCAGGGATTCTTTTTTTCTTCCTTCAGTTGATGAGAAGCAAAATTGACTGACTGTGCGGAGATTGAAACCTGCCCTTCCTTGATTCTTCCTGTGTATTTATTGAATGTCTGTAGGATATGGTTTCAATTTGCCCTTCAACTCTCAACACCAAAAGAAATCTCTGCTCTGTCTCTCTCAAGAGAGATGTGAAAGTACTGTTAGTATCAAGAAACTAGGACTGTTAGATGGTCTCATATTTCCGGTGGAAATTAAGTTGGACCGCTCTAGTTCGCACCTTCAGCTGGACCAGCGTTTTCTAAGTTAATGATGTCAAAGAAAAAGCAAGTAGCAAAAATGCCTTTAAAAAACTTACTTACCACTTCATAAGTACCAGATGGTTACTCAGGACAGAAAATAGGAAATTTGGGATACAAAATATGTAGGTGACAGTCCCTAGCCTTGAGGAGCTCAATTTTAAAAGCGAGTTCCTTTCACAATGTAATGGTTTTACTGATCGGAGCCCTTCACCCATCACCCTCTTCTCCGCACGCCCCCCTTGCCCTCCCGTCGTCACTGGGAGCCAGGTCCTCCTGTACCGAACACAAATGTTTGTTGGGTCAGGTGTTGAAATTTGAGGTCCATTAACCAGGGAACCGGGTCAACTTCCTGGTACCATTTCCACTGCCCTGGCGGCTAGAAGGTCAGGACCCCGAGCTGCATCTGGGAGAGCTTCGGTCAGGAGAGCAGTGAGAGTTCCAAAGAGCTTGATAACCTCTATTTGATTTACTTCTGCATTTCCTTTGTAGAGAGTAAAAATCCTATGACACAATAGGAGCAGCCCGTTTACTTTTACCTCATTATGTTTTACTCGAATATTCGATTGGAATCTAGTCGTTTCGCCTGACAGTTCACAGACTCCTGAACCTTATGGGAAGTGGTGACATTCACCCAATTTTGCAACTTAAAGAAAATGACAGTTTACTGCAGAGCAAGATAATGATTTTAAATTCTAGTCTTTCATTGTATTTAGAGAAGATGATAGCTAGCTCATTAAAAGTTGGCGCCATGGAGGAGAATCTGAATATAGTATCAAAGACAGATCACATCAGATTTTAAGATATGATTCCTTCTGTACATTTGAGTTTACATGTTAGAAGTCAGAAGAAAGCTAAATAACATTTTTAAGTATCTGCAATAACAGTACCTTCTCCAGGCAAAAACGAGGATGTATATTTTGCTTTACGAGGATATAAGAATAGCTGATGACGAAGGAGCCTTTTGCCCTCTCAAAGACAACTCTTTTTTTTTTTAAGATTTTATTTATTTGAGAGAGAGAGAACGAGTGGGGGGGAGGGGCAGAGGGAGACGCAGACTCCCTGCAGAGCAGAGAGCCCAATGCGGGGCTTGATCCCAGGACCTCGAGATCATGACCTGAGCCCAAAGGCAGAAGCTTACCAGACTGAGCCACCCAGGCATCCCAAGACAACTCTTAATATTAAATAAAGAATGTTTCAGAACAGGGCCTTTTGCATCTGATTAGTTTTTCTCAAGCAAGACTTTGTAAGCTTTGTTAGGCTGTGAGCATCTTTTTGGAATCTTATCAAAGTTGTAGAGACTCTCCCTATAAAAATGCACATATCATATACACAAATTTCTTAAGTAAAATGTCAGGGTTGGATCATTCCCTGGAGCCTCTCCCTGGGCCCCAGGCCAAGAACCTGTGGATTTCTTTATTGATGCATTTCATTGGTGTGCTTCGCTCGGATCCCCGGCCTGTCTGCACCCATGAACCTCACTAGCAATGATCCATATAGATCTCTGGTTTTGAAGACTAGGAAACTCCACACAAAGCCATTCTCCTTCTTTCCTTACTGCCCTTCCTTCTTCTCAAAAGTGGCTGACAGTGCTTCACCCCCCCCCTCCCCCGGAGCATGGGCGACCACACACCCACTGTATCATCTCACTTATTCCTGTATGATCGTGAGACTCTGTCACTGTTGACTGGAATTATTCATTATAACCTTTTGAGGAAATGTATGAGAAAGAGCAGCTCTGGATTTAAAATCGGCTGATTTTAAAAGATGTTTGTTCATCGATAGACCTGTACATCTATTTAAAAAAATCATTCACACTTAGAAAATGTTTGCCTTCCTGCCGTGGCCTGATTCCCTTGGCCCCAGAACTAACCTCGCTGGTGAGAAAGAGCATGTCTGCATTTATAAATGTATTTCAAGGGCTCTTCCTCTTAATATTACATCAGCTCAGTCTGAACCATGTCTTGAATCAATGTGTCAGAGATCAGAAGGTGTTTGCTTTTCACCTGGTGAAGAGAGTGACTAGCATGTAATTTAGGAACCACGATGTTTGATTCTATATATAAACTATCCCCCTAGGGGACTGTGGAACTTCAGAGTTGCTATAGAATCAGATACAACGTGTAGCGGATACAGCTGATGATAGGTTTTACTCTCTGGGCATGTGTTTGAAGGCTCCTCGGTACCCACTAGGAAGAGAAACATGGGACTGTTCTATCCTAAGGAATGTTCCATAGCCTGCCTGTGTGTGCAGAGGAAATCATAGGGTGTACCTCCCTTCTTGCTTTTCACTTTCAGCAACAGCCAAGGCCCTCAACAGCCCTCTGCCCTGGTAGAGAGAGGCTTTTGCCGGCATGTATATTTTGCAAGTGGGCTGGTTTGCCAATATCATTTCATTAAACAATTTTTTGTTCCACAGTAAGCATAGTATGACCTTGCCTTTGCTCATAACCAGACCCTTCCTTGTGTCCCCTTTCCCTCCATCCCCCTGCCTTGCCTTCTCTCTACTGTGTATAACTTTCCTTATTCATCAGCCAAATTAAAGCTGTAATTACAAGGGTAAGGATGTGACTCAGTCCTGTTTTGTTTTTCTCCCTACTGAAGAGTCATGACGCTAACGTTGGTGTAGGAACCACTGGGCTAAGATCCTAAGGTAGATCCTGATAGTAATAGATGGCACGGCCAAGGAAGATAAAGCAGGCAACGAGCCCGAAAGAAAAGAAACACTCAGTCTCTGCTCGCTTTCTTTTTTCTGGAAGGCTTGATTTTCGGAGAATCCTTGAGGTACTAGCCGTCGGGCTCTTTAGGGAGCAGCAGAGGAGAAGAGTTCAGATTCCAGAACGATGTGGTACACAAATGCAAACGAGAACCCTGCCCTGTTTATGAGTGAAGCGTGGCTGACAGTAGTGCGAGGCACAATCCGTGAATGATGTCATTTTGCTGTGGGTGCAGTAGTTCGGCGAGGGAGGGCAGCCCAAGGTACCACTCGGAACAGAGAGACAGTGATGCTGGTGTGTGTCATTCCCTTGACCTGTTCCCATTCAGTTCCTCCTTCCTGTCCTCTTCCTGGGCTGCTTCCCTTCCTCTGCGTGGCCTCTCCGTTCTTTGCATTTGGCAGCCATGGGCATTGTCTTAGCCCTCTGGATGAAGATTTGTGTTTGGGCCTCATCTGTCTTTGTTTCCCCTAACACAGGGACTGGGACAGAAGAGATGTGCAGCAAACTTGTTAGAATGAGGGAATGGTACAAATAAGACCACGGGGCTCAGCAGAAGCAAAAGCAAACGGAGGAAGGAGGCGTGGTCAGGCAGACTCCTGCCGCAGAGGGCTCAGCAAGATGGGAGACTCTCTTCCCCAAGAACAGCGCCAGAGGTAGACAGCAGGTGCAGAGCCAAGACCTGTCTTGACAGAGGTCACGGAAAGAGGCAGCACTGAGGAAGGGAAAGAACCTGTGCTTCCAACCCGGGGCGGACCTGAGAACCAGCACCGGTTGTAGCTGTGTGGCCCCAGGCTGGTTGTTAGACCTTTCAGAGCCTCTGGTTCCTCCTGGAAAATTTGCAGCATAATACCAACTTGTCTGGGAAATTAGAGATAAATCACCAAAGAGTCTAGCCGAGAGTTTGGTCTGTTGGACCAACTTGAAGTTGTTTGTATCCTTATCATCAAGGCCGTTTGTAGAGATTGGGGGGAGGTGAGGTTTGAGGGGGCTAAAACTGAAACTGAAAATGCAGAATTTAACAGCTTGAATTTTGCTCGAGCAAGAGTGCCTTCCTGTGGGATGGATGTCTCCTTAGAGGTAGAGTATTAGAAGAGGATACTTTTCCAGTGTGCACTGACCTGCCTCCCTCCCCTGTGGTATAAACGTGTTAAGGAATTAGAGTCATGTGACCATTTTTAGAGCCATTAAATAACCTTGCGCTAGCTTTTGAGCTGTGATTCCGGAGTGAGTCAGTGAGTCGGTAGCCTCGGTAGAGCTAGATCCCTATATAGATTTTTCGTGTTTGGAGGGTTCATTCTTTTTTAACTCTTATGGGTTTTTAAATACACGCTTTTATAAATAGCAATATCAGCCTCAAAACGCTTGTGACAGCAACGAAAACAACAGAATGTTAGGAAAGGGGATCTCCCCCAAAATCATTAAAACGGTAAAACTGACTTCTTTTGATTAATTTAATGAGCATAACTGGGATATGTTCTCCGGACCCAGAAATGAGCCAGGGGCCACAGGGGATGCGTAACTTAAAAGTTGGGTTCTTGCCTTTAGGGAACTTCTAATCCAGAAGCAAAAAATTTCGACTTGAGAGGAACAATTTAGAGAATATCTTATCCGATTGCCCCCAACTCTTGAAAATTCCCACTAAGTGAATCCTCTGTAGCAAAGAATGACACATGCCCGTTTATGTCATCTGGGAAGGAATTACAAAGCATATTATGTTCTGTACATTTTTTGAAAGTTTTATTCTGAGATAATCTTGTTATTAATGGATGCTTATTCCTCTCTTTGAAGTTCTGTTGAGTGGAGACATATTCTGTTTCATTCCTAGAAAAAGCATTCTTGGAGCAGACAATTCTTGATTGCCTTCTTTTAATCCCATTTTGCTACATGGATTCAAAAGAGGAGTACCAGAATTCTTTAAACTCCTATTCCCAAAATTGGTTGTTGGAGGGTCGGAGATATTTAATCATATCCTGCCTCCCTTCTGGGTTCTTAACAAACTGAAAATTGACACAAGGATCCAGGTGACTGTCATGGATCAGTGTCTCCCTTATTAATGAGTCTCATCATTCCCAAATACAGAGCTTCTAGTAAACTAGTTGAGAATATATTTGCAACACTTGAAACATAGAAAGGATCTATAGCCAGCGTATATAAAGAAGTACTATTAATACAAACCAATAAAAATCATTGATGAGACTTCTGTATCCTTGATTCTTTTACATCTGTGCAGTAAAGTTTACCGAAGCATTCTGTTTGAAAGCAAAAAGAAAGCATGAAGGCACTGGAAGCAGCCTGAGTATCTACCTTTAGAGGAATGAACAGACGGAACTGTAGGACTCTACAGTGCAGTATTAGACAACAGTTAAAACAAATGAACCGGCTGTATAAATGGAGTGTATAGATTTGAAGCCATGTTATTAAGTCAACAGAGGAATATGCAGAAGGATTAAAAAAATTGTGCGATACCATCTCACTTAAAAAATGTCAAAATGCCATATGTTGTTTAGAGACGGACATTCAGCAAGTATTTATGAAGTACCAGCTATATACCATGCACTGATACACACACACATATACATGTGTGCATGCACACATTGGCATGTTATATTTTTATATGATACATTTATAAATGCTATGTGTTTATATCTGCTATATATTTAAACATTCTTACACACATAAAGTATAGTTTATTTGATAGAGTAAAAATATGAATATTAGAGTATCGAAAACGAGCTGGAAGGCCACATACTAAACCCATGACCATTGCTGCACCTGGGGACGGGGGAGGGAGAATGGGGACTGGGACAGCAATTTCATCAGGGCTAAATGTTACAAAATATTACTGCTTCTTATGTCCAAGTGATAGAAATACAGTGTTTGTTACATTCTTTTTACTTTTCCATATCTTCTAAATTTCTCAAGATTAACAGAAGTCTATGGAAACAGGACCTTGCTTATGACAAAATGTCCAGTGGGAAAAGGCAGATTATGTAGTGGTCACGAGTCCTGCTCACTTTCCTCCGCATCCTAGTGTGTGCAGTTCGGTGGAAGACGGCCAACAAGCACTAATACCCAGGCACTGAGAAACGCTCTTAAGTCGCCTGAAACAGTCCTGTTTTCGATTTCCTTTGAAATCATTATTCCCAAGCGTTCTGATAGTCGTGACCAGAGATGGAGTCGACTTCTGTTCATTGTTATTTTTATAGGCCAGTTGGCCAAATATGCAATGATCCTTAATTTCAGTAGAGCTTCCAATTAGGCTAAAGAGTCCCCACAAATCCAGTCACTTCTGCTTGCCCCAGACTGCCATGTGTCCTCTGGACATGCCTCAGTTCTCATCCTTACAGAACGCTCATTGCTAGGAGATGTGTTCAGTTCTTCAGGCCAGTGGGCCCCTCAGATCCATAATGGCGTCCCGTGGACCCTGCTTTCCCTTCTCTTGTAGGGTGCAGCTGGGCCACCTTGGCCGTGTCCTGGATGAGGAGGGAAGCCACATGGACATGTTCTCCCCATCCCGGGGCCCGGGACACCCACTCCTCATTGTCCTCTGGGCCTTCTCCACCACCTATCTGGCTAATCCACTCTTCTCTGCCTTTTATAGGCAGGGACCTCCCATCAGGAGCTGTGGTCTCTTGCTAGCCAGATGCATGTGCTTTCTATTTTGAAAGCAAAGAGAAAGGGAAGGGATGGTGAGCACTGATCCAGCAGACAAGGTCGCTCCTCTCTGTGGGAAGGAAGAAAAGGAACCAACCTTTCACACTTTCTCCTCTCTAGTCTGCTAGCTTATGAGCAGTAAGAGGGGCAAACCCAACATCCTCTATTCTGTTCATGTATGACTGGCTGGGTCAGTCACCATCCAGAAGGCCTCGGGGTGGGACAGAGGATGGTGATGAGAAGGGGCTTGCTGGGTTCCCTAACCCAGCAGGAGAGCTAATTCCCATCTGACTCTTTCTGACTGTTCTCAGTTAAAAACTGTAAGAAAAGGAAGTGGGTACTTAGTCTCACCAAATCTCCAACCATGTTCAATGTACATTCTAGGGTATAAGCAATTAGTTCCGAACAAAGAGCTCTAAAGAGTTTGTCTGGAAGACACATCTTTGTCAAGAGGCATATGGATTGAAATCCCAAACTTGCTAAAGCCATTCATTGTCCTGAAGGAGGCAAATCCCAGAGAAGCCATGAGGCTTCTTTTCCTAGAGGAAGTGAACCCTAGAGGGGACCCATGAGGCTTCATGTCCTAGAGGAAGTGAATCCTAGAGGAGACCCATGAGGCTTCATGTCCTACAGGAAGTGAACCCTAGAAGGGGACCCATGAGGCTCCACCTACCAAGTAGATTGACCTGGCCTGGGGGTGAGGGGATGGTATTTAAATCTTAACTCTTACACCTGAGAACAGACTAAGACATCCCTTTGAATTAATTCCATCAAATGGCCTGGAAATCTTGTACAAAGAATTCCACAAAAATTTATGTTATAGCTATTTATCATTAGAAGGAATCGGTTACAACAGGGAAAAATTTTATAATATAACATTAAGTGAAAAAAAACAAAAAAGTATCATAGGATCAAAACTATAAAAATGACAGATATATGGACAGAGATTTAAATGAAACTTTGGAAACTCTCCAATTTATTAGGTAGATTGTAGGAAAATCTGATTTTGATTTTGATTGATGGTTTTCTTGTTTGTAAAATAAGAACAATTTTATAAAATGACATTTTAGAAGAGAACTCTGGCTCCACCTTGAGAGAAATGTCTCTCAAGGTGGAAATTATCTCTGTCGCTTGAGCTTCTAGGAAGAGGGCCAAACCTTTGACCAATGTTAGCCTCTGAACCCACTGATGGTGATTCTGTTCCCTGGAACAGGGGTGGGCAAACTATAGTCCATGAGCCAATCCAGCTCACCAAACAAGAGTGGTTTTTATGTGTTTTAATGGTTGGGAAAAGCAAAGAGCGGAATGTATTTTCTGACATGTGAAAAATTACATGAAATTCAGTTTTAGGGTCCACAAATAAAGTTTTATTGGAACACAGCGACACTCATTCTTCTCCTTTTATCTATGGCTGCCTTCATGCTTCCAACGGCAGAGCTGAGTTGCAACAGAGACCGTATGGAATGCAAAGCCTAAAATATTTACTATTTGGCCCTTGGCAGAGAAAGTTATCAATTCTTGCCCTACGACGTCAGTTCACTATGAGCCTCCCACCTTTATCCGTATTCCTGCTCACGTCCTAGGGGCGGGGAAGGGACATCATTGAAGTCATCTGAGTGCCAACGTCAGATAAAGCTTGAGAAACATGTGCCTTAAAGCTTCTAAAGTACCCTCCTTTTTGTTCGTAGAATGAGGAGTCGGGTATAATAAACACTCCATGGGGTTTTAAAACCGTGCAGTTAATACTTGCTCTCTCTTGGAAATGAAAAACTCAGTATGCTGCTGAAAAACTCGTCCCTGCTGCTGTTATGGCGATTATGCCTCTGTCTGGTCAGAGAACCCGTCAGAAGCTGTCACACTCCTACTGCTCTTTACAAACGAGACCTTTCTCCAACCGAAATAATAACGCGTGAGTCTAATTAGAATAAAGCTCATTAGAAACAGAGATGGCCATTAATGCCTTGACTGATTTTTCTAATGAAGTAAGCCGGAGGAGGAGACTTGAACAGCGCGGCTAATTATTTTTGCTTTTCTTTGGCATGTCCTCAAAACTGTGGTTAGAAATTGTTGTTGGACTGTTAGCGAAAATGCTGCTGGAGCACTGACTGGAAAGGCCCTGCCACTTCCAGCCCCGAAGAAGGGGTGGAGGGCGCCTGCTTTGGCCCACTGCCCCCAGGGTGGGGGCGGGGGGGAGGTTGGGGGGGGCGGGCTTCGTTCCACTTTTCCTCCCTCTTCCCACCTCCCGCCTCCACATCTTGGATGCTGGATTCTAGTGCATCACTCACAGATGCTCAGGCTGTGGCATACAGCTCCCCTGCCCCTGTATTCCTGGTTCAGGGACAGAGCTTTTTTTTTTTTTTTTTTTTAAGATTTTATTTATTTATTTGCCAGAGAGAGAGAGAGAGCACAAGCAGGCAGAGCGGCAGGCAGAGGGAGAAGCAGGCTCTCCGCTGAGCAGGGAGCCCAATGTGGGTCTTGATCCCAGGACCCTGGGATCATGACCTGAGCCGAAGGCAGCCACTTAACCGACTGAGCCACCCAGGCGCCCCAGGGGCAGAGCTTTTAAATTGTCCCAATTCCCGTGGAAATTTGGATCCGAGGTTGTCTCTGGATGGTGATGCCTGGAGGAAAAGGTCGGGGAATGAAAGGTGTTAGGTGGGCAGAGCAAGGAGATGGCCCATTGAATTTCTGCACCAAAATACGGTCACAGCAGTTGTGTTTCCTGAATCGGGGTGTTCTTGGGCACCCGGAAAGCCACAATGCAGGATAGAAGTCCATCCACGAGGCAAAACTAAATCAAGAAACTGAAACTCAGGATGCCCACAATTAGGAAGAGAGGAGGAAGAGGAATCATATCAAGGAAGCAGACGGGAAGGAGGAGAATCAAAATAATGCACAGGCCAGAAACTAACAGCGTTCCTGTTATCATCTGGAGGGATAAAGGAAGGGAGAATGAATGCTTCTGTTGGTCTGTCAGTCAGTCAGCAAACAAAGCCTGCTGTATGACGAGAATGGCTCACAGTACGAGGCAGAAACATTAAAACAAACTTCTGTAATGAGCCTCCGTTACAAAACTTAATGTTTGCCTTCTGCAAACGTGAGAGTCTTCCCTAAAATATTTAGTTTTCTGGCCCCTTTGCAGTACCTGTGAGGTTTTTTAGTCAGAACTTTGTGACAACAGCAAAGACTGAGTTTAAGACTCCTGGCTGAATATTATAAAAAGAACCAGACTGGGAATGCAAACTGGTGCAGACACTGTGGAAACAGTATGGAGGTTCCCCCAAAAATTAAAAATAGAACTACCATATGATCTAGTAATCACACTACTGGGTCCACCCAAAGGATACGAAAACACTAATTTGAAAACACTATATATATATACCCCTATGTTTATTGTAGCATTATTTACAGTAGCCAAGATGTGGAAGCAACCCAAATGTCCATGGACAGATGAGTGGACAAAGAAGATGTGGTGTGTATATGTGTATATATACGCAATGGAATATGACTCAGCCATAGAAAAGAATGGAATCCTGCCGCTGGCAACAACATGGATGGATCTAGAGAGTATAACGCTAAGCGAAATAAGTCAGTCAGAGAAAGACAAATACCATATGACTTCACTCATGTGGAATTTTGAAACAAAACAAATGAACAAAGAAAAAAAGAGAGACAAACCCAAAACCAGACTGTTAACTCTAGAGAACAAACAGATGGTCACCAGAGGGGAGTTGGGTTGGGCATGGGTGAAATAGGTGAAGGGGATTAAGAGTACACTTTTCATGATGAGCACTGAGTAATGTAGAGAATTCCTGAATCACTACATTGTATACCTGAAGCTAATATAACACCGTATGTTAACTCTACTGGCATTAAATTTTTTTAAAAAGGGACAGCTGGTGTTCCCTATTACACTTGCATTAGATTGACACTTATAATTTAGCTGTCCAGATGCACGTCTTTTAATCAAAACATAAAATTGCATTTGCCTTGTCTCAAAAACAGAAAGAGAGAGAGAACCAGACATGATTCCTTATGGAGTTTACATAAGTATTATTTGTATAAATGAGAATGCTAAGTAGTGGACATGGGATTCTGATACCAGTTTTTATTCCCCACCTTGCATTCCTGCTCCCCTCTGCTAAATTCCAGGCTCTTCTTGGGATGAGGCTGTGCCCCAGTCTCTGCTGATACTGGTGTTCAAAACTCACTCTTTATCAGCTGTGTCGTTGAAGAGGACTGCTTCTTCTAGTGCAATGCACAAAATGCTGACAACTTGCTTCACTTATTAAAGACCAAGATACTTCCTGAAAACATCACGTAATAGCCTCCATCCCTACACATACACACACGCACACACACACACACACACACACACACACACAGCAGCGCCTCCCTCCAGATGCCTGAGTATTCATAACCATTGTGACATGAGCCACACAAGGATTCCAGTAAATACCAAAAAAGACAAGGATCAATGAGACACGTCCTGCTGCCTAGAGTAAGGGAGGCAAACATTTTGGCTAAAATCACTATAAATTATAGCATGGTGGGATAGAAGGGAAGAGATTCTCCCTGACCAACTGAGGGAAATGAAGGGAATCGTAATTTGATAATCATCAGAACTTGAAGATATGATGTTGGAACACCATCGTGAAGACTGAATGGCCCCTAGAGACAGCTGAGGAGGGGCTTCTGCGAGAAGGAAACGATATTGGTGTCCAGGCAGGAGCTGCCTGGGACACGGGGTGATTGTTCCTGTTGTTTTGTTTATGTGCCTCTTTGGTCCAGAGTGAGCCTGGACCATACCTTAGTAACCACGTTTTTTCTTGGAATATTTGATTGAGGGGTTTTTTTTTTCATGCCTAGTAAAAAGGCTGCAATGAAAATATTTGTACAATATGAAGATATCATTTACATGGCATAAAATTTACTCATTTTATAGGTGCAATGTAGTAATTTTTAGTAAATGTACCAAATGATGCAATCATCACCACCTTCCAGTGTTAGAACATTTCCATCACCTCCAGAAGGTCCCTCCTGCCTGCTTACACAATCCCCGTGCCCACCTCCAGCCCCAGGGAAACAACACATGTATTTTTTAAAAACATATCTTTGGGGATTTATCTTTGAGATTGATTTCAGTGACTGCTGTAATAAAAGGTATGAACATTTTTATGACTCATAGTAGATATTACCAAGTTACCCTTCCAAGCTGCGGTACTATGTTCGACACCACTGCCAGCAAGCTAGGAGAATTACATTTCACTGCATACTCTCAAGAATTGGGTGTCGCTGTTTTTTCAATAATATCTAATTATTTGATTCATATTTTTTGATCGCTGAAGCAGACCCTTTTTCTATTTATGTGTTCACTGGTCTTATGTCATTCTGAATGAGTTTCCAGTTTGTACCCTTCCCTCTTACTGAGATCCTCTTACTGTCCATTTTTTTATTGGTATGAGCTTCTCCTATAACTTACGGACACATTGTATGCTACAGGTATTTATCCCATTAGGACATTTGCATTTTTATTTTATTATTTTTTACCCTGCAAAAGTTTGTCTTCACATGATCAAGTGTGTTTCTCTTTTTATCTTTTTTCTTGCTATCTTTTTCTCTTCCTTTGTTTAAGTTTATTTCCCTCTTTCCCTGAGAGCTATTTCCCTCTCCGGAACCTTAACAGAAGTTCTGCTGTATTATTGTTAAGATTTAGCACATCCATTCTCTTGGAATCTGTCATTCCTGGTGATCCCCTTTGTCAGCTACGGAATTCTTACCTCTTTTGTGCTGTGTGTCTGGGATATCTTATTCTGTGCAGGTGATGTTCTTGATGGACCCATTTTAATAAGATCATGGGGAAAATGGCACCCTGGCAAGGGAGAAACCTAGATGGAGCCATGTCATTTGCAGGTGCGGGACCAAGGGGTGCTGTCAGTCTGGGAAGAATGATCCTCTGGTTCCAAAGGCCTAGGCTAAGCCATCCTTTGGGAATTACAAAGAGGCAGAGTTTGGGTCCAGCTGTTGAACAGTACTGTGGGCAGCTTGGAAAACTATCTGACATTTTCCAGCCTAAAATAGAAGGCTCCCAGTCTGGAATGGGGTGAATGGAGGCCCATCCTACATTAGACGCAAGGTCAGAAGGGAAAACCTCTAAGTCCCCTTTCAACTCTGAAACTTCACAACTCTAGATATTTTTCATCCTTTCACTTAGGCAACAAGTATTCACTGAGCATCTCACATGTGGCTGACACTAGCCTTGAGTCCTAAAGATGCGGCATTGCATAAAACAGTCTCTGCCGACCTGATGCTTCTATTCAAGAGAGAAAACAACCAATAAAGAAAGGAATTGATATATTAATGTCAGGAAATGATAAGTAATATAAATAAAAATGAAGCAGAGTAAGGGAAATGCTGTTGTGTATAAGGTGTTCAGGGAAGACAGTGAGGTGGCATTTAAGCAGAGATCCAGAAAACGAGAAGTGATGGA
The DNA here is from genome assembly GCA_028534135.1 of Potos flavus. Lineage (NCBI taxonomy): Eukaryota > Metazoa > Chordata > Mammalia > Carnivora > Procyonidae > Potos > Potos flavus. The sequence goes on along the minus strand of CM052893.1, from coordinate 19,785,012 downwards.
TGTGGGGAGGGCTGAAGGCAGGGAGAGCCAGTCAGGACGGAGGAAGAGGGACAAGCACCCAAGTGTCTGGCTTGCTTGAGGACCTGAATGTAACTGACTCAATCAGCTGTGGGCCCAATTTCTCACCCAGACAGTTTATTCACTCCTGCATCTGTTGATCTCATTTTTGAATGTCATCATTAGAGCTCTAATTTATTAATTACCTCCCTCCCATGTGCGAAGCTTTGCTAAACACCTTATGTGTTTTACTTCTAATTCCTTCAGCAACACTGCGTGTTAGGTCTTACCATCCCCATTTTACAGATGGAGAAATGGAGATGCACTGCATCCTTTTAGTAACAACTATATGGTTCTGATCTACCCCACTGGAAAAATACTCAGTTCACAGCTGAGTGTTATGTACTTGAGATGTATGTATTAGGCTGAATGCACACAGGTCTACCGAAATGTACTAGAGACTTCCAAGATAAGATCATACCTGCAACTGGATGGCCAGTCCTTGACTATTTGTCTAGTTAAGGAGAAAAGCACTGGAGGTACTTTGGAGGAATAATTCTCTTGTTCGAAATCACTCTTTGAGCTGCTCCTCTTTAGCAGAATTTAAAATGAGGATAATGGTCTTTCCTTCTCTGTTCCTTATTATATCCCTAATTCTTAGCCTGGACATGTCAACAAAGAATCCTTAGGCTAGAACCTTGGAAATGTATGTTCTGAGCTGACAGAAACTTCTTTAAGTTTCCAAGGAGATAGCACAGACAGCTGACGAGGACATGGAAACCTATACAGAGTGGGGGCGTGGCCGGGAAAATCTCCATAGGCAAGAGCTCTTTAAGATTTTTGAGTCTGCACCACGATGCCCCTGTGGTTCTTCAAACAGCCCTTCCTCGTCGGCATCACCGGGACTTTCTGGCCCTGCAGGGGCCTCGTTGGCATCTTCTTCCCTGTAGCTTTCAGTGGGTCCTTTGCACAAGGGTGGAATTGTGTCCCCCCAGTCCCAATTCTGACTGTGGGAAGCATCTTTACAGACGTCCCTTTTGTAGCCCCTTTACGGGGAAGGGCTGCCTCCGTTAGGAGGATTGCCGTGTTCCTCCCAAACCCAGCTGACTCCCACCTCTGCCTTCTGACAGCTGAAGGTCTTCAGGTTCTCTTTTTAGCAGTTCTTTATAAATTTACATGAGACGTGCAGTCATGCTGTGGAAGGCCTGCCCGCATGCAGGTGGGGTGTACCCGTGGAGGTTCTCAGGTTCCCCATCCTTAGAGGGGCGCCGGCCCCCTGGGGGCTCTTACCCTCCAGGCCTTTGATTTCCGAGTCCATGAAATACTTGGTTCTCGGAGCTGCTGGCAGGTGATAATAACAAGCACGGAACTGATTGCAATTTGATTTCAGTTGTCAGCCCACTGCAGTCATAACAAAAAGCAGGAGGATGAACCCTGTGGTCTTGGGCTCCTCCGAGGTTTCCCTCCAGGTAGCAGGGTGCCACTCCCCCCCGACAGGGTCGGCGTCAGCAGTCAAGGAAATAATGTCTACAAAGCAACGGATGGCGTTTTCCTCCGCATCCTCAGAGTGGTGATGATTTCCGAGAAGCAAATGCTCGGGAAATGATCATTGCAGTCTTGGGTTTACACAGACAGCTGATGTAGATTTGTCCCTTGTGGTGACAGTAAACTTGGAGGCTCTGAAATGCTCCTGCTGCTTTAACACCGCATTAGCTGGCCGAGCCTTTGATTTGTGGCCTCGTTTAGATAGAAGAAGGAAAGGGACTTAGGTGTCTGCCACAGAAGTTTTATCCAAGTACACAGGGTTCTGGCCCGTCTGGGGAGAGGGTTGGGGGGTGGGAGGAAGGTCTCCCTGCCATCTGTCCGATCACAGTGCATGACCACGGTCCTCACTCCACGACAGCCACAAGGAAGGAGGCCCCTATCCGCCTGCCGGGGGGGCTGGTCAAACACAGGGTGTATAATAACAACAATCACAGTGAGAGCAGCAGCAGTGACCTTGACTGACTACCTGCCACACGCTGTGTTTTTCCCATTGAATCCTGATCACAACCCTGAGACAGAGACCACGATTATCCCCAGGAAACTAAAGCCCGATGTTTTGCCTGCTGTCACACAACAGTGTGTCTGTCCATATATACACTGGATACGTCCTCTTCCCTTTCCTAATACAAACTGCACGAGCCTGCCTTTCCCCTCCAGCTAAACACCTGGTGCCCACTGGCCAATCTCCTCCTTGGGCCTCACGAGTTGAGGATCTGTGGACAGCCTCGGCCGCTCCCTTTCTAGCCTTGTGCTGGTATGTTTGGTTGTGTCCTGTTTCTCCCCTTGAAGAGTTGAACTCCCAACCGCCAGGGTCCACGAGGCTCTCCTTTCCAGCTCTCCAGCACGAGGCTCTCCCGAGGGCTCTGGGCCAAGGCTAGGATGACATCTGCTCGGGCTGCTGATGGGGGCTGATGACTGCTGAGTGCATGCTCCTCTTCTTGGGGAGACTGCTCACCCCGTTTCTTGCCCAGGAGATGTTTCACGGTGCAAGGAAAGCAAGCCTGGAGGTGACCGGGGCTCAGACACGCTGCAGGTAGCAGGGGTGGGAAACCAGACCATGCGCCCTAGTGAATCACGTTCGAGGACAACAGGCGAGCTGGAGCCATTTAGCGTGGAAGCTGACGACCTCTTGTGCTTCGCAGGCCCCCGAGACTTCACGATGTGGCTGCGTTTTTTTTTTTACCTAACACATCTGCATACGTACTACACACGTACAACGTGTACAAAATGCCATGCTGGGCACTGTTCCATCATTTTACGACTATTGTTTAATCTTCAGCAACCGTGCGAAGTGGGTATTGTTGTTTTCTTCACTGAACAGATGGGGAAACTGAGGTACAGAGAGGGAATGTGATAGAGATGCCGGAGTTCATAAGTCACAGAGCCAGGACGACTGCCTGGCCGGATGGTACAGCCCTCGTTGTGATGGCACTCAGATCTTAGGTTCAGTATACAGATGCAGTGACAAGCCTATAAGACACTTGAGAACTAGTTTCATGCAAAATTGTGGTTTTCTTTAAATTTACCTTTAGGGATAAGTTCCAGTTATGTGGAGAATTCTGTTCTTCAAGGAATATTCCTCCCCCCTCCCCCCAAAGTTAAGCATGTAGTGCATATACAAAAAGAGACAGGTTGAAGGGTACAAATAGTGTTAATACATGACCTTTTACCAAGCCCTCGTCTGTGACCCTCTGATGCCGGCAGGGCGGGTTCCTGTCCTACCGCGAGGGATTACGGGCCAAGAAGCTCAATGCTTTGACCAAGACAACCCAGCTGGGTCAGATGTGAGGCTTGAGTCCCAGTCCTAACCATGCACTCGTAGACTGTATAACCTCCTGGAGAGAGGATGAGGAATGTCCAAAAGTAACCACGGGGTATAGTCCTTAAGCCTTCAAGTGACCTGTTTTTGTGGCAAATGAATCAAAGAAGCGTTTTCGCCTTTCTTGTGCCTCCTACACGAACCAAGCGTAGTCCCAGACAAAGTCCCAGATTTGTTACACAGATGTCAGTGAATCTTTGGGTTTGTTTTTTTTTAAGCCCCTGTTTTAATTTAGAAGGGATTCAAACTAAGACATCCCTGGACTATACCCTCCCTTTCTGTAAAATTATAAATCCCAGGCATGGAGATACCACCGTAGATGATGAGCAGCCCTGACCCCAGCCCAAAGCGACTAGTTCATTGTTTATTTCAGTTTCTCTTGGTCTTGAGAACTTGGGTCTCCTGAATGGATCGTCCATTTGGTAATTTCATGGTGAAAGACCGAGTCTTGTATGCGCCTAATATAAGTTCTTACCAGTATAAAGTAAGGGCTTATTTGGGGCTCGGTAACACTTCCGTGCCGTGAGGCGTATACGGTTGATAAATCAGCCAACACAGATTTGCGGCTTCTCTCCCTTGTGCCCCTAGTCACTGATGGAGCCTGAGCCCTCTTGCAAGGACACAGATATTGAGAGAAAATTGCCGGCGATTCACTGCCTCGGATTCTGCTTTGAATTTCTCACTCACGTGCTGTCCTTCTCTTTTCCCCTCCAGGGTCGAGATTACTGTTCCGAAGAAGAGGATATCACATAGCACCCATTCTACCACTGAAACCAGGAGCTACTACTGTGTAAATAGGTTACGCCCCAGTTGAAATCTTTGCAAAGGTCGGTTCTCTTCAGCAAACAGCACTATAGCAAAAAAGAAGATCGTTCCATATCGTATGCCCCATTAAATTACAGTGTTTCTTAATGAACTTGCAAAGAATATTGCTAAAAACAAACACACACACACAAACTGTTATCGAACTTTCTTTGTTGCTGCTAGTTAAAACTTGTTGCAACTTCTCACTTCTCTTGTGTCCAGGTATGCAGCAAAATTCTGCAATTTCACCTTAAAGATACTGTTGGTTTTCCAGATGCTCTCCAAACTATTTTCTATATAAGATGAGGTAGTGGTGAACTCAGATATCAAACTTCTGTTGTAGGAACTGTTCTGCTTCTAAGACAAGCGTCTCCTTCCCTCTCTCCTCCCTCTCTGTCTCTCTCGAGCGGTCCGGAGCCTTGCTTCCCACTGCCAATGCTGCGCTTTGGAGATGGGATTGTTGCTACGGCAAGCATGGTTTCTCTGCTAAGAAGTAGAGAAGCCATTATCCATTAAAAGCATGTGGGGACGGGACTCCCGGAGTGACGTAGGCGCGAGCAGCAGGTGGTTTCACTGACTAGGTGTCTTCCTCGAGGATTAAGCTTGCAACATTGGCTTTGCTCAGATGCAGTTGGAAGTGTGATCACAATCATTCTGAATCCCTCTTCCCCACTTTTTTTTCTAAGAAAATAAACATTTTACTGTTTTTATGTATCCTTGTCTTCTCCCATTCATCCAGTTCAGTGTCTTACGGTGACCCTGGGTGCAGAAGAGGAGCCCTCCTTTGCAGGGACACCAATAATTGAGCTTCATGGCTCCCTCCCCTCCCATCAATCATCCATCACCCATTGGCAGGGCCGCCCGTGGTCAGAGGAGATGAGGGGACGCCCCTCGACGTTTTAGGAAGGCCCGAAACCACCCCGTGTCCTTTCATTTTGTTAGCAGATAAGCCATCCTACGTCCTCACTCGCTCCCTCCCGAATGTTCCGTGAGCCTTGCCACTTCTTCTTCGCTCACGCGCGGCCCTGGCGAGGACAGGGCTGCGCGTGCGCGTCCTGGAAACGTAGTACGTAGTACGTTGACGCTGGTGACGCTGTTTGGAGATGCGGAAGCCGGAGCCCCGGGGCCGTGCTGGGGAACGTGGACTGTGGGTTTGGTAGAGTTTATTTTTCCATATTCTATGAAGAGAATGATCTCTTCTCAGAGACAGAAGTAATATTTTTAACAAATGTTGTCACAAGTAAATAGCAATCAAAAGGAGAAAATAACTTTTGTATTTTTTTAACGCGTTTGATAGCTTTGATGAGGGTTCTCTTTGTGACCTTCAGGGCAGGGCGCCCTGCTCAATGCTATGCCCGCAGGCCAGGTGGGGCTTTGCGCCACAGAAACACGGAGGGGGAATGTAGGTTTCTCCTGTGGGGCTTGAACGTGAGGGGCTCAGTGACCAAGAGGCCACTGCCGCCCTCCAAAGGTGGGGAGTCGTTATTTGTCCTGGGCAGCCGAGAGCTCACCTGCCACAGACCAGAATAAGCAGCTAAATTTGCTCTTGCCGAGAAGATGAGCCTTGATTTTAAAATCCATCCCTGTAACGGCGCCGTGGATGGGCTCATGGGGAGACTCCCGATCTGCCGTTAGACCCCAGGGTGCAGAAGTGAGGGTCAGGAAACTCACTCGAGCGCTACAGAAAACAGACTCACATGGTAGCAACAAAAGCCCTTCTTCTTTCAGCCAGCAGCAGCTATTTTGGGGAGCAGCTGTGGTTGTTATGTAAATAGAGATGCAGCCAAAATTTAAGACTTTTTATCCTGCTTCAAGCAGAAAAATGCGGAGTCCAGTCGCCTAGGGGTTTACGTTCCCTCCCTTTGTATGGCTTTTGGCCAAAGGACGGAAATAGTTTTCCTCAACTGTAAATGAACTGCTGAGCGCCCCCTGAAACTTGTCCACGTGGGACTTTGTTCACTGTTACGTGATTTGCTGATTCTCGAGCAAGAGTGACGCAGGAACTAAGCATCTTCCACAGGCTCCTCTACCTGGTGTCTCAGAGAGTGTCTTCCCAGAAAACCACCACCTTCTACCCAAAGATGATACATGCTCATGTCATTTTTTTTCTAGTCATGTTTAGCATGTTGACATGATACACATGTGCCCAGAACCAAGGGTTTCTTGGGAAGTTGACTTTTGAGTGTTTCATAAAACATTTTAGAAACTGGTTCCCATGAACCCAGGGGCTTTTCACCTGGAGTTCTTGTCTCCCAAGTTTAACTCTTTGATGTGCAGACATAATTTCATCTGCAGACAAATTTGGTATATCTAGAAATAGATCTGAGAAATGGGGTGGTTGAGTGGGTTGGCATGAGATGCTTGATTATGTTAGCAACACTCAAAACTGTCTGTTTTTTCCATCGTTGGCTTTAATCATAAAATTGTCAAGTGATTTGTGCTTGTACTTTATTTTTTTAATGCCTTCTGCAAAGGGTCTAATGCAAAAATATTTCACCACCACCACCCCCCTCCCCGCCGTGTATCTGAATATGAAGCAGATTGTCTCAGATACCATGAAAAGAATCATCCAGAAACTAGTGCTTCTGCTGGCTGAGGACTCGGAGATGGAAGGAGGGAGGGAGTGGAGTGGCCTGGAAGGAGGTAGAAAAGGAAGGATGAAAAATAGATGAGAAGCATTCAGCAGAGAGAGTTGATAGCACGGCCACATGCTTGGGTGCAATTCAAAATATAGCTGCCTGGCGGCCAGTGGGTGGGGCCGACCGTCTAGAAGATTTACGGCTGGATCACACATGCTTTATGTGCTCCGAGTTGTGGAGCTGTCAAAGTTCAGCAGTGTATGTGCTGCTTTCTTTTGGTTGGCGGAGATTCAGGATCACGGAGTACTTGCTGTCTTAACTGAGTACGTGTTTGTTACTGGCAGAGAACCTCAAAAGAGGCTTTTACCTCAGCCAAGCCTCCCAGCCCCCAGGCTGGAGTCTAGAGGGGTGTTATGGACTATTTAGGGACAAAGAAGGAATGAAGTCCAGAGATGAGGAAACTAGGTCAGCCCTCGGCAGCAGCAGGGGCTGCCCACGGGCCTGCGGGGAGACCGATCTCTCCCCCGCTGCACAGCCCCCGCTCAGAGACTGGGCTGCTCTGACTCAAATGAGGGATGAGCTGACAGAGAAACAAGTAGCCTCAGGTCCTTTGTGGTCCGCACCCGCGCGACTGCCAGGCAGGGAAGCCCCTCCGTGTCGGGGGCGCCCCCAGAGTCAGCCCAGGATGATCCCCACACACACCTGCCACTTGACAGCCCCCAGGAGCAGCCCAGGGATGATGGCGCCCGCGTTCCCATCCCACTGGATGCCATCCTGCTTTGAGTTCTAACTGCCCTCCTCCCAACCTCATCGAGACTTTTTTTTCTCTAAGGGCCAGACTCTTCCAGAAGCCTGCTAAAAGCCGAGATTGTACCTCTCATGAATTTTACCTCAGTACCTGTGATGCAGGCCAGCATATCGATTACAAATTCTGCTTAGACATTAGGCAAGAATTGGAAAGGAGCGCTCCATCCCTACAGGTCCTAGGAAGGAAACCCCATTAAATATGTTGGTTTCATAGGAAGAAAAATGATCCATATCTTAAGCCAGGAAAATACTGACTCTGAATCTTGGACTCCAGGACTCCGATAAGTTCTTGACGAAAAGCAAAATGATTGGTGTCTAAGGCAGCCTCCCTCCTCCCAACTCCCAAATTAAAAAAAAAAAAAAAAAAGCATTAGATTGCACTGGATCATTTGACAGAAAATCTGCCTTCCATGCTTTTGCCCCTGGGAGGCATTTTTAGAGCTTTATTTCTTTGTACCTCTCAGAAATTAAGCTTTTTGTGAAGTTGTGCAAAACCCCAGTAGAAAAAGAAGACCTGGTCGGGGAGAGGGAATGCGTATTTGGGGGCACGGTGAAAAGGTGGCTGGAAGCGTGGACCGCTGGGCCCCCACGCACCTGTGGGCAGCTGGGCGAGGCAGTCGGCTTTCCCGCCGTAAACATCCTTGCAATAAACCTTTGGAATTTTGTGAATGACTTCTATGAATTGCCTTTTGCCAGTGAACGGACATGTTTTTCCAAGGGGGAAAAATGTCCTTCAGTCACCTTTTCACGTGTCTCTGGAAAAGGGTCAAAAAACTACAGCAGAAACCGAGGCTGCTGAGTGAATGTATTGGCTTACGTGACCAACCTTTAGACTCACTAGCCCGCCCACGTCTCTCAGGAGACGCTTGTACCTTATCTGGGATCTAACCTATTCTTGGGGAAAGAGGAAAAGGAACTAATATTTATTATTTATACTCACTCTGTGCCAGATACTGTGCTGGGAATTTTGTAACTGTCTTGTGTCATCCTCCCAGTGACCCCGTGAAGTGAATTTGTGACCCTCATGTTCCAAGTAGCGTTTCCTAAGTACAGAATGCATCTATCCAATATCAGTGCCCGCGTGGAAAGAACGAAAGATGTCATTCAAGTAGTCTCCGAATTTTGTTGTTCTTACTATGCCCTTTGCAACACTGTGAAAAGAACCCTTTGGGGGCTTCTCTCTTCCAGAATCACTCTTTGGCTCATCCCCAGTGGGTTTGCCATGGAGAATGTTTTCCTTGGCCTTCCCGTATCTGATGAGCTACACACAAACCGTGAAAGGCTGCTGGCTAACAGAAATTTAGTGCCCAGAAGGAAATGGCTTTGGGGATTTAGGCACATGTCTCACTTTCTGGAATCCTTTTAGCATCTGGAAAATGAACCTGTTACTTCTACAGTGAAATTCCAGACGCAACCAGAATAGACCTTTGCATGCTGTGATTTCTTTCTTGGCTCCCAAGGCTTAGTTCATCCCAGACTGCATCATTTTAGGGTGAAAAGCCTTAACCTTGCAGAGAAGTGTGGGAGAAGCCGATTGCCCAAGGTAGACGCAGGGCCTGGACCACTGACTTGAGATCCTTTCTTGCGGGCCAGAGCTGATGTCTCTCTCTGATGTTTGAACCGGGTCTGTATTTTCCAGGCCAGTTGAAGCGCCGCAGCTCAATGTGAATCTCTTTCGAGACTTTAAATATTTAGTTTTGGAGAGTCGTGTCGTGACTTGGGCAGTCACTTAAATAACGCGTGCAAGGTCAGAAGAGCCCAAGAACTCCCCAGATTTCTTTCCTTGCTTCTCAAGGCATGTCCTTTAAAACAGAGGACTCGCGTCTCCATGGCAACTGTTACAGGTGCTGCCTAGAGGGGACGCACCCCTGCCCTCACTCAGCTTGGAAGAATCAAAAAAGTTCCTTGTGTAGAGGGGGTGCTATTATGTTCAGTTTTCTGTGAAAACTGTCCCCGAGATCTTGCCTCTTTCAAACCTGGCAGCTGTCAAATTCCTTCAAGATAATGTGGGAAATGGCTCTCGTCTCTTGTAAGCCAGAGAAGTGGCTTTAATTCAGCAAGATTCATTCCTAAACCAAAGGTCTCATTCTAATACCGTCTTCCCCCTCTACCCAGAATTCTCCCTTTTTCCCTTTCCGGGAGTTATTTTTAGCCCAAGGCTTTGAACATGATTGAGTAAGACTGAAAAGCAGTAAAAAGAACACTGTAAACTCAGCCAGAACTGCCGGAGGGTCGCCGGGGTTGCAAATAGTTCTAGAACCTTAACGGCCATTTGGCCTAGACCCAGAGGCTATAGAAGAAACCCTCTTTTTTGGCATTTCAGTCCAGACCTTCAGGGACTGTTCTTTCTTGACCGTCAAGTGAGTGAGGGAAGGAAAGCTTCATAATAGATCTCAAGCCAGCTTTTCCATTCAAAACAAGATGCAAATTTATTTTTAAAAATTCGTATCTATTTTCCTGGAAGAGAAACAGGCAGCTGCCTTATTAGGACTCTAAATTCGGATCTGTTTTTCTTAACACAGACACAGGTACTTAGAGAAAGAAAATGTATAACTACTTTATCATTGAAATACTCCAAGGAAGAGCTGTACTTTGCTTTTTATAATCTCTAAGATTACATCTAGGAAAGTATTAGCATAACTCTAATAATGCCCAAACAGGAAAAGCTAGTGATCCCTCTTGCGAAACTTTGAGTTAGACTCAATGAGGGGGACGGAGGACTGTTGGCCACCCGGCCTCGTGCCCCCTCTGGACCAGGGTGCCCAGCCACTGGCACGTTTGCCTCCCCTGGGCCACTGGCCTGGACACGGGGGCCGGCATCCTGTCCGAAGCCCTGGTGCGGAAAGGGCGCGTCCGTCGGGATCCGAGCCAGGTGCAGCCATATCCAACCACAGTGTCTCTCACACCCTCGCCCGCTCGTCCAGCGTGGCCTTGACTGGCAGCCCAGCCGTTCCACCTTCTGACCCCGAGCTGTGGATCTGGGGCCCCTTCATCCGGGTTGTCCCAGAGGGAGCATCGTTAGCATTGCCTTCTGCAGGGTCGAGGACTCATTCATTCAGCAGATGGTATATAGGGCACCTGGTGTAGTCGCCGGAACACCCGGTTAAGCCACACGCGGGAGCCTAGCATCGGTCAGGAAGACGGTGTGGAAACCGTAAGGGTCAGTACTGGGTGCTGTGGGAGCATCTCACAGTGGCAGCTGCCCAGCCTGGAGAATCGGGGGGCTTCCAGAAAGAGGTGACATCCAAGCTCAAGTGTGTCAGAGGACTGAGGGAGAACGTTACAAAGGGCCTGGGGGCTGAGAGGACAGCATGGGACTCAGCCCAAAGAAGGGACAGTGCAGGCTGTCAGGAGGAGAGGACAGGGCGTGAGGGCAAGCAGTCGGCTGGCTGGTCCCAGAGGGCCAGGGGGCTTCGCCGTGGACTGGGGAGGGGAGGGCTGAAGAAGAGCTATAGACCATGTGCCCTCCGAAACAGAGGTCACTGCTGAGGTCACCCAGGGAGGTAAGTGTGGTCAGCATCGGGGCCCAGACTTGCTCTCTTGCCGTGAGAGCGCACAGTTGCTTGCTGAGATGATTTGTCCCCATGTGTCCTCTGCCCCCCACCCCAGCACCGTATCCTCCTGCCAAGCGCTGTTGGAATTCAGGGGCTTTAACCGGGGCTAGACCTGGCTCAAAGACACGCAGGGGGCAGCGTCTGGTTATCTTGACCTGTCCGTAGAGCCACAAAGGCTAAAATACCTCCTGGTACGAGGCTGGCCTAGACCCCGTGATGAGGGGGTGCCCTAAGATGAATTCCCACGAAACAGCCGACGGCCTGCTGGCTGAGTGTGACGCCTTCCTTCAGCCTACCCAGAGGCAGCTGCCCTGGGACAGCCCTTCCCCGGGTTCGGTCATGCCCTGTGGCCAAGCCTCCGCTCGGTCCCAAGTGCATACCTGAATCCTGCCAAAGAAAAGGGATAGTAAAAAATTAAAAAAAAAAAAAAAAAGCACAAATGGATTGTATGCACACGGCAAATACCTGCCCACCTAGATAGCCAGCAGGGGCCTCGTGGGGACAGGGCCCCCCCCCAGCTCGGCTCTGCGCCCTCCGGTCGTGAGGCAGGGAGGCTTGGGGGGAAGCGGGCTCTCTGTGGAGACACCTCACAGTGCCTTTTAGGTTTTCCAGAGAACCTATTCAGAGTTCAGAGCATTGGGTTCTTCCCTCCCCCCACCCCCACAAATAATTAGAAATTTTATAAAGAGAAGAAAAAGAATTAGATGAATCAAAATACTTGCTGTGAGGCAGCGTGGTTTCTAGAAATTTAAGAAAAGGCTCAAACAAGTGACATGGTTTCCCTGAGAGGTTGGAGGAATTAGGCGCTGAAGACACTTTTATTAGCCGAGTGGTTTGGTCTCCAGGGATCCCTAAGGGCTTGGGGCTGACCTCTTTTGCAAGACCCCCACACCCGCCCTTCTGGGTGCAGCCTGGCATATACAAAAACAAGGGTTCAAGCCTTCTGAACCCTCGGAAAGAATTTAGCTCAAACACACGCCCTTTTCCCAGGTCTTCCTCTGGCTCCCTGGTGAGGAATTTCTAAATCCGTGTCTTGCAGTTCCCACTCAAATATCCCACAGGCCTAGTCCTTTCCATTAGAATTAGGCCTGTGGCAGTCGTGATGCTAGAAATGGACAGAGTATTTGGCCGCACACGCACCTACCTTAAAATTAAGGTCCTGCGGGGTCCCCTTGGTGGCGGCAGGGGGCTGGTCATGGAATAGGGCCGGGTTCGCCTTAGGGCACCCTCTCCCCATTGTCTGCTCTGGTCCCATTCCCTCACTGTCAGCAGGAAAGGATCAAAATGCCTCCTTGCCCGTTGCCAGTGGCTGTGTATTTGCTCTGTGTGCTGTGTTTTTACTTAGGAATGAGGCCTTACATTCAAGTGAAATACCGCGGCAGGATTAGGAGGCATCCGGTCTCAGTTGGGTCTGAGGGGTATCTTGGGGCAATGCTCTTCTGAGCCCCTCACTTCCTCAGCCAGACTTCGTCGGGTGGGCACGGGAGCCCCGCAGGGCAGGCTCCCCCACGCTCTGCATGCACGGGAACTCTACCAAGCAGTGGGTGCCCGTTTATTCCTACCGCACACGCCTCTTGGCAAAAACTCTGTGAAATGCACCCCCTCTGGATGTTTATTAATTTATTTAAAGCCTATATTCATCAACTCCTGGACTACTATATTAGACACATTGTAAAAAGTACACAATGTAGCCATTTTAAAAGAATAAGATACAAAATATTATAAACAGAGGTTCTGGTATCTTCTCTCTGAACACCTCGGGGAGGGGACCTCGAGTACCCCGCCCCAGTTTGTGTACACCCACTTCGGACACTACTCTTTTCAGAGCAAATCGGCACACTTTCACGGCATCCATCCCCAAACCACTGTGCTGGCACTTGGCCTGCAGAATAAGAAGGTCTTAAGATCAAAATCCCAGGAGTTTCTCATCTGGGAGACAGGGCAAACAAACTCTTCAAACAACTGAAATTTCAATAATGAAAAACCTGCCCGACAGGAAAGCTATCCCTGGACAGTGGTGGCTACAGGTGCTAAGAAAAGGTCAGGTACAATGTCCGGAACCGTGGGATTGCTCATCTTGCCTCTCTGGGTCTCCCGAAGAGGACATTTGGCAATCTTTCCGGCTCTCGCATGATTGGAATTCTTTGAACCCTCCAACTGCTTCAGCAGGATATTCCCCACGGCACCAGTGGGGCCAAGTCGCTTGAATATTCATGTTGATTTGACCACCGAGATGTAATGATGATTCTGTTCCATTTTGAAAAGGGTCTGAGAAAGTATACAGGTCTAATTATATATACATATTTATACATGTGTATTTTTGTTTATTGTTACATTTTGACATTGGACTTTCTATTAAATAATTTTTAACAGTTGACCTGGCTTTGTTCTTTTTTGTGCCTTTCTTCTTTCCTGGGTCTCAGGGAGGGGGCCGTTTAAATGTCGCAGAAGATCTCATCCCTCTGGTCCCTCCGCTCATCTCTCTTCTTCCCTATTCTCGGTACAGAGGGCTTCTCCTATCCACTCTTTTAAGTTCTGTTTTTAGAGATAATTATTGCATCAGGCACTCTCCTGGAAAACCCCCAACTTTGTTTACATTGCCCCCAGTTTCCAGGGGCAGCCCACTCACTCCCATCAGCTCTACAAGGGCACAAATTCACAGACTTGCTGATGTTGCAAGAATGAGCAACAATAAAAAATGATGCCATGAGCCTTTTAAATCTCTTGTAAGTCTCCACCCACCCTCCCCAATACACACATACACAGTCCTAGCTGCAAGACCTGGGACAAGTCACTTAACCTTCCTGAGCCTAGAGTGTACCTACCCTATCAGTAAAAAATAACACATTTTTTCATAGGTTGGATATGAGGATACCCCATAGTAAACGCTCAGTAAACAACCACCCACTTCGAGGAGGCAGTCACTCATGAAGTGACGTTTATTCGTTACACGGTGTACACCAGGCCCCGGGGTCTCCCAGACGGGGGCAGGGATGGGAGGACTTAAGGAATGCCCCTCCTCAAAGTTGAATGCAGGAGAGCAGCATGAAAAACAAGGCAGGTGCCTTACATCTTTCTCCTGCCCAACTCCAACACAGTGAGGACCTGGCACCTGCTGGAGGCTCAAAGTAACTGATTCTCCCACTGCACTGGGCTTCCAGGATCTACCAAAGAGAAATCACGCACACGCACACGCACACACACAGTCTCAAAGCATGAAGTCAAAGCACCATCCCTCGGCTCCGTGCTCCCTGCCGCATCAGCCTGCTCACGTCTGACATTTGTGGTCCATCGGCCAGCCCCGCCAGCCTTCTGCCCTCCACCTTTGCCCTTGGGAACATTTTCTTCGTGATTTCCAACAGTGTGGAGCTGAGAGTTGGGGATCCAGGGTGGACACGGGAGAGGGGGGACGGCCAGCCAAGGGGAAGGCGTGGATAATTGCCTCCAGGTTTTTTCCTGCAAACAGTAGAGCTAGAAGTCCGGACTTGCAGTTGAGTTTTACGGGCTGTCAAACAAGGCAAAAGCCAAGCTTCTGCCCAGAGTAAATTCTTTCAAAAACAGTAAGCCTGTTTCTCCCAGCAGAAGCTCGCTTGAAATCACAAGGCCGGCCAAGCTTGAAGAGCCCCCTCACCCAACCCAACCCAACCCCACCCCCCACCCCCTCGTGCTGGTCTCCTGTTTCCCCGATTGGGGCTTTGGGAGCTTCCTTTAACTCAGGCCAAAGAGGAGTCAAGCTGAGAGGACGCTGGACTGCCCCTTGGTGTCCGCTCCCCAGGCCCGTGGCGGCGACATCAGCTTCCGGGTCCCCGGTCATCGCTGGGCTGAAGCCTGCACGTGGCTGCCCAAGTTCCCTCGCCTGGAGGCCGGAGGGCCAAGAAGCAGCCTGTGAGCCCCAGAGGGAGAACAATGCCCAGCTGCCTGGAGCCTCAACTCTGACTGGGTTGGAGGAAAATGAGGTTGCCGACCACGTGTCTTAGGAGTGAGCAATCCCAAAGCTCAGCCAGGCCCCTGGGACGGCTGTGGGGGACAGGTGCTTCTTCCCAGGTCTCCCCCGGCCACCATCACCCTGCCACTGGCAATGTCCATCCACCATGTCCGCCGGCACGCTCAAGCAAAGTCGCTGGGAGGCGGACATGAGGCTTTAGCGTCCCCCATTCACCTCGTGTTACGAAAGCGGCCTCCGTCGGGCAGCCTGCTCTTCACCCAGTCCTCACCCCCACGCCGCTCTGTCATGTTTTTTCTACTCTGGTTCCCGCTGTCCCCTCATCAGGAAAACTCTCCATTTCTCCTCATCACCATAAACTGAACTTCCTTTGCAGTCCAGTTAAAATTGACCACTTGCATGAGACCCCACCGTATGGCTCCAAGACTCACCAATCTTTCCTGCGAAAAGGAACACTCCCTTACAGGAGGGGCCAGATGGCTGCGGGGCTTGGGGTGGAAGCCCTGAGACTCGAGCCACAGGGAGTTCTGGGTCAGACTAGGTCACCAAACGCCAGGCGGCCAGCCCAAGGGCGAACACTGGCCGACCGAGAGCCAGATTGCCAGTGCTGAGGACGGCGACCGCGGCGGAGCCCAGCGCGCTCTGAAAGCGGCGGGGGAGAGAGCGGAACATCTGTGCGCAAGGACACGCGTGCCGGAATAGACAGTCTACATCGGGTTATAGCATTATTTCTAACGGGAAAGAATTAGACACAGTCTTAAATGACCATCAAAAAGAGAAGAGATAAATAAAGAGTAATGCGTCAGTCTT
This sequence comes from Potos flavus, assembly GCA_028534135.1. NCBI lineage: Eukaryota > Metazoa > Chordata > Mammalia > Carnivora > Procyonidae > Potos > Potos flavus. The sequence goes on along the minus strand of CM052893.1, from coordinate 19,769,154 downwards.
GTGTCAACATGGATAAGCCTCAAAAACAATGAATCAGGGACGCCTGGGTGGCTCAGTCCGTTAAGCATCTGCCTTCGGCTCAGTTCATGATCCCGGGGTCCTGGGGTCGAGCCCCGCGTCAGGCTCCCTGCTCAGCGGGGAGTCTGCTTCTCCCTCTCCCTCTGCCCCTTCCCCTGCTCCTGCTCTCTCTCTCTTTCTCAAATAAATGAATAAAATCTTTTTTAAAAAGATTTTATTCATTTATTTGAGAAAGAGAGAGAGCATGCTTAACCGACTGAGCCACCCAGGTGCCCCAATAAATAGAATCTTTAAAAAAAAACAGTGAATAAAAAACACGCAGAGGGGGCACCCACTGGATTTCCGAAAGTCCATTCCCCACACACAAGAGCACGGGAAACACAGCCCATTCCACGCCCGAGCAGATGTGTGATGATAGGGGGTGAAGACCCAGAGACACTGTGCCCCCACCAGTACGGGTGCCTGGGGCCTGCCGCGGGTCCAGATGCCCGGGGCAACTTGCTCTCCTTTGCTGGTTTCTGACCGCAGGCTCTGAAGGCCAGGTGTCTGGGTTGGACATGCCTACCTTAATGCCTCCTTGCCCCAGACACGATGCCAGCTCCCTCCCGAACCCTCCGGCCCAGCCTACACACATTCCCAGCTGGGCCCCTTCAAATGCCCCAGGTTTCATGATGTCCGCAGGCGTTGAGAATTCAGACCTCTCAAAAAATAAATAAATAAAAGAGAAAGTCCCACTGGGGCAAAGCTGCCTGACTGGCTCATTCTGAGACAAGTTTTTGGAGGCCTCTCGACGACGACGGCACACTGGGATCCCCTGGGCAGCTTTCCAGTCCGTCCCCATCCAGACCTCAGGCAGTTAACTCGGGGTCTCTGGGAGTGGGCCCGGGTTTTTAAATCTCTCCTGTGAGGCACAGGGAGGATTTCAGAACCACATGTCTACACCGCATGCCGCGGACTCGGGCACCAGCAAACACAACTGAACACAGTGGACCCGGGCCCTCGGGAGGTAAGGAACGGCAGGGTGTAGGTTTGTACACGCGCTCCATGGGGCCGAGAGCGCTCGGAAAAAGGAACAACTCGGCCACCATTGCTGATGCGGAGAAGGAGCAGGGAACGAAACGAGGAGCGAGCAGGGGAAGTGGGGGGATGAGCAGGAACTCCCGGTGACCCATGGAGGGGCGTCCCCCTTGTGGATACGGGACAAGAGAATGAGTCAACGCCTGCAAGAGTAGGACCTGAGGCTCGGGCGAGGCCTCCAGGCCCCATCTGCTTGCCAGGCACGATTTCGCTCCATCTTTCCAAAGACAGAGAATTTCATGAAGACACCCTGATGGGAAACCCGCTGCTTCCGTTGGCAGCTCGGCCCTCCCGGGCGGGAAGCTTACCCTTCAGGGCTCACCCCAAGCAGCAGCCTAAGTCAGCCCCTGCTTTACCCTGTTCCTCAGCCAGCTGCCCCTCGGCCTTCAGGATAGCCCTTCCGCTGCCCCCTAAACTGACGAGCCTCAGGGAAGGCAGAACCCTGCCCCCCCAGGAAAGCCTTTGTGTGAGCGAAGGAGGGGTCCCCGGTTTCAAGGCAACGGCTGCTTGTCCTCTGCAGAGCCCCTGAGCTGAATAAACAGAAAAGCAGGATTTACGCACCTAGCGCCTTTGGGGGGGCGGGGGGCTGGGGGAGGGGTGTTGGGTATGAGTATTATAATCGGGGGCTGCGGCGGCTGAATTCCTGGAGAATTTGGAAACTGCCAGCTGGGATGTGACCCAAGACATATGCATCTCCCCACCTGGAGCAGCCAAGCTCATGGCTGGAACCGCAAACCCTCGCTGCAATTGCTCACACGGGTGTGGTCTGCGGTACGCCCGACACTTGGTCCCTGACCCGATGCTGGGTTCTCCTGCTTTGCTGTCCTACCGGGGACTGAGAGCCTTGAATATCACAACACTGACAAGAGCCAGTGAAAGGGGGTTGGAAAGGCCCATCTGCCCTTATCCCGCTTCGCGGGGGCCCAGCTGGGTGGCGAGGACGCTGAGAGGGATGCCGGCCAGACTCCCCACAGTTCTGGTGTCGGCTGAAGGCTCCCCTGCACATTTCTCATAGGTACAAACCCAGCTGGGGCCCCAGGAGATGAGAATCCCATGATCACCCTGGAATATGAATGGAGTTTTACATTTAAAGATCAGGGGAGGGCGCCTGGGTGGCTCAGTTGGTTAGGCCTCTGCCTTTCGCTCAGATCATGATCCTGGGGTCCTGGGATCAAGCCCCGAGTCATGTTCCCTGCTCAGGGGGGAATCTGCTTCTCCCTCTCTCCTTCCCCATCCACTCGTGCTCTGTCTCTCGCTTTCTCTTTCTCGAAAATAAAATAAAACTAAAATTAAAATTAAATTGAAAAATAAAAAATAAAATAAAGAGCAGGTTAGACGACACATGATGGGAGGGCACACGGAGAAAGCCCTTTCCCAAACTCTATCATTCTACATGTGAAAATTCAAGTCCCTAACGAGGCTCTGTCTGTTTTCAATCCCATCCCTACTCCCAGGCCTGTGCCCAAAAAAGGAGAAAGGGAAGCTTTAAATCAAGTCACCCTAAATCCTCTTTTATCCTTGAGATAATTGTCTGGTATTTGTGCCTCTGCTGATGCAGTGGGATTCAGGTGACATTTCCCTTCTTCTGCCTCCCCTCCTCCCCTGGAAACCCACGCAATTGGAAGGAGAAAGTTTGAGGATCTTCTGAAATATAAGTAAATAGATAGGGTCATCGGGATGAGTAGGAAGCCCCCAGCGCAAGCTGAATCCTCTTCACGCATTAAAACTTGGCTGTGGTCCGTGCCGAGTTCCCACCCTCAAGTCCCAGGTGAGATGAGCTTCCTGGTGGAAACCGAGTCTGCCAAACACCGGCAGAGTCTACATCATTCCGGGCAAGTGTGGCATGAAAACTGTCCCTTGGATACCAAGTGTTCCATCTCCATAACTGTCACTGCCATTTACCGAGCGGTGACTAAATGTTTCTCAGGAAACCTCCTAGTAACCCCTATAAAATAACTGCTGAGTCTCCATTTTACAGTTGGGGAAGCTGAGCGTCAGAAAGACTGAGTAACTCGCTCAAGGTCACACAGCAGTAAGCAGTAGAGGCAGGATCAGGGCCCCTGACCCGGAGGTCTGGCCAACAATCGCTGGGCCATAATGCTGCTCACATGTGTGCCTTGGGTCCCTGTGCTGTCCTCTTCTTGGTTTGGTTGCATTCCTTGCCTACCTTCTCCAGCTTCCCTCCATCTGCCAAATCGATATCGATTTCCCATCTGCCCTTTGCCCCTCCTGGACCGACAACCCCTCCTGAGTGGACAAACGCTATTCCGAAGCCCGTGAGTGGGGACCCCTCACAGAACTTACCATTCGGAGGTTCCTTGCGTTCCTTCCTCCCTTTCCTTCTCATTCACTGCCTTTCCAAGCCTTTGGCTTGTTTTTTGAGCTCTTTGACTCTTCAGCTAGATGACCTGGAGACAGTGGGCCTTCAAAGGAGGCCTCGCAAGTTTCGCCCCCCTCCCCTCGGACCACTCCCGAGAGGTCTGTCCCCGTGGCAGGGTCACTGCAGCATCCTCCGGGCCCTGGCAGCCCGGGACCAACCACAGCTCTCAGCAGATCCCTGCCTTTTGTCAGAGGAGCTCTGTGGAAGACTTGGTAATGTGCTGTCCCCGAATTTGTTTATATTTGCTACATGTCTTATCGGACCAAGGAACAGTGAAGGCGGGCATCCCGTGCACCCAGAAGCCTCCGCGGCCCTGCGCCTCTGGAGTGCGTCATTCTTGCTGCTTATTGGCTGAGACCACATGACTACCAGTAGCCAATCAATACTCCCCAAACTTTTTAAAGCTTCACAGCGGTTTAATGCATATAAAGTCAAGGGAAGAACAGTCCGGGTTCAGTAGCAATATTCTGTACAATTAATATGATGGGGCTTAGAGGCAAGGGGAAGAGGCCATACAATCCACACCCCGGTATGTTCAAAAAGAACTACGTACAGAGCATCCCCCACCTGCAAGGATGATGTAGCTTTCTCGTGATCGTGGCCAGGGGGCACACTACCAAAATAAGCACGGTGAGAGCTAACCCATATGGGCCCAAGGTGCTGGTGGGGGTGAGGGGGGGGCACTAGTCCAGAGGGAAGGGAGGCCCGTGAGGAGGCCCTGAGGCCGCGGGTGGCTGAGCCATGGGCTCTGGAGCTTGTCCACCACCGCGCAGGCGCAGTGGGACTGGCTGGCCAGCCCCTGGGGGCAGGAGTACTCCTGTAGGGGGGCTCAGGTGGTGCCTAAGAAAGTCCCACTTCTCGTCGAGGTCGGTCATGGCTGCCAGGAGTTGGGATGGGAGCCCACGGCAAGGGAGGACTCATGTCTTCATGCTCTACGTTCTCCAGGCTGTCATCGTCCTTGCAGAGAATGAGTCATGTAATCGAAGCACACCCCCACACTGTTGTCACACAGCTGATGCCCCAGGCTGTCCTTGTCCAAAGAGTCCCCCCACTCGCTGCCCCAGAAGGTGGGGGTGCAGGGTCCTCAGCCGTGTCCTGCCTCACCAGTCCCTGCTCCGAGGGCTTGGAGTCATTAATGCCGTGTGGCTGTCACAGCATGTCCCCAAGGGGCAGTCTACCACCTCACTGGTCTCCTGGACCCCTGATTCCTCTTTCCCAGAGGGCTGGGGCTGGGGGTTCTTGTTGCCTTTACTGAGGATTATGAGAGGCTTCTGGCTGCTGGGGTCCAGGCTGCTGGGTATGACGGAAAACCTCGGTGGAATGGTGAGGCAGCTGCGGGGACAAGGGCAGGGATGTGGCCAGACGTAAAGAACTTGTCGTTGAGCAGCTCGTGAGTGGTCTGACAGGCAGTGGGATTTTGTCCGAAGCATCTTGTGAACTCGGGAGGCGGCTATGGGGTTGATGTGCTTGGAATACTCTATTCGTTCTTCCTGGGTGTCTTAGGGAAGACATCTCGAAGGTGGTTTGCCCACTGACAAGGTACACGTGACTGACGCATGGGACCACACGTCCACTTCCGAGCTGTGCCCTCTTGCTCGGCACCTCCAGAGCTCTGTTATTAGGGGCTTCTTCCTCTCTTTGTCTTACTTGACTTTGGTTGCCAATCAGAATCCCCTGGTTTCACCTCCAGATCCTCACCGAGGAAGAGTTAGCCCAGCTTGAGGTCCCAGTGATGAATCTGGTTTCAGGGCCGGTCCTGGCATCCAAGGAGGTAGTAGGGGCCTCAGGCTCGGCCAGTGAGTTCCTCCCCGGAGATCTCCAGCAGCACAGCTCCAATATGAAATCATTGCACTCGGAAAAGCCATGGAAGCCCATGGCATGTCTGTGGGCGAGGCTGCGGTGAATGGCCATCTCCTTGGACGCCTTTTCCTTCTGGTACAGCTTGAGTAGCAGCGACGTACACAAGATCTTGCCCACAAACACTTTCTTGGTGTCTGAGGCCTAGATTTCGAAGCATTTGATGAAGCTGCCCTCTCCCAGAAAGCGACACTGGCCGACAGCACCGCCTGCTGCGAGGGTCCACTAGGATCTCCTGGATCTCCTTCACAGGGGCTGGGCTGGACCAGGGCCCCGGGAGCCAAAACTTCTGGAACCCTGGCTTTCCCAGGGTTGATTGGGGCTGGCTTTCCTGCAGTCACCACTGCCCGTCCTGTTCTGGGACTTGCTCAGTGCACTTAGTAGCTTCTGACAGTAACTTGGCACTGCTCCACTGCTTCCTGATTCGAACGCAGGGCTGGGAACATTACAAAAGCCTCTTTTTTATTTTTTATTTTTATTTTATTTTTTTATTTTTTTGTCTACGACTAGGGAGGGAGTGGCTCAGGTCTTCCAGGCTCCCTAGGCTGTCCCACTCTGTGCCCTGCACCCAGCTCCCTGAGGCCCCCAGTCAGGAATGGGGTTATTTCCTGGGACAGAGGGAAAGTAAAGGCAGGCATTGGGAGGGAAGGTGGATTTATCAGATTAACTGGTACAAATGCTCAGGCTCCCAGCTTCTGTGAGCAAGGCGACCCAGCCTCCTATGTACCCAGTGGTTTCCAGGCTGGTGGGGGGTTGTTTTTCCTCCAAACTCTTGGCGAGCCCTGCATCTCACCCGAGGGCTGTGGTTTGGGGAATGTTTTGACTTGAAACATTCAATCCAGTGGTGGTAGTTGGAGTTGTGAGACCCTTCTGTGCTAAAAGGAAAAATGAATGGTCTATTTAGAACTTGCTAACAATTCACAGTATAAAGAACAGGCAACAATCCCGTTGCTAAAATTCGACTTTCTGAGGGTACCAGTCCCCAGGGGAGCTGTCTGTGTGGCCAGCATGGCCCCAACTCTGGATATTCCATCTGGAAGACCTCCCTTGCCGGTGGTGGCAATGCTTCCAGAAGATTGTGCCTCGGCCCCGGCTTTTTCTGGGCCTCTCCTCAACCCCTTCCCAGAATACTCTCTTCCTGGGGCCTGCGGTGTTCTTGGGCTATGAGTAAGACGACTTTTCTAAAACCACATGAACCTTGCTCTGGACAAACAAAGAAGGGTGGCTGTTTGGAAATGCCTAAAACAGCTTCTCTTGGGCCTGAGTTGTGAGGTTTTACCTCACTGTCGCAGACACAGAGTTCGTCTGGAGGAGGAAGCTGGTTTTCCTCTCAGGAGAAAATGGTGGCCCCTGGAGCCTTGGGTACATTCCCGGATGTTTCTATCACCAGAGCGATGCTTCGTCTCATTGCATCCTAGGATCAGAAGAGAAGGCGAGAAGCATGGGCTTCTAAACACTCAGCCAAGAGAAAATCGGCCAGTTTACTGAAATGCCAAAGCTTCTTTCAAAAATTAATGGCAATTAGGAATGGTATTCCTCTCCTTTGTCAAGAGGAATTCCTATATAGGTATAAGTAATTTCAATCAAAATCCTGATGGGTTTTGTTTAGAATATCACGTAAAATTTATATAGAAATGCAAAGGATCTAGAATAGGGAAAATAATTTTGCAAAAGAACAAAGGTGTTTTTAAACTAACACTACCTGATTTGAAGACTTAATGTAAAGCTACAAAAATAGACAGTGTGGTCCTGGAGACACACAGAGTATAGACACACAGGTACAAAGAGATAGATCAATGGAACAGAATACGAGTTCAGCAATGGTCCACACATATGTGGTTAATAAGTTGTGCTGGTATAATTGGACATTCATATGCATAAAATGAACTTTGACCCTTCCTGCAAACCACACCCAAAAATGAACTTGAAATGGATCATAGTACTAAATGCAAGAACTAAAATTATAAAGCTTCTGAAAGAAAACTGAGGATAAAACCTTTACAGCTTTGGATTAAATAAAGATATTTAGGGCACCTGGGTGGCTCAGTCGTTAAGTGTCTGCCTTTGGCTCGGGTCATGATCCCAGGGTCCTGGGGTCAAGCCCTGCATCAGGCTCTCTGCTCAGCTGGAAGACTGCTTCTCCCTCTCCCACTCGCCCTGCTTGTGTTCCCTCTCTCACTGTCTCTCTCTCTGTCAAATAAACAAATAAAATATTTTAAAAAAAAAGATATTTAGCTAGACCACAAAAACCATGCATCATAAAAGCAAAACTTGATAAATTAGACTTCACCAAAATTTTTTAATCCTACTCTTCGAAAGATAATGTTAAGAAAAATGAAAAGATAAAGCACAGACTGTGATAAAATATGTGTAAAGCATACATCTGATAAAGATGTATGTAATATATGTACACATTTGATAACTATGTTCAACATCATTAGTCATTAGGAAAATACAAGTTAAAACCTCAGTGAAATACCACTACATATCCACTAGAATAGCTAAAACTAAATTTTAAAATGGACAATACCAAGTGTTAACAAGAGTGTGGAACAACTGGAACTTCCATACATCGCCAGCAGGGGTACGAAAATGGTATGGTGCACACTTTGCAGAATTTCATAAAAATAAGCATCCACTTATTTCACCCAACAATCCCATTCTTAGGTATTTTACCCAAGAGAAGTAAAAGCGTATGTCTACAAAAAGACTTGCACTGTTTTTTTCTTTTAAGATTTATTTATTTATTTGAGAGGGGGAGAGAGAGCATGAGCATGCCAGGGGAGGGCCAGAGGGAAAGAGAGAGAGAATCCTCAAGCAGACTCCCCCCTGGGTGCAGGGCCCAACATGGGACTCGATCCCAGGACCCTGAGATCATGACCTGAGCCTGGCATCAGCCACTTAACTGACTGAGCCACCTCGGCACCCCAGGACTTGCACTTTTAATGTCACTGGAGCTCTATTCATAATCGCGGAAAAGTAGAAAGCATTCCAATGTGCATCAGACGGCAGACAGTTGAACATAATGCAAGATGTACACCGGCTACTACTTGGCCAACTACTGATACAGGCGGCAGCACAGATGAACTGCTGATTGAAAGAAGTAGCACCCTGGGGCGAGTGCCAGGCCTGTTTGACACCCAGAGCCCACACTCCTGCCACCCTCCAGCTCCCTGGCCCCAATTCCACCATCCCCTAGATGGCAACTCTTAGGGAATTAGGAATGACTCCCTCTCCTCCTTGAACAATCTGTACTTTTTCTCAGTAAATGCTGAATTGATTTGAATAATTACAGTAACAAGATTTCAGAATGCAGGAGAGACCTACTTTAAATACTTAGGACAAAGTAATATCATTGATTTTTATAAATGGAGAATGTGATCGTAATAATTGATCCTTCACCCACCCAGCATGCCCTGAGTTTTTGTGAACACAGGGCCCAGTGACAGGTGCCAGGGATGCCAAGGGGTGCCTCCCAGCCCTTGCTTTCAATCAGGTCTTACAGGACCTATTGCAATGAATGCTTTCTTAGCCTAGACATTCGTTCATCCCACAAATACTTATCGAGCACCTACAATAAAACCAAAAGTCAAATTTGAACGTATTTTCTTTACAACAGACTTATTGTCAGAGCCTAAATGATGCTGACCTTTGACCCATGAGAACAAATAATTAAGAGTTTTGTTGTTAGTTTTGTTTTCTGAATCAATTTTTTTCCCCCAGTCTGTTCACCAGAGCAAGGTGGAGAAAACCCTTTTTGAAAACCCTCAGGGGGCGCCTGGGTGGCGCAGTGGGTTAAAGCCTCTGCCTTCGGCTCAGGTCATGACCTCAGGGTCCTGGGATCAAGCCCTGCATCGGGCTCTCTGCTCAGCAGGGAGCCTGCTTCCCCCTCTCTTTCTTCCTGCCTCTCTGCCTACTTGTGATCTCTCTCTCTGTGTCAAATAAATAAATAAAATCTTAAAAAAAAAAAAAAGACTATCCTTTAAAAAAAAAAGAAAACCCTCAGGAATTGAGGGGCCTGCCATTCAGAAACAGAGAAGGAGCCCCTTACACTCTGGGCATCTCCTAGAGGCAGAAACTGACCTGCTCTCACTGGATTCTGGGGCCTTAGCAAATAATGAATTTTTGGGTAAATGTTTGTTGAACTTCACTAAATTTTAAATTATTCAACTGCTCAGGGTTAAAAATAACCAGTCCCAGGGAAGTGACTAGACGCACTTTTTAAATTAAGCTTCAGGAAAAGTCAGGTGAGTTGCATTTGCTCTGAGGGAAGTCATGTGCTCTGCCAAGGTAAGGACCAGAGTGGCCCAGGCTGAAAAAGGCTGAACCTGGAACTTGAAGACGGGGAAGGTAGGGAATCATCGACTGAACCCTGAAAATGAAGAAGTGGAGACATATTTGTAGAGGATCACGAGGGCTTTGGGTTTGACAGGACAGTGCTTGTCCATAGAGAGACATCCAGCCAGCAGCCTGGAGGTTGAGGGAAGAGCCGTCAGACAACGGATGGACAAGGTCACCTTGAGCGCTCAGCCTCACCCCTCGGTCCACTTCCCACCGGCCCCCCCTCCAATAGGTTTGCTGGTGTTACCTTTTAAATATTTCTTGACTCTTCCCTGCCTGCCTGCCTCCCGTGTACAACTCCAGGCCCTCATAAGCTCTTCCTTCTCTCAGGTTTCCCCTGCCCATCTCTGCCCCCTTAAATCCGCCCTTTACATCAGCACCAGAGTCGTTTATCTGAAACAAAATTCCCAGTGTCTCCCTTTCCCGCTTAAGTTTCTCGAATGCCTGTCTCCCTCTCGTTCTTCAACACTCGGCACAAGCATCCTCTCCTCCCGAGCACAGTCGCTGATGCCCCACAATGAGCTGGGTGACCGTGACCCTCGTGCACTTAGAGCTCACGGTGCAGCCTGCCTGACCACACTGAGCGGTAAGTACCTCGTGGCCGCTCCCCAGCACCTGGGAGCTCCGCCCCTGTGCCGGTGCCTGCCGCCCACAGGTGTTGGTTCATCTTGGGAAGGAGGAGGAGAGGGACAAAAAAAAAAGACGCCCAGCGGTGCCTGGGTGGCTCAGTCGGTTGAGTGTCTGACTCTTGGTTTTGGCTCAGGTCATGATCTCAGGGTCGTAGGGTCGAGCCCCACATCGGTCCCCACACTCAGCGTGGAGTCTGCTTGAGATTCTCTCCTCCTCCTCCTCCCTCCCCTTCAGTTCCTCCCACGGCTTGTGCTCTCTCTCTCTCTCTAAAATTAATAGATAAATCCTTAAAAAAAAAAAAAAAAGGAGAAGAAAAAGAAAAAGAAAGAAAGAGGGCCAGATACTAATCTTGAAAACTGTCTACGTATGTTAAGGAATCAGCCAAGATTCCCATATCTGACCGGAAGGGGCTCTGTCTGCTGCTGAGGCAGAAGCCCATGGGAGCAAACTCCTAGCTTTGCCTCATCCTAGTTGGTCAGGCTGCCTCACGTCTCCGGCCTCAGTCTTCTCACTGAAATCGGGCGGTTGGTCTAGATGAACTCCACAGTCCCTCCAGCACTCATTCCGGGGGCACTAAAGTCTGCAGCCCCCTCGCAGCACCCAGGAACTCACATCTTAGAACTTCCTGCGTTGGCCCTGCCTGGGCCTGCCTGTCCGGTCCCTGGGCCTCCCTCATTCAAAGCTGGGGAGAAGCCATGACAGCCTCCTTAGATGGTGGTGACAGTCACGGCCTGGCCTGTGGACTCCACCAACAGCTTTCACTGGGGATTAAATTCGGCTTCTTTTCAGAGATTAAACAGCTGTTTGGGGAAACTGGGTTTACTTCTCATAAACTGCTGAGTCCAGAGGCCATGCCTTTGAACGTTCTTTATTGTCTTCTTTAAAACCTCATTAAATTCCTCTTTCCCCCACTGTTGGAGAGGAGGCCACTAGGCCTTGGGGAGGCACAGTCCCTCCTCCCACAGCAGCTATCCCTCCCTAACTGGGCAGCATCCTCAATGAATAAGGAAGCACCGCTGGGCTCAGATCAGGCATTGAGGCGCCCCTGGGCCCCCTACCGGTGGAGAGAGGAATTGAAGGACACGGTCTCTCCCCAAGTTCTTCAGAGACTAGTAGGAAACACAGGTAAGGAAGAGCTATTGAGGAGGAGGATGATAAAATGAGTACACATCCTAAATTAGTTCTATCGGAGACCTTGTCTTGCGCGATCACCACTGGATTACCTGTGTTCTGTGACAGGCACATTCAAGAGATATCTGTTGAATGAAAGTGTGTTATGTTCCTTGCCATATTCCCAGCTCCTAGAGCAAAACTTGGTTTAATAAATTCTTGCTAAAAGAATGAATGAATAAATGAAGCAGGGCAGGGCTTTGAAGGATGAATAGGAGTTAATCAGCCAGAGAACATAAAAAGAAAGGGGCAGGTGGTGGGGGGCACCTGGCTGGCTCAGTGGGTAGAGCATGCAACTCTAGATCTCAAGGTCATGAGTTTGAGCCCCACACTGGGCGTAGGGTTTAGATTTTTAAAAATTTTTAAATAAAAATTAATAAAAGAAGGGGCAGGAAATTTCAAGGGCACAGAGGATGATATTTACAAAGGCAAATGAAAGCTGAACTTCCAGTGAATAGTGACTTGTTAGAAGTTGCTCAATATTTATCTGAAAATGAACTTAACTAAAGTGTGATAGAAAGTGGTAGAAGACCAGCTAGGTTTTCTCATTTCTTTCCCTTCTACCACCAAAGTATCTGCTTGAGATCATTAACAAAGTCCTAGAGCCCTGAGTTTTTCCACTATATTAATCACAATTGTTTTGTCTGCAAGTGACAGAAATTTAATTCAAGGTAGCTCAAGCAAAAGAACTAGCAAGTGTAAAGCTGATTCTTTCATTCTATGTGTGTATGTATCTATCTTTCTGTCTGTCCGTCTATCAGCTATCTAACCTTGCATCTTTTCCCTTGTAGATAGAGTAGTCCCATCCTCTCCTATTTCAAACAGCTTCCTGTTTGCAGGGAGGGAGACATGCATCTTATGACCTCAGCAGCTCTGGAACCACCCATATAAAAATCCCAGGAAGAGACTGATGGGTTTTGTTTGAGTCGCATGCTTACCCCAGACCAGTCCCTGTGACTTGACCAGCAGGCGTCATGTGCCCTCCCATGACGGACAGTACCGTGACTGACGGACCCAAGAGAAGGAGAGGACTGCTCCTCTCAATGCTGGGTAAGATCAATCCACGTCCTGCCAGGTGTCAGGCAGTCAGCCGGGTGCCACGTGTGGACACAGGGCAGTCGGGGCCTCGTCAGTGTGGGAGAAAGTAAACTCTGAATATGGCTTCTTTCATGGCTGACTGTAACTTCTTTTTTTTTTTTTTAAGATTTATTTATTTGACAGAGAGAGAGAGAGATCACAAGTAGGCAGAGAGGCAGGCAGAGAGAGAGGGGGAAGCAGGCTCCCCGCTGAGCAGAGAGCCTGATTCGGGGCTCGATCCCAGGACCCTGGGATCTCAGGATCCCAGGACCCTCAATCATGACCTGAGCCGAAGGCAGAGGCTTTAACCCACTGAGCCACCCAGGCGCCTCTGACTATAACTTCTTCTCTGGGCCTTAGTTTCTCAATCTGCAAAATGAGTATGTTGGGCTACACTCATCTTCAAAGGTCCCTTCCAAATATGACGTTCTCAGATGTTTATTTACATTTAAAGTCTTGCTTACTTGACTTGGATAATGGCAATATCTGGTTTTTTGCTTAATTAACTCATGAGGTAGGTTTGGATATTTTGTCTTTGTTGTTCTCAGTCATTTCAAAAATACCAAAAATACCAAATCTATTGTTCAGCAGAGGAATCTAACCTTTTTGCCAAAGCACATTTTTCAGTCTCCTTCAGAAGTCACTTATTTAAATCATCACCTTGGGAAGAATGAGATATTTGGGGGTGAAGTGCTTTCAATCGATCCCAATTTATAATGCTGAAGCCCCAACCTTTTATTATTTCTATTTGATGCTGGGAGCTGCAGGAGAGGAAATCATTGCTCCATGTTATTTGGGGCCCATTTGACCTTGGTATGGAATATTCCAAAGTGGGGTCTCTGAGCCTAGAACCTTTGCTGTTTTATATTCATTGAGCTCCGTGATGAGATGCAGGGAAATGACCATCGCGGACACACCAGCCCTTCACCGGTCTCGAACTCTCTTCCTCTTCGGAGCCCGTCCACCTGCCCCTCCCCCATATCCGAGGTCCCGGGCCAGAGCCAGGCGCAGAGGAGGAAAACGAATTTAAAATTTAAATTTTGAATTTGAATTTAAAACCCAAGACGTCTGACTTCTGGTCTCCACGTTCTCTTTCAACACGATTATCCCCTGCCTCCTCTTCCCCTCCAAGCACATTCAGAGCCTCCTTGTCCAGGGCACTAAAACCAAGCCCAAGCCTTCCTCACCCTTAGCTCCCAAACCCTCCTTGGTGACACTGTGACCTTGACCACCAGCAACTCCAGGCCTTTCTATTTTGCTTCCCGCAGCCTCTTGAGTTGGCACTCTGGCTTCCGGGCACCTGCTCTATTTGCAGAGAAAGCTCTTTCCTTAACTCAAGCCTGATAATCGGACTCCCTGAGGGAGCCTCTGACACAGCCGGGCCTTTGTCTGATGGCGGAGGCTGGCTCCCCTCACATATATCTGTGCTCTGTCTGGGGCCCCCCACCCGCAGCCTCCCTCTCCTGCACACAATGGAAGGCCTGTGTCTTTCTCTCACCACTGTGAGGCTGCCGGGGCGGCTGCCAACCCTCGGGGCTGCGGAAACCTTTGCAGCCTGACTGCCGTCGCTGGCAAGGTCAGCAGTTGGGTTGATCCCGGGTCACAGGCCTAGATCCAGCGAGACCACTGGCTCAGGAAAGAGGTGACCGAACTTTCCTCAGAACTCCCCCTCAGGCCCAGCAGAAGCAGCCCGTTCCCCAGAGATCCCAGCTTTCTTCGACTGCCTCAAGAGGCCAAGGCCTGACTTCGACACCAAAAATTTTTGGACTTGGGAAGAATCCTCGATTGTCCTCTTCATCGTTTTTCCAACAAGTCTAATACAAACCAATCCATCCATTTTCATCTATTCTTTTATTCGTAAAAATATTTATTGGACTCTTACTATATTCCTGGATAATTAATGAAGCTGATCTGCCTTTTCAGAGCTCTCCTGTTCCCCATGCCTCAAAGCCCACCGTAAATGCTTCCTCAAACAACACAGTTCTCCTAGAACTGCTATTTTAATTCCGTTTGGTAGCAGAACCTTCCAGCACTCACGGCTCCCCGCTGTCTCCAGCACTCAGGCCTTCCTGGGCTGACTGCTCCAGGCTGGGAGGGAAACACCCGGAGTCAGAGTTTCTTATTCTCCGCTCCTCACCCAGATTCCTGGATCCGTCAGCCTTTCCAGTCCATCCTTTCTCACAGGACACCTCTGCCCTCGCTCATCGGGTACTTCGTTAGCAACCCGGTCTGTCTGCGTCCTGCTGCTCTGGCCTTCTCAGTCTGATAACCAGATTCATCTTCCCACCAAAGCACCACGATCATGCCTTGTGCAGACTCTCACACGCATTCATGTCTACTGCTTGGAGGATTTTTTTCATTCAACAAGTATTTGTTGAGCCCCTACCATATTCCACTGACTCTGCAAGACCGCTGAGGCTATAATGACGAGCAAAATATAAATGCAGTCTGGACAGAGAGACAAAAATGGGCTGGGAAGGTGGTAAGGGATCTATCAGGAAAGGGTTTCCAGAGAGGGGGGACAGGTAACCCGAATAAAAACTCCCTTGCCTGCACTCAAGGTCTATTCTTGTCCTCCAAGCTGAGCGTGTTTGCTTTGAGTCCGCCACTCCACCACCAGCTCAAACACCCTGCCCCTCCCACCTTCCTCCTTCCTCCTCTATTGTGAATTGTTTGTCCATATGTGGAACGCAAATCCCCAACTAAGTGAGAAATTCCAGCAGGGCAGGACCGGCAGCCTTTGAGCCCAGCCCAGCCCCGAGGTCCGCACCGCGCTGGTCCACGTGATGTGTTATAAACCACGTTAGGCATTCCGGCGGAGCCCCTCGGTGTTACAGCGGGGCAGGGCGAAGGTCGTCCTCCTAAAGATAACATTTCCCCACCAATCAGAGGACGCGCACAAGTGGGACTGAGCTGGGCCACTTCCCGGCCTGGACCTTAACAATACTGCTCACACTCTCGTCCAGGCCCTCTTCCCTCTTCTGGCGAACATGCAGATGTGGCTGTGGCCCCTCCTTGACCATGACCTGCAAAAGAAATCAACATCCCGGTTCCTTAAGCCATTGCATTGTTGGCTCCCTCTTTTAGAGCAGACTAGCCTTACCCCAACTAATGCAACTGCCAACATGTCAGCTTTCCAGCTGCCAATGGTAGGGAGGGTGGATGCTACAAACACTGTGTCTGCAATCAGCAGAAGCTAAGACCCACTTTGCCACAGACCCCACAGGTGCCCCGGGGAGGCTGAGAGCTGGTGTTCCACACGACCTTTGCACTCTTGTTTTTCTGATCCTTCCCTCTTCCCCAGGAGCTGCCTGAGGCTTGCGGACAGCTGTGTCCTCAGAAACATTGGAGCCTCAGAGTAGAACGTGACTCAGGGGATCCAATTCCTGACGATCCACCTGCTTGGCTCTTCTCTCGAGAGTTTTTGCTGTTTTAAGACCTAAACTCAGTCATCTCAACCCTGGTTTAGGACCTGGATCAGACCAATGCCTCCTGCCAAAAACAAATATCCTATAATGTCCCCTTTGTGTTCCTGAAATTAAATTTCTATTACCCACCTCCACACAATTCTGAAAGTTAGTATCATGCCCTAATGGAAATATCAAGGAGAAATAAAATGAAAGTCGCTTGTGATAACAGCATGTGTTTCAGTACAGAAAGGTTTGGTGGGACTGCTTTAGGAGCCAGCGGGGAAGCATGAGCCGCTCCGGGGTCGGAGCGGAAGCCCCGCGCATCTGACAGCTGCGAATGCAGCCTGGCACAGCCGTGGGATTCTGGAAGCTCATGGGCCACAAGCAGCATTGCCATCAGGGATCCAATCTTTCTGAAAGGTGACCAGCTCTTGGGAACGTGCTCCCCACCTCCAAATCGAGTCTTTCCTTGATTTCCACAACGGTCGCCTTCCTGGAAAACTTTGTGTATTTGAAAATGTGCAACAAATACTTTATGAGTAAAATAGAGTTCAGTTTTAGGCTCAGGTCATCCCAAAACACGTTCTGCACTCTGGCACACACAGCAGGCACCCAGCAGTCATTCAGGGCAGAGGATAGAGAGTTCTTGGTCGGGGACACCGTCTGGAGCATTTTAGGCCGTTTAGCGTCTCTACCCTTTCCCCCACTGAGTGCTGAGAGCGTCCCGACCCAACCCTTAAGAAAACCCAACACACCCACACATTTCCAAAGGCCCCCTTCGGGCAGATGCTTCCTCCCCCACGAGAACCATTGCCTCAAACCAAGAAGACACACAGAGAGGTGAAGGCCATATTGAAGCTTTTCCTGAAGATGACTTGAGTTTTTCTTCACAGCTTGCTAAAAATGAGGCATCGCCTCATCTCGATTTTCTGTGACTATCTGGACTTGCTAGACGTTTGTTCAGGGAAGAAATCAGCAGTGTTCAGAAGAGACCTCCAGGCTTCGGGTGGTGCTCGTTCCCCCCCGTGGCTCTGGAGGAGAGGGCTTACCTCCCAGCCTCTGTGTTTAGAAAGGACGTATAAATGGCTGGAACGGAAAGCCAGTTCTCGCATCCCTCTCATCTCCTATTAATAGTCTCTTGCAGTGAGTCGCATGGAGACGTTGACTGACTGCCTCTGAGAGCGTGTTCACCTAAAATGCCATTTTTCCATGTTGCTGTGATGCCAGGCAGCCAAGATGGACACCATTTCTCAAAGAAACATGCCTGTAAATCAGGTTTCACCTGGGCTGGGGTGGGGCCCAAAACACCAGTCAGCCCTCCTCAGATTTAGGAAACTGGGGGGCTTGAGTGCTTGGTCTTCTGGATCCTTCCAAAGAGACCAGCCTCTTAGTTTCCCCTTGTCAAAGAAACCCCCATTTTCTCCACAGGCCTCTGTGTTGCCTGAACTCCTATATGGCTCCCTAAATGAACTTGCGGACAAGTACTGCTGTGCTCACAGATGTAGGCCCTGAAGGAACAGTGACAGGGGAAAGTGAGCCAGATGTCCTTCCTGTCGGGAGCGTAGGGCCAGGCGGCTCCTCCTCGGCCCTCAGATCCTGATCGCCCCTCCCCCGAGTCAGCGTCTCACCTTCCTCACCGCATGCCACCCCGTCACCTCATTTCCTCCTCTGTCCTAGGCCATTTTTAACTGTCTGACCGGGAAGGATCCAACCTGACAGGACAATTAAATATTAATACCGTGATTGAAGAGTCTGTGTGCAAATCAATTAAAAATAGGACTTGTGGAGCTGAGACATTTCAACCTATTTTTCCTTCCTGTCAGGAAAGCTCTTGCCGGGGAGCTCAGACCCCAGGGCCCTGAGGCGGGGATTGAGCCTAGAAGGTGCCCACAGGTTCTGCCGGTGAGGCAGTCAGTCACTACCCTCCTCGGATGAGGGCGGGTGAAGGGGCTGATGTGGCCTTTCTCCTACCGCGAGGGGCAGGGACCCCTTGAACAGATGCCTCCTCCATCAAAGTCTGCCTCGGGACAAGCTGCCGCCCTCGGGACTCCCATCCAGTGCCAGCTCGCCTCAGATGTTTGTAAGTATTTGCTTGTTGTGTTTGCATTGCATCCTAGAATGTGAGGGAACACACTGAGGGCAGGGACTGTCCTCTTCATCTTTCCACGCAGATCCCCACCCAGTTTCTGGAAACTGGTACACAATTAATAAATCTCTGTGCAATGAATCAACATGGCAATGAAATCTGCCACTTTGTTATGCTTCCTTGTTTCTAATGAAAATCTGTCAAATGACAATTATTAATAGCTTAGCTCTTCTACCCCCTTCCAGCCTGACTTGAGGTGGCATCTGGGTGACAATATAAGGTACAGAATTTGGCTCTGAGCTTTCTGGAAGCCCAGGCTAAACGGGAGACAATATAAGTTATTTTCTTGCCCAAAACAACACAAATTGGTCAGCAGGGCAGACTTTTCCTGAAACTCTGCCCCTCAAGGGGGATTTGTTATGTCAGTCCTTACACAGAAGTCCCAATGTGTCACTGCTGTTCCTCACGTAAGCCACACTCGTTCCTGCCACAGGACTTGTCCTTCTGCCTAGAATGTCGGCATGGAACTTCTCAACACGTGCTTCCCTGCTCCAGTGTCCCCTCGGAGCAGCTATCCCTGCCTCTTCTCCCCCTTTTTTATTTCTCTGCATTGCACTTACCCCTCCAAAATCATCTTACTTCTTTGCTTGCTTGCAGTCTGTCTCCCTCGAAAGACTGTAAGCTTCATGAGGGCAGGAATTTTGTCTGTTTTGTTCATTGCTGTACCCGAAGCCCCTCCAGTAGCACTTGGGACCTAGCGGGCATTAAATATATATTGCCTGAATCAACCAGGGTTTGAAGAAAGCACAGAAACATTGTTTTAAAAGGAAACTCTGGTTTTGGACACCCTCTGACAAGTTCGAGATAACATGTTCCAGGCTCTGCTTTCTTGTCACAATCTCATACAGGGATAGAACAGGGAGGGTCTATAAATGGATAACATCAACAACTTCCTGGGTCTGTCATCTGCCTCAAACATCAGGGGGCCTAAGATGAGCTTTGACAATTCTTCACTCAAGGTCAGTTCTTCTTTTTCACATGTATGGATATATTCTATAGAAAGGGTCGCACTGTGTTGCCCAGGCTGGAGTCCAGTGACGAGTCACAGGCACGTTCCCACAAATGATTAGCCCGGGAGTTTTGACCTGCTCTGTTTCCAGTGTGGGCTGGTTCACCTCTCCTTAGACAACATGGTGGTTGCCTTCTCCCAGGAGGGCACCATCTCAATGCCAGACTTCGTGTGGACCCCCAGTCGGCACGGCGCTCTCTAGGCCAGCACTCCTGGGCTCAGGTGGTCCTCCTGCCTCAGCCTCTCAAGGAGTGGGGACCACAGGTGCCACCACCACACCCAGCGTCAACTCCTCATTGGCCTCCAACAAGTACTCTAATAGAGCTCTTCAAGTCTGCCTAAAGTGAGAGCCTTCTAGATGGCCAATGAGGCAAATTCCTATTCACCTGCAAATATTTAAGAACTGGACTTACAGTCTCATCCGCAGAAAAGTCAACCATCTTCAGCAGAAACATGGCTATTGGCAGAGAGCCTCAGTTCTTTCCCACAGGATCTCTCCACAGGACCCCCCTTGAGGGTCTTCATGACATGCTAGCTGGCTTCTTCTACAGCAAGTGATCCAAGAGAGAGAACAAAAAGGAAGCCCCAGTGACTTCTATGACCTAGTCTTGCGGCCATACGCTTTTACTTCCACCAGATTCTATTTGTTGGAAGTAAGTCACTAAGTTCAGGCCATACTCAAGTGAAGGGGAATTAAGCTCCACCTCTTAAAAGGAGGGGAATCAAACCACTGCATCATCGGACGTGCACCAAATAGCCTCAGCCGGAGAAATATATACGACAGCCATTACCAATCAGAGAAGTTCCTGATCGTGTGAGAGGGGCCACAATGTACTGACGAGATCATGAATAGTAATTAGACCTTCCAGGACTCAAATCTCTAATCCACCACCTACCAGCTGGATGAATCTGAGGAAGACACTTACCTTCTCAGAGCTTTTGTTTTCTTTTGTTTAAAACGGAGATGATGTTACCTAATATGGTGACGTGTTATGAGAAATAGAGAAAATGCATGTCAGCCTCTTTCTGGACACACAGTAACTATTCATGAAATGACAGGTGTTATTAAATTATACTGAGACACTTCTTCAATTTTTGAAGAATTATGAATTGATTGGTATACTGTACAGTATAGAAAATGGATTAACTGCTTGAAAAGAATTATTTAAGATATATCACATATTTGCTACTATCCAATACAATGATTTTGGTTTGATACTCAGCTCCTCCTTCTGGGATATTTATGTGTATGTGTGTGTGTGTGTATACCCTGCCTAATTCTCCAAACACTCAAGGCTAACAAAATATCAATTGCAAAATGAATACATTAAAAATGAAATTTTAAGGAGCACCGAGGTGGCACAGTTGGTTAAGCATCTGCCTTCAGCTCGGGTCATGATCTCAAGGTCCTGGGGTCGAGCCCTGCATCGGGCTCTCTGCTTAGTGGGGAGTCTGCTTCTCCCTCTCCCTCTGCCCCTCCCCCCACCGGTTTTCTCTCTCTCTTTCTCTCTCTTTCAAATAAATAAATAAGAGCTTTAAAAAATGACCTTTTAAAAATACAAAAAGAAACAAACTCGGGAATATGCAAAGCACAAATCAAAAGAGCAAAAAAAGGCTAAAATGAGGGGGTGAAATAAAAATGTGAGGCAAGATTTAGCCTCAAAACTTTGTTCGTTGGAACCCAGATTAACATCCTGCAGAACAAAGCAAATGCCGGCCCAGCCTGTCTCCAAGATTCCTTCCAGCTCAAGGATTCCATGGTTTCAGGTCTTTAAAAAAGCAGCGGTAGGATAAGGACTTTGAAATCAGAACACCTAAACTTGATTTCAAGCTCTGCCTCTTGCTAACTGGAAAAGCTGGGGATGGTCAGTCTTTCAGACCCTCAGTCTTCTTAGCTATGAAATGGGGGATCGTGATGTGATCTGTGTCATTATGCTGTGGTGAGAATCACAGCAGGTCATAAATGCATGTGAAAGCAACTTACAAACTGGACATGGCCTACTTATATTAGCTGTTACTATTATAAATTAAAAATGAAACAGAACAAAACTAGAAATCAGATTTGATCCGTTTCATATCACCAAGTCATCTGCTGGCAACCGCTTTCCTATGTCCCTGCCTGTTCTTAATATGCCAGAGTAAAGATGTATATTTTTTTTAAAGATTTTATTTATTTATTTGACAGCGAGAGAGAGAGAGAGAGAGAGATCACAAGTGGGCAGAGAGGCAGGCAGAGAGAGAGGGGGAAGCAGGTTCCCTGCTGAGCAGAGAGCCCGATGCGGGGCTAGATCCCATGACCCTGAGATCATGACCTGAGTCGAAGGCAGAGGCTTTAACCCACTGAGCCACCCAGGCACCCCAAGATGTATATTTTTAAAAGAGAGCAAGTCCTATAAATTTTCTTCCTCTTTTTCAGATCGATTCTTTTTTTTTTTTTTAAGATTTTTTTATTTATTCATTTGAGAGAGAGAGAGAGCTCTCAAGAGCACCAGCAGGGGGGAGGGCTAGAGGGAGAGGGAGAAGCAGACTCCCCGCTGAGCAGGGAGCCCCATGTGGGGCTCGATCCCAGGACCCTGCGATCGTGACCTGAGCTGAAGGCAGACACCCAACCCACTGAGCCACCCAGGTGTCCTTCGGATTGATACTTTTTTTTTCTTTTTTTTTTTTTGCAAAGGTGGGGGTGGGGGGAGGTCCGGATTGATACTTTTGATGTCATTTCAACTTAGTATATGTGTGGCGGGAAGGGAAATGAATTAAAAACAAACGATTCGTTTTTCTACCGAGCAACCCTCTGGTTGATGAGTCCCTCTGGTTGGGGCTTTTCATTCAATGCCAAAGGCTGGTGATCCAACTGGAAACAGAACAGAAGACAAAGGAGACTCTTAGAAGAAATTCCTCAGAGAGAGCTAAATTCTCCTACAGCAAATCCAATACAGACGGTCCTAAGACACAGCTCTTCAGGGGAAAAATCGTCCTGGTCTATCCAAAGCAGCTCTCTTCCTAAGGAGAAAAAAACAGTGCTTTTTCACACCACATGCTGGTGGCTGGTGACAAAGAGTCATCCTGACCCAGACTACACCTCCTGCCTTCTGCACATAATAAATAATATAAATTTATATCATGAAAAAAATCACATCCCAAATTCTTCCACCCTGTTTATTATTCTCCATGGTCCTTATCCAAACCATGACTCTTGGTCAGTTCAAAATAACATCTTCTATTTAGGCAGTGTTTTTAGTTTTTAAAGAATTGCATTTTTAATTTTACAAAGAAGTTGAAGGTCTAATATTGAGTCTGCAATGATGCAACTTTCTCTCTCTCTCTAAGATTTATTTACTTATTTGAGGGTGAGGGAGAGAGAAAGCCTAAGTGCACGCACAGGGCAGGTGAGGAAGAGGGAGAGAAGCAGATTCCCTCTTGAGCGCAGAGCCCAACTAGGGGCTTGATCCCCCGACCCTGAGATCATGACCTGAGCCAAAATCAAGAGTCGGACGCTTTGTATTTCCCTGATGCCAAGTGATGGGGAGCATTTTTTCATGTGTCTTTTGGCCATTCGTATGTCTTTGGAGAAATGTCTCTTCATGTCTTTTGCCCATTTCTTGATTGGACTATTTGTGCGTTCTGTGTTGAGTTTGATAAGTTCTTTATAGATCTTGGATACTAGCCCTTTATCTGATATGTCATTTGCAAATATCTTCTCCCATTCCCTAGGTTGCCTTTTAGTTTTGTTGGCTGTTTCCTTTGCTGTGCAGAAGCTTTTTATCTTGATGAAGTCCCAATAGTTCATTTTTGCTTTTGTTTCCCTTGCCTTTAGAGATGGGTCTAGCAAGAAGTTGTTGCAGCTGAGGTCACAGAGGTTGCTGCTGCCTGTGTCTCCTCTAGGATTTCGATGGATTCCTGTCTCACAGTTAGGTCTTTCATCCATTTTGCGTTTCTCTTTGTGTATGGTGTAAGAAACTGGTCCAGGTTCAGCCATCAGAAAGGATGAATACTTAACATTTACACTGACATGCATGGAAATGGAGGGTATTATGCTGAGTGAAATAAGTCAATCAGAGAAAGACAATTATCATATGATCTCACATATGTGGAATACCAGAAATAGCACAGAGGATCAAAGGGGAAGGGAGAGAAAACAATGGGAAGTCATCAGAGAGGGAGAAAAACCATGAGAGACTCTTAACTATAGGAAACAAACTGAGGGTTGCTGGAGGGGAGGTGGGGGGGTGGGGGGTTGGGTAACTGGGTGATGGGTGCTAAGGAGGGCACGTGGTGTGATGAGCACTGGGTGTTATATGTAACTGATAAATTATTGAACACTACATCTGAGACTAATGATATACTATATGTTGGCTAATTGAATTTAAATTTTAAAAAATGAAGAAAAGAAAAGTCGGATGCTTAATCGACTGAGCCACCCAGGTGCCCACGCAATGAAGCAACTTTCTCATTTGATTTTTTTCTGTAAGAATATTTCAGATTCTGACTGAATCACTGACTTCACGTTGAAGGACATTCTTGGACAGGCTGGTTCTGGGATTTCAGGGAAAGCGTTATAACTTAAAAAATGAAGCAGCTCTCCTCCCAGGGGGCACCATGGGGCCCCCGCAGGTGCGGGATGATGGCAGCAGCAGCAGCAGGAAATGATGGTTTCCTGCATCTTATTCCATGTCTGGTGTAAAATCAAAAGCCCAGCTTCTGCATTTCTGAAATGTCCTGGTTGCTGAAATCCTATCACAACTTTTCTTTTCTCCTTTCAGTTTTATGGAAAACGTGGTGCATTGGCACGGGGAGAAAAATGTAACCCATGAAAATAAATGAAGGAAACCTCATTTAAAATGGAGCACAGAGCCCTGAAGGGGGAGCTCTCACCCACCTGCGTCTCCTTGCTGCCTCAGAACCAGCAGCAGGAGATAAGAATTATTTCCACAAGGGAAGATATGTCTCACATAGGAATTTTATCTCCTGACTTTTTTTTTTTAAGTTTGTTTATTTATTTATTTATTTTAGTTAATCTCTACACCCAAGTGGGGCTCGAACTTAGGACCCTGCGATCCCATGCTCTTCCGACTGACCGAGCCAGCCACTTGCCCCTCTCCTGCTTGTTAAGAAAAGGAAGGAAGATCCCTCCCTGCTGGCAACGAGCACCCGCCACCACTTACAGCCAATGGGAAACCGCTACAACCTAACTCTGGTTTCTTTTTTTTTTTTTCCCCAAATACTTTTATTTTATTTTTTCAGTGTTACAAGATTCATTGTTTATGTACCACACCCAGTGCTCCATGCAATACGTCCCCTCCTCAATACCCACCACCAGGCTCGCCCATCCCCCCACCCTCCTCCCCTCCAAAACCCTCAGTCTGTTGCTCTGAGTTCACAGTCTCTCATGGTTCTTCGCCCCTCCGATTTCCTCCAATTCACC
Organism: Potos flavus; assembly: GCA_028534135.1. Classification (NCBI taxonomy): domain Eukaryota; kingdom Metazoa; phylum Chordata; class Mammalia; order Carnivora; family Procyonidae; genus Potos; species Potos flavus. The sequence continues at coordinate 19,744,617 of CM052893.1, read as the reverse complement.
CCCTAACTCTGGTTTCTTTTGTTCAAAACAACCCACCCCAGTTTCCTCCCAAAACCTAGTAAAAAGCTGACCTTCCCTGGGTCTCTTTGGACCGGGTTGTGGTTCACCATCACTTGCTTGTCCTCTGCTATGCCCAAATAAATTCATTTTTTAGCTTAAATAAAATCGCTCTTTGCTCTGTTTAAACTTAACAAACCTCTCTTCATTTTGCTGAAACCCAGAAAGGCTTTATTATAGCTGCACCTGTAGACTTGGGTAGACTCGGACAAACCTCACCAAAATAGAAAATTCCATTGGTAAATTGTTTTGACATGTGCTCTCTGAAGAAACTGCAAAGGCCTTCTGTTTCATCATTGGGTGGTTTTTCCCCATCGAAACTCATATCCTATTTTAAACTGTTTCATCTTAAAATGACGAAGTAGCCCCTTAGGCATAATATAGTGTCCATGGTTTTAATTTGTTTATTAAAAAATAATTGGTCTCTCAAGTAGCATTAGGTCTGAAAAAGAATGCTGCTGGATTAGTGCTTTATTTTCCAATCTTTAAAATTCTACAGTGTAATTATTATTTCCCCGTTTTTCAAGCGAGACCCTTCATTATTAGCATAACTCTCTAGCCCCAAGATGTGCAGTAACATCAACCTTGGTGTTGAAATTTAGGGCTGTCTGATTCTAAAGTCTCCTGTACATCATGCTGACTTTCTCACAGCAACAGAACAGGAGCGCTGAGTTCCAAAAATTCCAGAAAGAAGCCTCAGACATCATCTGCCGACAACTCCATTCCATGGGAGGAATTGGACCCAGAGAAGTGAAATGACTTGCTCCCATTCATGGAGCTAGTTAGGTGACAAGCGTCATCACTTCTCAGCATCTCCTGACTCTGAGTCTCTTCCTGTACAGTAAGACTCGGTGTGAGATTTTGTTGGGAATCCCCTTACAAAGGAATACGTGAGGAAAAAGAGCATTCGTTCTACTAGGATCTGTTTGACACATAACGCTGCTAAATGTGTGGGGTTTCTACACCAAGCACTTCTCTAGTCCTCTGCAGACATCAGCTGGGTATCCTAGCATTTAATTCAATCCTGACCCTACCTGGTTAGTGCAGACCCCACTGGTTAAGGGCTCGGTGCCACAAGACCGGCATCAACTTCAGACACCAACTACAAGTGGTGTGTCCCAGGTCGTCCACACTTCAGTCCAACTAGGCTCCAAATTGGGGGTTCCCATGACCCCCTCTGCCTCAGCTTGATAATCTGCTATTAAGGGCTCACAGAATTCAAAGAAACACTTTACTTACTATTATCAGTGTGTGATAAAGGATATTATAAAAGATACAAATGAACAACCAGATGAAGGCAAGGCGTACATAGGACAAGGTCCGGAAGGGTCCTGAGCACAGGAGCTTCTTCTGTCTCCATGGATTTTGGGGGGGAGACTACCCTCTTGGCATAGGGATGTGTTCACCAATCCAGAAGCTCTTTCTGAACCTCATTGTTTAGGGTTTCTGTAGAGGTTTCATTACTTAGCCATGATTGATTAAATCATTGGCAATTGGTTTATTCACTTAATTCTAGACCCTCTCTCCTCCCCAGAGTTGTGGGTGGGGAAGGGCTAAAACTTCCAACCTTGGAATCACCGGAATCACCACTTGATTCCTCTGGCAACCAGCCCCCACCCCAAAACTATCTAGGGACACTCCTTAGGTCACTTCATTAGCATAAACTTAGGTAGGATTGAAAGAAGCTTATTATGAATAACAAAAGTTGTCCTTCTCAACACTGCCGCTCTGGAAAGAAAACTTTTAGAATCTCTTGTTCCAATAACCTGGTTGTAGACCAAATGTACATTTTTTTTTAAAGATTTTATTTATTTATTTATTAAGAGAGAGCATGTGAGCCAGGGGAGGGGCAGAGGGAGAGAGAAAATCCCAAGCAGGCTCCACACTCAACCAGGAGCCCACACAGGGCTGGATCCCATGACCCCAAGATCATGACTTGACCTGAAATCAAGAGTCGGATGCTCAACCCACTGAGCCACCCAGGCGTCCCCAAATATATATTTCTTATATCAAAATATCACACACCCCATCTACATAAAATTGTGAATATGTGCAAAGAGATGTATGAAAGAGGATCTCTAAAACATTAATGGTGAATATCTCCAGATGGTGGGATTTCAGATAATTTCAATCTTCTTCCTCATACTTCTTTGAATATATATATATATATTATATTTATATAAACATATATAAATACAATATATATATGATATATATATATAGCATAACATGCAATAAAGGCAGACACTCAATTAACAACACTATGTGTGATCTTTCTAACATTCTCACGTTCATATGACAATATACAAACACATACAAATGTATATAAGGTTGCCAATATTTGCTTTACAAAAATGTTTTCCCCTCATACTTTCTCTAAAGTTTGCTTTTGTCACTTGAAAACATATTGTGAAAATCTCTCCAAGTCAATTGGCAAAGCTCAAAGTCATTCTATTTAAAGATTGCATAATATTACCAGGTTGGAAATACACCATGATTTTACTCACTCTTTCCCCTTTTGATAGGTCCTCATCTTGTTTCATGCTGTTTGCCAAAACAAACAAGGCTGCAGTGAATATCCTTGTACTAGTGGCTTTATTTCTACAGGATAGACTCCCAGGAGTTGAACTGCTGAGACAAAAAGCATTAGATGGACTTAAAATGTGTAGAGATATTGTCGGAAGCCCCTCCAAAAATGATCATAACATTCCACGTTTCCACTAGCAATAACTCTCTTCTGATGAATTCCAATGGATTCCCACCAGCAGTGTAGTCACACTTTTCATGTTTGCCAACCTGATCGGTAAGGAGTGCTATTGCTCTAGTGTTCTCATTTGCATTTCCCTAACTCGTAACATTAGCCAATACTTACACAATGCTTTACTCTGCACTGGGTTTACTATGTGTCGCATACTGTATGGGGCACTTGACATAGAATAGCTCTTAATCCTTACAACAATCCTGTGAGACAGGTATTTTGAGTATCTCCACTTATAAGATGATATGACTGGGGCACAGGAAAGTTCAGTAACTTGGCCAAGGTCACACTACCAGCTAATCTGCCTCTAGAAAAGTTTAACCACTCCGATCGCTACACTAGGCTCCAATATCTCATGCATTCATGGATTTTTGGAATCGCTTTTCCAAAAACTACGTATTTGTATCTCTAACCCATTTTTCTATTGGAATGCATTTTGACTCTTAAGCTAAAGAATTTTTGATATAGTAGGTATTAACTATAAATTCTTAATCTCTAATCTTTCTTTTTTTTTTAATCTATAATCTTTCTTGCAAATACTTTCCCTTAAATGTATCATTGGTTTTTTTATTTTGTTTATGGTATATTTTACAATGCAACAGTTTTAAAACTTTGTGCTGTCAAATGACAAAGCAAAACAATTTAGTAAGGAGTTTGATGTCCTTTATTCAAGGGAAAATGACCCATAGCTTAGAGGCAGTGCCTCACAAGCACGGGAGCATTTTCCTGAGGAATTTTGGGCAAGAGCAAAGCTTAGAATCAGAAGAGAAACTTGGAAACAGCATGACTGACTAGAAGCTTGGGGATTTCCTGATAAGGCTAGCAGGTCCTATTTTCTAGGGTAAAGTAAGCTAGCCAATGCTGAGTTGGAGGATTGTGATTAGTGTGTTAAATTTCCTTGACAGGCATCTCCCAGAAAGTCCAGGCTGACCTCGGTTTAAATTTGTGACATGGGCTGGGGTGGGGGAGGGGTTGGTACTGGAAAGGGGCCTCCATTTGGTGGATCCCAATATTTATCTTATGCATCTATCATTCATATATACATATATATGGCTTCTCGTCCTTTCTTAATAAAAATACCCTCCCCAACATGCAGGTTTTAATATACATGCCAAAGCCTCTATTTAAGCTTTCTTTTTATTGTTTTAGGGCTTCATAAAATCAAAACTTCATTTTTGAATATGGTGTGAGGGAGGGATCCAGCTTTACTTTTTTCTAGATGGAAGCACGTGGTGCCAGCACCATTTATTATATTATATCAACCTTCCTTTCCCTACTGGATTAGAATACTACGTTTTCATATCATATATTATATGGTTATGTTTACTGAGATCTATTTCTGGGCTCTTTCTGTTGTTCCAGGGATTTTATTGATTTAAAAAAAATCCCTATGCTACAATGTACTGCTTGTATTACTGTGGCAAACTGCTGGGGACTTTTTAAGCATTGTTTGCATGACATCCAGAGCTGGGAGGCAGAGAGGAGAGGTCCTTGTAAGAGCAAATTGCAAGTATGAGACAGTAAAAAGGAAATGGGCCATGTCTGGGCAGCTCAACCAGACAATTTTGTGAGGTTTAACAACCCAGAACCTGCTAAGAAATTCCTGTGCAATTTGGAATTCCAGTTCCTGTGAACCTTCCCCACCCCACTCTCACCTTGTGGGTGTAAAATGCACCCCCCCATGAAGGGGGTAGTTCTTCCACTTTGAGTAATGCTGCAAAGGGGTAGATCCTAGGACCAGAAATGGAGCCTGGGAAGCCTGATCTTGTGCTGGGCTGAGGCACAGAGCATTTTCTTCTCTCCCGTCCTCCTTCTGATGGTTGGACCTGGACAGAAGGCAGCACGCAGGGCTGGCCGCCCAGCTGGTGAGCTAGGCCACAAGACTCTGTAAGAGCCCCCAGGACAGGCCCACCCCCGCCCATGTGCTCTGAAAATGGTCACATCTAGCTCTGGTTAGGACACATTCCCTACTGGATCCTACTTCCCTTCTGAGGCCCTCAGCCCTTTAGAAAGTTCCTCTTAAGAGCAGCAAGGCTGAAGGGAGAATTAAGGGAGCTACTCCCAGAGGGGGATGGAGCAGAAAACCCTCCTGTGGGGGTGCAGTCAGCCCTGGCCTCCAGGGGTCCACACCGGCAGGGTCCACCTTGCCTGCAGAAGACCTCCTGGCCGGGTCATTCCCTCTCTGGGCGCCTCTGATCTGGGGCCTGAGAGAGGCAGCTTCTAAGAACCCTGCCAAGTGACACAGGACACCTGGATACGAACCTCTTGTAGAGTTTTTCCACCTGGTCGGGGGAGCCCTTACGGAGTGCGCATTGAAGTTCTTTCTGTGCCCTATCTCTGCCCTCCCCCCCCCCCCCACAGTGTTGCTCTCAAATAAACATCCCGAAGCCCAAACTCTGTCCTCCCTTCTGCTTCCAGAGAACCCAGACTGCCGGGGTGAAGGGCAAAAGGTGCAGACACAGTCGGTGGGAGAGGATTATGGCCTGTCCCTAAGCACCTGAGAGTAGGGGTTCCCAGAAGTCGGTGCTGGGGCCAAGTTCCCATTCTGAGGCAGGAGGCCGAGGGTCTTCTTAATTCGGGTATTAATACAGTATTTGATAGGCGTGGCCTGAGTTTCCATTTCCAAGCACAAACTGGTTTCTCATTAATATCTAAAAACCCCATTTTCCTTCTCTGGTTTCTTCCTTCTTTCCATGGTACGGGAAAGTAGAGCCTTCCCGTGAAAACTTTCAGAAGTGAAATGGGGTAACGTGAACAGTATTCTCTGCTCTCTGAAACTTCGAATTAGTCCACTTTGCTTTTACAAAATACCCACCTTAGAACTTGTTTTCGCCAACCAAAAGAAATCCGGAGAACATTTACAGAAAAAAACCATTATGGTACCAGTATAGGTCTTGTGTAAAAGTGAAGTAATGAAGCTTGAAATTTTGGAAAATGAGGGATATCTGTCTACCTTTCACTATTCCTCCCCCCGCTCCATGTTCACAGTCCCATAGGGCAAGGCCTGTTTCTGCCAACCCAAATTCATGTGTTGAAATCCTAACCCCCCGAATGTGATGGTACTTGGAGGGGGGCCTATGAGAGGGGGTTAGGTTATGAGGGTGGAGCCCTTGGGAATGAGATTCTAAGAGAGACCCTAGAAAAATCCCTAGCCCCTCCACCATGGGAGAACCCAACGTCAAGACGGCTGTCTCTGAGACAGGACATGGGCGCTCACCAGACACAAAATCTGTAGACTCCTTGAAGTTGGACTTCCCAGCCTCCAGAACTGTGAAAAATACACTTCTCTGGTTTATAAGATGCCGTCGTCTCTGGTGTTCTTGTTACAGCAGCCCCAATGAACTAAGTCAACACAGAATCTTTATGCTTTTGTTTTTCTCTTTGAAATCCCTTAAACTCCATGCATTTTTATGAGACCACAGGTGTATTACCCACCATAAATAGGGCAGTGGCAGTTCAAGGAAGAACCCTGAGCCGGGAGTTCAATGCCTCTGATTCTGGATTTGGGGAAAGTTCCTTACCTTGCCTCAATTCCTTACCTGCCAGATAGAGAAGGCGGATCCGAAATCTGGGCTCCCCTCTAGCACAGAGACCTACGCCTCTGGTCCTTACCACACAGAAGGACGGCTTCTTGTGCCGTGTTGGAAGAGCGCCTTCTGGTTGCGTCCATTCTTCCACCCCTTCCCCCAGCTCCCCTTGGGCAGGGATATCTCTCCAACCCTGACCTTCCCATTCACTCACACTAACGTGTGCTTGTCCTTCTGGATGAAGAGCGTTCCCATCTTCTGCTGTCTCCTCCTCAAGCCCTGTCGTTTCTGTTTTCGGAGAATAAACAAAATCTCTGCTGGTTTGCCTTTTTAGTTCCCCCATGCCTACCCTTCCCTATTCCTCCTTCCAGTTAAAGCCGCAGCAATCGGACCAGGAATTTCAGCTCATGTTTATCACATACCATCTTTACAACATTGATTAATGCTACACAAGCCCTCAGAAACATGGTCCGCAGGCCTCCAACCGCTCTCAGAAGAAGCACCGCCTGGGGCGCCCGGTCGGCTCCTTAGGTTGAGCGGCTGACTCTTGATTTCAGCTCAGGTCATGATCTCAGGGTCCTGGGATCGAGTCCCACGTGGGGCTCCGAGCTCAGCAGGGAGTCTGCTTGAGAGCCTCCTTCTCCCTCTGCCCCTTCTCCGCTCATGCTCTCTCTCAAAATACATAAATAAATCTTAAAAAAAAAAGAAGAAGAAGAAGAAGAAGAAGCATAGCCTGTCTTCAGATTGTCTCTACCAATGGCGTGCTGGAAAAATACATAAATAAATCAGCAAATAAATAGCCCTGGTTTGTAGCATTTGCTGATTTGCCATTTCAGTGGTGTAAATACTCCCACTACAACAGATTTCAACCTACTGATGGCTTCATAACCTTTGACAACCAGCTTGAAAGTCCCTGAGTATTTAACAGTTGGCTTGTAAGGGCCTGTAAGAGCCGGATGCAGTCCCACAAGGGCAGGGCTACCCTACAATTCTCCAAGGCACCCCAACCAACACCCATCTTGTCATTGACCAACACAATTTGGTCACTACTGAGCACTCAATATGGCCCATGCTCTCCTGGGGACATCACACACCTGATCGCAAATAATCCCAACAAAACTAGCTATCCCTATCTCCATTTCATATGTCATGATTACTGCTGGGGGATTGTCACCCTCCACTTGGCCTGTGCTGCACATAAAACATAGGACACTACATTTCTTGGGCAAAGCAGTGCACACACACCACCCCCCATCCCCACAAGCAGTGCATAAATGTCTTTTTAGCAGTGAAATTCTTCCATTTATTTTTTTTAAGATTTTATTTATTTATTTGTTTGTTTGTTTGTTTATTTATTATTTATTTATTTATTTAACAGAGAGAGAGAGACAGCAAGAGAGGGAACACAAGCAGGGGGAGTGGGAGAGGGAGAAGCAGGCTTCCTGCCGAGCAGGGAACCCGATGTGGTGCTTGATCCCAGTGTCCTGGGACCATGACCTGAGTCAAAAGCAGGCGCTTAACAAATGAGCTACCCAGGTGCCCAATGAAGTTCTTTTAAGTATAATTTGTTTTCCACTACAGAACTAATGAACCACCTTGCAAAGAAAATTTAAAAGCAACCATTAATTCTCATATGTATTAAGAGTTATTTGATGTCATGGTTAAAGGTTCATGATACACTACACTTTAAAAGTGGAAAAGTACAGAGGCGCCTGGATGGCTCAGTCAGTTAAGCGGCTGCTTTCCGTTCAGGTCAAGATCCCAGGGTCCCGGGATCCAGCCCCTTGTCAGCCTCCCCGCTCAGCAGGGAATGTGTTTCTCCCTCTGCTCACGCCGCCCTCCCCACCCCCCCCCAGCTTGTGCGGGAGCATGTGTGCTCTCTCTCTCTCTCTCTCTCAAAAAATTAAATTTTTAAAAAGAAAAGTGAAAAATACAATATGATGCCAATTCTGTAACCAAAAAAAAAAGAGCAAATAATACTGGGAAAAAAGAAAACAAAAAAATGTTTTGACAACGGTCCTCTCTGAACGATGGGAAGTAAAGATTTTTCTTTCTTATGGCTTTTGTATTTTCTATAATAACGCATCAGCATGTATTCTGATTATAATGAGACAATGTAATACATGTGATTTGTATTTGGAAAAATATAAAAATGAAAAAACCATGACCTCATCATTCAGACCCCACAATTGCTCCGTTTTGATGTAATGTGTCGTTTTCGAAAGTTGTTTGGTGTAGAAGAACAGCCCCAACGAGCGTGGGCCTTCAGTTCTTGCCCAGAGAGGGTTGGGGCCTCCCCTGCCCCCACCCTTCATCCTCAAGCACCTCTCCCATGCTAATTTTCGCAAAAACAAAAACAAAAACAAAACAAAACAAAACCCAAGATGCATATTATCAGTCCCATATTGGGGATGACGAAACTAAGAAACTCACCGTCTATGCGGACAGGCACGGTCCCATAGATCATGGTTCCACTCAAAGCCTCTTTCCCCGGGAGGCCAGGCGGTCGAGTGCACGTCTGTAGGGCGGCCCCAAGTCCCCAGCCCGGCACCTGTCCTCCCTGAGCATGTCTCTACGGGCAAGGAGTTGAATGAAGCTTCTGTTTCTTATAAAATACAGACTGGAAGATAATCTCCCTTAAAGGGTCTTGTGAGTGTCATGATGGAACAGTAGGGCGACGGTGCTGTGACTCCAGGCAGCTGGAGAGCTGAGATTTGAACACAGATCTGTCTGGCGCCCGAGGCCACAGCTTCTCGACGATGCCAAACCTCTTTTCTGCTCCAGGGCTCCTGTCTGCGAGGGGTTTCTCCAGGTCAAGGAGCTTGGCATCCAAGCACTCAATAGTCACCAGGCCCGGAGACCTTTCCGCAGCCTCCTCCTCGGCCCCGTTGTGCCCCAGGCACCTGGGGGATCGGGCTCCTGGGGCCTGGCAGATGGATGGAGGACTGGAGGAGCTCGCCTGGGACGTTGCTGGAACCCTTCCCTCTCCCCAGGTCGGGTCTCCTCCTTGCGGACCCTGGATTTCAGCCGCGTCCCTTCCTCTACGGGTTCTCTCTGTCAAGCTGTCAGGGCCTGATTTTCCCTGTCTACCCTTTCCCTGTTCCACCTCTGCTGGCAAGTGGCTTCTCCCAGGCCCCAGAAAATGTCAGAACGCAAGCTGGGAACACCGCCCTCCCGCTGGCGAACAGGCAGCCCCGCGTCCTTTAGTATTTGGAGCAGCCCTGCCAATCAGTGTGTACTCTGCCCACGTGCCCGGGGCTGAAAGGGAAGCAGGCCAGGCCGAAGCAAAATTAGACAATGGGCTCCCAGAACACCGAGGGGGCAGCAGCACCTGCTGTTCCCTCCCCTCTGGGCCAATATTGGGGGCGGAGCTGGAGGAGGGGCGTGCCCGAGGGAGGGGGGTGAGCCGTGTGCACTTGCTGCAGGAAGCCCCTCCTCCACATGCCAGATGTTCCTGTGGGTGCGGGGGTGCGCGGGCACAGCCCAGAGGAAGGGCTGAGGAAGGGCCGGGTTCTGGGACTGGAGTCCTCCCGGGCTTTTAACACCTGGGGTCACCTTTTAGGACAGGGCTGTGGCTTGTCCATCCTCGTGTCCCGCACAGTCCCCAGGGCAGGCCGGCTGCTCAGAGCCTGCCTGGAGGGGGGGGAGGGGGTGCAGCAGGTGTGGTGGTTGAAGACGAAGAGTTTTGGAGAGAGGCAGACGTGACGTGGGCTCTGGTCCACCGCTCTTCTCCGCTGTGTAACCTCAGTACTTCTCCGTTGAAGTTTCTGCCTCTGAAAAAGAGAGAGTAAAGATGCCCACCGCGTAGGGTTGCTGTGAGGATGAAAGGAAGGGGACTGAAACACTGCGCACACAGAAAGCATTCGTTCCATGTGGGCCGTTATCATTTACAGAATCCACATAGTGCCTGTTTGTAGAATTACTGGACTCTCTTCTGGGAAGAAGAAAAACATCAGCCTTCCCAAGGTAATATTTAAAGGGCAGAAGACACAGAGAGAGAGGGGAGTGTGACAAACATCTCTCAAAGACCCCCCCACCTCCCCTCCCCCCACCAGGTGCCGTACCCTGGGCTAGGCGCTCACTTGTGTTCTCAGAATCTTACAGGGCAGCTAACACATCCCAAAGATCGGGCAGCTCAAAGTCAGACAGCTCGCTGGCACCTTAAAGCAACAAGGAAATAAATGTTCAAGACCGAAAGGCCTGCTGTGTCAAGACACCTGGTTAGAAAACGACGTCCTAGGGAATTAGTAGAGCAAGTCTCCGGCTCTGCCAGGAGAGCTCAAATAAATGTGCCAACAGGGGAATCACAGAGCAAAGTCGATTGTCATCCCGGTGACTCCGCTGATTCCAAGCACGGCTCAGAGCTTTGACAGAACTAGACACGTGGGCTGTGTCTTGGGGCCGTGCAGGAAGGAGTAAGAGGCAGGGAGCCAGGTGGGAGGGGAGTGCAATCATTCTTCATGGAGTCTACTCCCAGGGTCCCTTGCTGCTTTGTCACCAATTTCCCCCTCCATCTATGGCATCCAGGCTTTTCCTCCACCTGTTGGCTGAAACTATCCTTTCCTGTCACGAATGAACGTCTACTGGCCAAAGCACAAAAGACTAAGTTTTAGCCTATGGGACCTCTCAATTCCACTCGCAGGGTGAGACATTAACTCGAGCTGGAAACTTTTCTCTGAAATGCAACTGCTTGACATTTTTAGCTCCTGCTTCTCCCGTGGCTGCTGCTCTGACCCAGACTTCTCACCACTGCCCATCGAGGAGCCCTGGTGTCCTTAAGGCACGTCTGGAGCTCCGTTCTAATGTGAAACTCTCCCTGGGACATGTCTTGCTTATTTGCAACTTCTACAGCTAAAACCCCTCTTCCGTAGAAAATCTCTGGGTAAAGAGAATCCGAAAACGAGGACCCTCTGGGGGAGGTTTTATCCCCGCAGCTGGCGTCAGCAGTGTATTATAATGAATTCATCTCCACTTATCTATCTTAAGATGAAGATTTGGGGTCAGGTGAGTCATGTCCCCCTCCTCTTCGCCCCTCTTGAAACTGTGCTGGGGCTGGTTTGTGCCCACCATTGCACTAGTGGATTGCGGGCTTAAGAAGAACAAGACGCAGGAAGAGAATATCTAATCTAATCTAATCTGCTGGTTGACTTTTTCCAAACATGATCTCTGGGTCATGCCTGGTCCCTCAAGAAGGATTCTGCTCCTCTCTAATCTCCATCGGTGAATCATTGACTAAAACTAGAAGGGAGGCTTCATGGGGTTGGAACATTACTTTGTTCATCACTGTTTCCCCAGGACCCAGGAAAGGGGCCCATAAACAGTGAGTGAGGAGTTCTGTCTGTTTCACGTTTGGGTGGATGCCGTCAGACCCCATGTTCCTGGTTTGCCGAACTGGGGAAATAGCTTTAACAGGAACTTTGGCTAAGCTGCTGAGACCACAGACTAACAGAATTTAGAAGGAGGGTCAGCTTTAGAATTTATTAGCTTCCCATCTTATCTAAACTTATTGCTGCATCCAAAAGACTCAAATCTTTGTGGGAGGCCCAGGGTTTGGCAGTTACAGGCATGAATGAGCTAAGATGCGGGGACATAATCAGCCAGGCACGAGCTGGCTGAGTGTGAGCACGGAAGCTTAAATCCAGATTGATGCCTCTCTCCCTCCAGCTCTTCTCCTTCAGCACAAATGTCTTACAATTTGCAGATCACAGGCTTCTCTCCGATTGGATTTTGGTCATATCTTCTCATAGAGTTTAGTTTATGTTAAAACCTCAAAAAATTGTAATAATCGGGGGCGCCTGGGTGGCTCAGTGGGTTAAAGCCTCTGCCTTCCGCTCACATCATGATCTCAGGGTCGTGGGATCGAGCCCCGCATCGGGCTCTCTGCTCAGCAGGGAGCCTGCTTCCCCCTCTCCCTCTGCCTGCCTCTCTGCCTACTTGTGATCTCTCTCTGTCAAATAAATAAATAAAATCTTTTAAAAAAATTGTAATAATCGAATAACGGTTTCTTGCCCCGAAGGACTGTTTGTGGTTTGCTCTGGCCTTTAGGGTCTAGGGCAAGTCCCCAGTTTAAAGCCACTGGAAAGCACAGCGAATGTAGTTGACTCCCTGATTCAAACCGTTGCCGGGTTGATTTACCAAACACATTGCGTAAACACTGTGCTTATGTCCTTCCTGGGGAGGGCCAGCCTGAAATTTCCAGGGCCGCTTGGCCTGATTCCACTCACAGCCTCTCTGTCAGGTCAGGCAGGATTCTCTCATGAACAAAAGATAAGACGGTCTCTTGTCCCTGTGTTGAGCTTTCCTCAACCTTTCCTTCTGGGGATTGAAATCAATTTTGGGATTTCGCTGTTTATGCTCAAAATAGAAGCTCAGTAACTGATCCTTATAATGAACCAGCATTTTATACTGCCTCAGAGTTGGCATCCGTTAAGTACGGTTTCTTGAAAATATACAGTATTCTTTTTTAGTCAGAGAGGGTGCCAAAGGAAGCAACGTTTCATGCCCTTTGTTTAAAATACATGTGGATTTATGGCCTCTTTTTGATCCTTGCAAAAAAATGCCTGCCTTCCCACCTACTCAGCCCTTCCTGCTGGTAAGAACAGAGAGTGCCTTCCTATGCACTGGGGATTTCAGATGATGGTCAAGGGACCAAGTCTGGAGCTTTTACTTCTCTACCTTCAGACTGAAAGGTTTAGAATCAATTACTGCTAAGCCCAAATCATTTTTGGCATATGCTCTTAAAAACGTAATTTCTCAATTGACAACTCTAGATAGAGGTGAGCTCATTCAATTCTTAGAGGTTCATTTCACAACCAATTTTTCCTGGAAGTTTCAAGGAACCAATGCTGTTTAAAATGGGATGTGTCACAGATATGTTGTTGGGGTTTTTTCTCTAGAGGAAGTTCATGGTTGTTAACTATTATGCTGAAGTTTTCTTCATTGCTCTCTATGGTGAAAAACAAGAGGTTCTTGTGTATGTGTGAGTGAGTATGTGTGTGTGTGTGTGTGAGTGTGTGGGTGCGTGCACGGGTTCATGTGCATTTTGTGCATGTTTATTGTTTGGAAAAGTCTTAGAACTGCTTTGTAAAGAGACTCTGGGCCCTGCCCACGTGACATGGTTGCCTCCATCTTTCTTGTTTTCTTTCATCAAATACTTGTTAATACCCATATATTTCAGGCACTGTGCTAGGCACAAAAATAACAATGGTGAACAAAATTGGCACTGTTTCCTTTCCCCTCATCAATCTTCCTCATATTGGAGTAAGAGTCTTGGGTCTGCCTCCTTAATGTTTATTAGAAGATTCAAGCCTTGTTTTGTGCTTGCTTGATTTTGAAACCACATAGACCTGCCTCCTGAAACCCAGCATCCATGTCTAACCTCATTCCATGTGGCTCTGCTGCTCCAAAGGGTATTTCAAATCTCTGCCTCCCTTTCCCTCAGAGTTCAAGGTCTAAACACTATCAGTGGCTTCTAAACTTTCTTTAAAATAGAGGAAACTTTTTCACAAGCAAATTAATTTTGAAACCAAATACATTAAATAGCCTATTTTGAAGCTACTCCATTTTTTTTTTTTTAAGATTTTTATTTATTTATTTGTAAGGGAGAGAGAGAAGGGAGAGCACACAAGCAGGGGGAGCGGCAGGCAAAGGGAGAAACAGGCTGCCCGATGAGCAGAGAGCCCGATGGGGGACTAGATCCCAGAACCCTGGAATCCCGACCTGAGCAAAGGACACACAGGCAGATGCTTAACCGACTGAGCCACCCAGGCGTCCGGAAAGCTATTTCATTTCTATTTAAAACTGAGGTGGGATGTCAACTGCCTCCCTGACTCTCCTACTCTCCGCAGAGCCCTGAGAGAACCTTGCTAAACCTAACTGGGAAAACCACTGTCTGGTCGCCGGCGGATTTACCTGGTGAAATTGCCCTGGAGCTCCGCCTCCAGGAGCCCCCTCTAGGCTGAATGCCAATCCCAGGCTGACAACCAATTTGGTCCTCAAGCTCATCCTGGTTCTTTTGCGTAGATTTGAGAATGGGCTGCCCACCTTTCTCGGAATTGATGGGCACCTCACGCATCCTCATGTCCATCTGGTGCTACGAATCCCGTTCCAGGAGGCTGCAACGGGAGGGAAACTAGGGCTGAGCTCTGAAAGGGGAGGCAATCAGCGTGCCACTATTGAAATAGGCTTTCCAATGCTTAGCGGTGCTGAATTTCTTTTTGTTTGCAGCTGCTTGTGCAGGAAACCCCTCGCCCCACTTAGCATATCTGGTGGGTTCTTACTCTGCAGTCAGGAAAAAGAAACCATTAAATAAGCGGGTCATGTCTCTGAGATTTGCAAAGAGGGTTGCAAAGAGAATGTCTTGGGATCATAATACAGAGAATGAAAATGCTATCTCTGGTCCAGTGTATGTGTCTCAGGAGAGGGAGAGAGGGAATAAAGAGAGAGAGAGAGAGAGAACACGAGAGAGATTTCTAATTCAGACCTGCAGAATAATTTCATCATCTGTTGGAAAGAGTCCCCATGACACAAAATTCTGCAGTTTCCCTATCTTCTCACAACCCCCGCACTGTTTCCACTTCATTGCTAAGAGAGGGTTTCTAGAGCTAGAAGGTTTTGAAAAGCTGTTGATGGAGGAATTGTTTTATACACCACCTCCTGTGCCCCAAATCTTTCCCGGAATTTGGGGGAAAGGAAGGCAAGGCAGTTTTGTTTTTGTTCTTGTTTTTAGAAACATTCTTCTTCTGAATATAAAAACCACAATATATCAGCAGTACCAAATGTTTGAATGCTAGCTTTTATATTGATCACTGGGTTTACGAGTACTTATAATAAACAAATTAATAAATAAGAAGATTAAATTAATAAATGAGAAGAGTATTTGCTGAGTTGAAGTATATGATTAATCCAATTCAGAATGTGTTCTGGCATCCAAAGGGAAAACTGAAAGCAAAATTACAACATTCATTGTGAACAATTTAGGACCCAGCAAAGTATGTGAAGAAAGACTCATCCCTAACAGTATCACTCCAGAAATAATCATTAACATCATTTTGGTATATTTCCTTCTAGCTATTTTTTTCCAATTCAGATTTTTAAACAAAATTACAATCATGATGTTTAAATAGTAATCTTATTCTTGATACAACATTATATTAAATGTATTTTCTCATGTGATAAAATAACCTCTGAAAATGTTTTTAACGACTAAATTGTATTGCATTATGTTTTTGCATCATAATTTTTTGACAAATCCTTCAAATGTGTTTATTTCGGTTGCTCCCAATATTTTGTTATTATGAATAAGGTTACAAAAGGCATTTTACACATAAATCTGGGTGCTATCTCTGATGATTTCCTTAGGATAAAATTTTAAGAGTAGAATCAAGGTACGAAAGATTTTGAGTTATTGTTACATGTTGATAAGTTGGGGGGCACTATTTTTATGAGTAATAAACTGAAAAAGATAATGCACATAAAATGCCTAATACATACACGATAGGCATTTAACCAATATCAGTTGAAAATGAAGCTGCATATAATTACAAGGTCAGTTAGAATATCTTGCAAGAGAACAAAGAACTATCTTCTTCATCTGCCAGGCTATGAAAATTAAATGACTTAGTATTGTTTCTTAACTTTAAGTGCAAATACAAGGACATGCCATTGGAGTGATCGTTTTTGTTGCACTAATGGTAATAAATATAATTTATATACCATGTTATTCTTTCAAAAGTGTTTCCCTGTGCATGATCTCATTTGCTCTCCATGACAAACAATCTTCTAATGTATATGTTATCATATTATCCCACACTTTACAGATGAGGAAATTGGCACTTGGATTAGAATACTTACCCGGTGGCTCTGTTGGTTAAGTGACAGACTCGATTTTGGCTCAGGTCATGATCTCAGGGTCCTGAGATCGAGCCCCACCTAGGGCTCTGCTCTGGGCATAGAGCCTGCTTAAGCTTCTCTCTATCCCTCTTGCTCTGTCCCCCATGCCACACACGTGCACTCTCGTTCTCTCTCTAAAAAAATAAAAAAGAATACTTACCTAAGATGATAAGCTTGAATCTAAATTCCAGGGGCACCTGGGTGGCTCAATCGGTTAAGCATCTGTCTCTTGATTCCCAACTTGTGTCCAGGGTCATCGGATCAAGCCCTGAGTCAGGTTCCATGCTCAGTGGGGAGTTTGCTTGAGATTCTCTCTCTTTCTCCCTATGCCCTCCCCCCAAAATAAATAAATAAATCTTAAAAATACAACAAAACTGGATTCCAGTTCCAATAATGGTAGATTGACTTATATTAGAATAACTATCCTCCAGTTAATGCTTATAAAGTATGGACAAAATATTTTACCCAGCTGTCCAAAATGTAGGAGAAAACAGGCAGAAACTGGAATGCAAATGTTTCAAACCAGTAATTTAAGTTTCTTCTTAAGAAACTAGAAAAATACAGCAAATTAAACTTAAAAAAATGTAGAATGGAGGAGATAATACAAATCTTATAGGTGATAAAAATAATAAAGAATTATTGTGAAACACTTTATGTCAAATTCAACAACTTAAATGAAATGCACAAATTCCTTAAAGAATATCTTACCAAAACTGACAAAAGAAGAAATGGAAAATCTGAATGCTCATATATCTATTTTTAAACTGAATTTATCAAAACATTCCCACAAAAAGAACTTCAGGTCCAAAGGATTTCACTAGTAAATTCAATCAAATATTTAGGGAAGAAATAACACCAATCTTAAGTCATTTCCAAGAATAGAGGAGACACTTCCTAGCTTGTTTCGAGGCCAGTATAACCCTAATACTAAAGCCTGACAAAAACACACTATAAGATAAGAGAATAGAGGCAACTGGCTGGCTCAGGGCATGTGACTCTTTTTCTCAGGGTTGTAAGTTCAAGCCCCATGTTGTGTATAGAGATTACTTAAAAATAAAATCCTAAACAAGAAAAAGAAGTGGTGCTTGGGTGGCTCAGTCAGTTAGGTGTCCAACACTTGATTTCAGCTCAGGTCTCAATCTCAGGGTCATGAGTTCAAGCCCCATGTTGGGCTCAATGCTGGGCATGGAGCCTGCTTAAAAAAAAGAAAAGAGAATAAAACCTACCTCTCATGAATACTAACACAAAAATTCTTACCAAAATATTAGCAAGTCAAATTTAGCAATATATGAAAAGTATAATACATCATTACTGTGTGGAGTTTATCCCAGGAATGTAAGGTTGGTTAAATACTTGAAAATCGATTAATGTAATTTATGATTAGTAGTATATAGGAGAAAAACCACATGATCATTTCAATAGATGCAAAAAAGGTGTTTGACAAAACCCAATAGCTATTCATGATAAAATTCCCAGCAAATCAGGAATAGAAGGGAAGTTACTCAATCTGAAAAAGCATATCTCTGAAAAATATACAACTAATATGACATATAATAATGAGATATTGAATACTTTCTCATTTCATGAATAAAGCAAGAATGTCAACTGTCACCTCTTATACTCAACATTGTACCAAAGATCCTAGCCAGTTTCAGATGGCCAAAAAGTGACATAAATGGATCAAGATTGAAAAAGAAAAAATAAAACTCTCATTTCTTTATAGACATCATGATTATTTCCATACAAAATACTATAGAATCTACAAAAATGTTCCTACAACCAATAAATGAATCTGACAAGATTGTAGGACATACGGTCAATATACAAAAATCAATTATATGTCTACATATTAGCACCAATAAGTAAAATTTTAAATAAAAAATTGAAAAAAAAATTGAAAACAACTCCATATAATCGTAAACACAAAACACTTGAGAATAAATTTAATAAAAGACATGCAAAAAACTCTATATTGAAAACCATAAAACATGGCTAAGAGAAATTAAAGAAGGCCCAATCAAATGGAAAGACATGTTCATAGAATGAATGACTCATTATGTTTGTTCTTCCCAAATCTGATCTCTAGATTTAATGCAATCCCAATCAAAATATCATCAGGCTTTTTTGAAATAATTGACAAGTCATTCTAAAATTTATATGGAAATGCAAAGGACCTAGGATAACCAAGATAATCCTGACAATAACAAAATTGGAGGAGTCACATTGAGTTCAACACATACTAGAAACTTAGAGTAAGAAAGAGAAAGTGAAATTTGCATAATCGACATGCAAACCTACTGAACAATGTAGCTGCATAAATATTATTTAAGGCTCATTTTAAGGTAGCTGATCAGGGACGCCCGGGTGGCTCAGTTGGTTAAGCAGCTGCCTTCGGCTCAGGTCATGATCCCAGGGTGCTGGGATCGAGTCCCGTGTTGGGCTCTTTGCTCTGCAGGGAGCCTGCTTCTGCCTCTGCCTCTGCCTGCCACTCTGCTTGCTTGTGCTGTCTCTCTCTCTGACAAATAAATAAATAAAAATCTTTAAAAAAAAATAAGATAGCAGATCATTTCTTACTTTCAGACAAGAACAACTGAGGTAAAAAAAGAAAAAGGAGGCCATAAAGCATAAGACAGTATTTTCCAAAGTAAAAGTCATATATCACTGGTCTGAATATGATTTTAAGTGGTACACAAATATGATTTTTTAAATAATCATGCATTTAAAGGTCATCCCATGCCTAAAGTTACAAAGAACTTTTTTTTTTTTTTT
>CM052893.1:19611708-19725515 GCA_028534135.1 Potos flavus | reverse complement strand
TCTGCCCCTCCCCCTAGCCTCTGCTTGTGCTCTTTCTCTCAAATAAATAAGTAAATCTTTTAAAAAATTTCTTTCTGAAATAAACTTAAGCTTTAAAAAGCAATAGATTTATGGACTAACACAGAAACGCTAACACCGCATTACAGAATTAGGCAAACTAACCCGCCCAAGAACTGGCGGAGCAGGAAAACCCAGGCTTCCCCTTTCACTCAGACGCTGACTCCTCTGACTGCACGGGAGAAAGTAGACCAAGAAGCATGTTTTCCACAGACAGGTTGGCTTCCAATTCACCAATCCAGTAACTAACGCATGGAGAGGCAAACCAGGGTTAGAAAGAACCTTCCCCATAGAATAGGGGTAGGAAGCAAGTATGTCCCTCCCAGCACACACACACACACACACACACACACACACACACACACACACACACACACACGGGACATAGACCTCTCAGTGTTCCTGGACCCAAATGTCACCATGTCTCTGTGGAACGTAGTGGCTGCCACCGCTCTCGTGGGAACAGATTCCAAGTGATCCTGCCTCACATTCAAAGTTCCAACTCACAGAATTGAAGATTACGCCCTCACCCCACGGCTGTGAGAGAGGCTGCCAAAGCAACACTGTATCTGATAGCGTTTATTTCAATAGCGTCAGTCCCGCGGTGGGACCTACCTAACAGAGAAAATGGAGGAAAGCTTGTTGGGTAGACGAAACCAATGCTCCAGGGAGGAGAAAACCAAGTCCTAGAGAAGTTAGGTAACTTGCCAAGGTCACAGGGCAAGCAAGCGGTTTTTTTGCATTACAAGATCAGACACTTCCCAAGCAAGTTCTGGGAATGAGAGGCTTTGGGAAGAAATTTTGATTCTTATATGTGACAGAGAAAATTTCTGCGGGAAAAAGAAAAAGAAACAAAAAAAGATGCAACCCTCAAGAACCAAAGAAAAAATTATGTCCCAGCCTGAATTTATAAGGCTCTGAGTGGCCCAAGGCTACATGAAGGAGACACTTTCCCCTGCTTTTTCCAGGGAGATGTGTTGTGCAATGTGCTTTTTTCATAGTGATGTGAGAATTCCCAGGAAATTGGCTTTGCGTTTTTTCCCTTGTAAAGTCAGTACTTCGTTGAAATAATTGCTTTTCTTTTTTTTTTACAACTTTGCTCTTTTTCTTCTTTCCTCCCTCTCTCCCTCCCTCCCTCCCTCCTTCCTTCCTTCCTTCCTTCCTTCCTTCCTTCCTTCCTTCCTTCCTTCCTTCCTTCCTCCCTTCCTTCCTTCCTTCCCTCCTCCCTCCCTCCCTCCCTCCCTCCTTTCCTCCCTCCCTCTATCCCTTTGATTCGTTGACAATTGGGGGCTCTTTCTCTGGTTTTGGAGTCTGTGCAAAGACATGGGCGCTCCATAGCCCAGACCCGCTGGCAGTGGGCTACCCTCCTCTCCGGAGCTCACATTCTGAGTGGCAGAGGTCCTCCCCTCTAAATGGCCGCCTGGGCTGCTGCCTGGCTCGTCTCCACCCGAGTTGATCAGAGGCTGCTTTAGGGATTGCTTCGGACAGCTAGTGAGCACCCCTGCTTGGCAGGTCTGCCCCTGGGAGTTCTTGGGGTAGTGACAAAAGCCGATGTCCTCAGGACATGTCCTGCTCCCCTGTGTGTACTTTGTTTCCATTCTGAGATTTAATTTATTATTCTGGTCTCGGGTTGCACAAGACCTGTATAAATAATCCAGGCCACTCCTTTGTCTCTCCCCAAAGTATGACCTTTGAAAGCTCCTATTGTTTCAAGGGAACTTTTCTGCCGAGAAAAAGAGATGATTAGGTTTGTTTCTTCTGGTCGGATACTCTCCCCGCATCTCCGCCTGGAGACCCATCAGAAGTCCAAGGACATAGCACATGGCGAAAGCTCCTACTAGTGAGGACACAGAACTGGTTAATATAGTTAGAATTTATAGTTGAAGTTCAAGGACAGCAGTCTGTGGGAGGGGAGGGGAGGAGAGGGCAGCGGTGGACAGGAGGGGACTTAAAAGCACATTTACATAGCACTTTACACAGTAGCTAACGGTAGGTTCTATCGATAACCCCACTTTACAGATGGGGAAACTGAGAGACCCAGGTGGGTCACATAGAGTAAGGGGTGGAGCCAGAACTCTAATCTCAACAGTTTGGCTTCAGAGTCTGTACTTGTAACTTCCATATGGAGAACCTCTTTTCTCCCCCAGCAACCCTTGTTGCCACAGCTAGAATCCTCCAGGAGGATGCTCTCTCTCTCTGTCTCTCCAGTGCCTCCCCGCCACCCTGCTTTATTTAACCAGAGTGTGTTTCTTGGAGGTAAAAACCCCAACTGCTATTGGTGAAATGGGAATAATAATGGTACCTGTTTCATATGGTTTTATAAATTCTAAGCTTATGGTAAACATCCAATAAGTGATCATTACTACTATAAGCCACTAGAGAATTTTACAGAGGTTTAGAAAATACTGGCTCAGGACAAGAGGTCTCTGACTTCGTTAGGCTAGAATTCTCCATTATTGCTTTACCAGAACAAATACAAACAGGTTGTTTATCCTTGTAATTCTGTATCTTACCCAGAATTGCAAATTTAGAAATCCCAGTTCAGTCATTTTGGGTTGAAAGAGAACCATTTCATCCAACCCCACAAAGAAAGCTTGGGAACCATTGGGTTTGAGACCCACAAGAGGGCCCACCAGGCAAAAGATCTCTATGTTGGCCTCACCATTTGAGCTTTGCCCACACACATTAATTCAGATGAATAACAGAACAAAAGAAAGTACACAGTGTATTCTTTCATTAATGGGTTTATTCATTGGGAAAGGAAGAGAAGAATAAACGCTGTCAATGAGAAGAGCCAGTTTTGGGGGAATTAAAAGACACTTGCTTGAACGTGCTATAAGTTTAAATAACAAATAATAAATTATCTGAGTCAGTAGCTTTTAAAGCATGTTCAGGGGAGCCCTGGAGTTTTGCAAAGGCACCTCACGGGCAGCTCTGAAGTTAGTCATCATCCCACTGGCTGAATGTTAACTTGCAAAGGAACGGATGTACCGAGGCCCTGAAGCAGGGCCATGACTTTGAAACAGGTGCCTAAGAACCTAAAGAGGTGATCAATCCACATATGTGTGACCTTGGTCAGGTCACTTCCCCCTCTGTTTTCTGTTTTCTTTTCTGTCCAACGAGGAGAATCAGTGATGGAAAGGAAACAGAATTCTTTTGGCTCTAAAACTCTGAGATCACTGCATGAGTTGTGTTCCCCACAATGTCTGCTTCCAACAAAAAAATAGTGGAGAATTATCTTCATACCACTGTCTTCAAAGCTTATATGTCATTTCTTTGACATTTCTCGGTGATAGCAAATCCTAGCTCTTTTCATTTGTCCATTTATTCAAAACCAGGTTTTTTGTTTTGTTTTGTTGTTTTGTTTCCACTCCAGAAGTGTTTAGTGAGGGCCTTTCAAGAGCCAGATGCTGGTGTAGGTGAGGAAAAGATGAATAGGCCAAGTTTTCTGTTTTCTCCAGGAACTCCCAGTCCAGGAATGAGCTGGTGAACCCACTCGTGTGGTTTTTTGGTATGGTTTAGGATGTCTTCTAGGTTTGGCCCTTCTGACTAGGGAGGATAATATGTTTGAGCCAAAGATCAGAGAAACTGGTAGTTGCCTTGGAAAGGGGGAGATCCACATCCCCAGCCTTTCGACGGGTTTCCAATAAATATTTTCCGGCGCAAAGACCATAAGGCTTGAATCTGAAAGCAGCCCATTCTCCTATTCCCACGTCTTTGGTAAGTGAAAAGTACCTTCAATTCCCAGATCCCTTTGGTGGCTGGCTGGTTGGCCAGCTGGTTGTTTATAAGGATCTCTGATGCAGCCTTGTTTGGCAACCAAGTCGCACTTGGTTCAAATGGGTCACTGTGCATAGTTAGGAATGGCAGTCTGTGCAGTAATCTGATTTAGATCAATCTAGACTCAAATTCCAGCCCCATCTAACTGGCTCTGTGCCTTTTGGCAAGCCAGTCAACTTTGCTGAATCTTATTCTTTCTGATCTGTAAAATGAAATTACAGACATCTCACGAGGTTGTCATATGGGGAAGGACTCACCAAAACAGAGTGCCCAGTATCTGTTTATGCCTGGTGAGGACTCAAAAAGTGGCAGCTCTTTTTATGATCAGCTCTGCAAAGAGGGCATTAGTCATCACACTGCCTGTGAATGGAGAGATGACTAGACCAGTCCTCTTAGATCGTCGCTGGAACTTGAAGGAATCAGTGTAGGGCTGAGCAGAAGCTTACAGATGTACCCTGGGTGGGAGTCAGGGAACCCCCAGAACCACAGAAGGAAGATGCTGGGGTGAAGCTGGGTCAGCAGTCTGGCCAGACATGTTGATGGAGTGGAAATCTGAACTGGATTCAGAAGAGGAACTTCCATGGCCTCCCATCAAAGAAGGTGTCAGTGGTTGCCATGGAAGGTGAATGGATGAGGCTTTTTCTCTCCATTGACCTGCTTGATTAAACCAGTAATCTCTGTTTGGAAGGCCACATCATCACCATCTGAAAGATTAAGCCAGAAAAAATCTCAACAGTTGGAGGAGGCCTTTGGTGTACATAAGAAGTCTGGAGCTGGAGCTTGGTGAATGGGACCTTGAAAATGGAGGAGTCTTCTTCCCACACTGACATTTGGAGGTCAAGGGTCCACCAGCTCAGAGGTTGCACACTGGAGGACTTTGTTGTCACATCTATTTCAACCTGAACGGCATTTAAGATGAAATTTCACCTAGTTTTCTTGGCTTTTCTCAAATATTAGACCTCAGAACCACACCGAACCCATATTCTTGCGTAGCAAGGTTGCTGGCACCAACTTCTTGGGAGGTTCAGATTATTTGCCAACTTTCTCCTTGAAATCATCTTTTCTTCTCGTTTTTGTAACACTGCTCTGTCCTCATTTTCCTCCTTCCTCTCCACCTGCCCTTTTTCATTCTGTTTTATACAAGCCCTTCCTCCTATTGCCTTAAATGCCAGCAATCTCAGGGCCCTGTTTTAGATCCTCTTCTCTTCTCCCTATTCCACATTCTCCTTCTGATCAATCTTTTGAGTCCCAGCTAGATGCTGTTGTAAAGGAGAAAAGCTTTTCCCTTCTTCCCTTCTGGGTTCTTTGGCCGGTCTAATAACTAAATTGACATAAGACAGATTAACAAGAGAAAAGCAAATTTAATTTTATATGTAAGGGAGCCCATAAAAATACGAGATTCAAAGAAGTGATCGAAGCAGGCAGCTTTGTTAATACTTTTCAGACAAGGAAGTAATACATTTGTGAAGAATTAGCAAGGCAAAAGGGTTTGGACTTGGTGTAGCAAATTAGTGAACAAGTAACAAGGTTTGTTAAATAGCCCTCTCGGCCCGGAATTCCCTCTCTCTGGTGGAAAGGATGCCTCTAGCCTCCTAGGACAAGGAGGGTACCTTTCACGTGGCAGATTTATTTCCTCTTTTCAGGGGACAAAGGAAGGTCGGAGTGTCCTTCTCGCACTGGCTGTTTCTTAAGTAACTTTCATTCAAAATAATCAATTTGCCAAAGCAGCATATCTTGGGGAGGCCTATTCTGGAGTCCTCCACTGCTTATGTCCATGAGAGCTCTATGGCACATCAGGGACTTGTTCAATTGTGCAGAAGCTCAAGATGGTGGGGTTCTGGTGTGGCTGTTTTTCTTTCTCCCTTTTATCCTTGAACCGACCTAGGCTGTTTTTATTCTTAAAATCATACTACTCATTTTGGAGACTTATGAAAACACAGAAAGTTGTAAGTAAAGAAATAGAAATTGCCTACAATTCAGAGAGAACCACTGTTAATATTTTGGCTCGTTAAAAGATAATTCTACTATGCTGATTTCCATCACTATCCTCTCTCACTGTAAGTTTTTCTTCATAAACTCATTATCGTATTACTACTTGATTTCCCATCTTCTTTGCTATGTGTCGTCCACTGCTCCAGACAATGCCTAGCATACAGGAGGTTCTCAGTCTTTGCTGAATAAACGAGTCTCTCTTTACATATACAACAGAGTTGAGATCGTATATATACAGTCCTAGATTTTTCTTCATTTAGCATTATAATCCCATCTTGCCACTGACTTATGCATTTCTTGGTCATCTGGGATGACAAATGAATTATGAATTAAGAGAATCCCCAAGGATCTATCAGTGGCTCCCCATTTACTTCCTCACTGAAGATGAACACTACAGACCTCCAGGCTTATTAGAGTTAATCGAGAGCAAAGCTTTGGGAACTATAAACTTTACTAGCAGGTAGATGCTGACACTATTCTCAACCCTTACAATACTCAGCTTCTCTTAGTAGAGAGAACTCTTAAATTTGCTTTACCCAGGAAAGGAAAGCAACCTCCCCTTTGAAACCTTCCGAGAGATGCTATTAGATCCTTCAAACTCTTCCTGAAATAGTGTTGCATTGTCCTCGGGGAATACAGGCAAGCTGACACCAGAGTTAATGTCCAGAGAACCGAGAATGGATGCTACCATTTCGAAACTTCAATCCCAAATGGAAAAAAGTGGTCAGGTGGGAAGGTAGTGGCTGAGCAAAAGGTGAGCCGAAACTGTAACGGGGTGTGAGAAGGGGTAAAGACAGAGAAAGGGAGAAGGTACGCTGAAAGGAGCATGGGCTTAAATCAAGGCTCCCATCCCATTGTCCCGTCACCAAATGTGGGACTTTGAGTGAGATGCTTAGATCTTCGGGTCTCAATTTACTCATCTTTAAAGAAAGCGATTATCAATAGATAATAGTAATTATGATTAGGCCTTTCGAGATGTCCACGCTCAGAAACTCTTGAACAGTACACATGAAAAGCACAGTATCAAAGTATCTGAAAGTGCCTCACTGGAATTAACAGGAGAGGATAGGGTGACTTTGGATGATGATATCAAAAGAACTTATTTTATTAAACTCAAAACATAAACAGGTTACCAATATTGACACTGAATTATTAACTCATCTCTGCTCTGAGGGTCCTTGGCACTATTTGAGTTGTGGAACTCTTCAATGTTTGTTTCTATACCCTAAGTTGTCCCCAGATTTACTCCCCTGGGGTAAATTGAAACGTAAAGGGAAGACAGAGTGGTGAAAAAAATTTTTAAGAAGATACCAAAGTATAAAGATAGGCAAAGTCATGCTAAAAATCCAAATTAAAACTAGACCAGAATATTTACATATTTTATTAAATCTTTACAATCAGTAATTATAATCAAATACACAATTATATACAAGGATTATATACATTTTGCCCAGACTTTTACATCACAGTACATAGTTTCCCTTAGAAATATTGTCTACATTTATCACCAAACAATAAAATCCAACAACAGTAGTGTTACAGCACCTGTTAGTACAGACATCTTTTTCATAAATTACATCATAAGAAAATATACGGCTGTAAATTGGGCTTTTAAAAATGTCTTTTATAAAATCTGAACATACAATATTTCATTCACAGAATGTTTTTTTTTTTCTATGTTCTGACTGAAGCCTTGTGCATAAAACGACCGGTTGGAATATTCACTAAATCAACTCCCCCCCACCCCCCACCTCCAAAATTATAAGCACTATCTGAATTACTTATGCTGAGCTTCCTTTATGATGAATCTGGCATGGGGTTTAGTGAGAGAACAAATGCTGGTTTTATTGTAAAATGGGCTATGATGGTAATTTAAATTTTTAAAACATTCTCAAAAGAATAATTATATTAGAAATTAAAATCAGAGAGCACACAATGTTTCATTTTACTCTCTAATACTGTGAAGAAAAAGGGGAAAATATAATGTCAAAAAACAATTTGTTCTGAAACAACAGTTGTATTCTTGTTGGAAGCCTATTAAAGGTTAAAATGGAAAAAAAACAAAAACAAAACACCTATCCAACAAAATATCCCATCCTAAACATATCCAGTAAATTACAATTCTTTCACACCTACTTTATGGGAAAATTATTGCAAATTAGGGTGTATCATTTCAATAGACTTTCATAAGCAGAAAAAACTACAACTATTTTTTAGTAGGTAAACAAGTTAAGTTTTAAAACTTGAAAATACCTGAATTAAATACTTGCTCTAATATCTAACTTTTCACTTTCAGATAAAATCCTTACTTGATTCCGGGTTTGTAAACATTGTATAAATCCTTCTTAGTCAAACAATTTTATGGCTGTGGTGATCACTTCAGCTCTGTTTCTATGCAGTCAACATTTAACTGAGGTAGACCAGATGTTTCTAAAATTCAGGGTCTCAAAGAATCCCCTGAATATTTAGGAAGTAAATAAAACGTCTATCAAAGGTATTTAAAAAACAAAACATTAAAAAAAAAAAAAACATCTAATGCTGTTGGAATTTTTTAATGAACTCAAAAACAACTTCATGGCAGTTCTTCGAATAAGAATGTGGAGTTAATGATAACGTTGGGAGTTTTGAAGCTGAACATTACACCTTCTTAACTAGGGGAAAATCGAGTATGATTCCTTCTGGGTGTTAAGTGTAACTTGTTAAATTTTTTCCTTTTTTTTTTTTTTTCCTCAAGGATTCACTTTTATAAAAAAGTGACCGATTTGCTTCTAGACTTCAATGAATGGCAACAACTCCCCCTAATGGCCAAAGGCAGGGAAAGTAATAAGCTGGCTCTCGTATACCATGAGATCTTCACGAGATCTTCACTGGGGAAAAAAATCATGTTGTTTTGATAACTTAGAAAAGTTGGATTTAGACAACAATGGCTCTGAGCTACAAATACAAAATCAAATCAA
Organism: Potos flavus; assembly: GCA_028534135.1. Taxonomy (NCBI): domain Eukaryota; kingdom Metazoa; phylum Chordata; class Mammalia; order Carnivora; family Procyonidae; genus Potos; species Potos flavus. Next base: position 19,716,729 of record CM052893.1, on the reverse strand, counting down.
TGTATATAAGGCTTCTGTAATCAAAGTCTTAGAGGAACATCTGCTCCTTTGCTCCAAGCCCCAGTCCTATAAATCAAGGCAAGTCAAGTAATTAAGCTTCAGCTATTTTGGCAGCTTTGCAATTAATATGAACAAAGCACTATGTCTATCCTTCCGTATACTGTATGTATTATAGTTCTATCTTCTTACACCAAATTTCACATGCAGAAAGACTAAAATATCCATTTTAGTGTCAGGTTTAATTAAGGGCCAATAAAGGTCTTATACTACTACTCTTCCCCACCCTCCCCCCAAAACGTGAATTCTCTGTTAGTTTTATTACTCACTGACCCAATTACATTTAGCTGGAATTTTTGAAAGCAGCTATTTATCCCCTTATAAAAGAATATGTTTACTTGGGATCTAAGACATACTGTACACGAATATACATAACTACAATACAGCACTGCTCTTCTTTTAACAGCTCCATATACAGTTTAAGTTCATCAGTACCTCAAAACTGTGTTTTAAGAAAAGATTATTATGTAATGTCATGGTAAAGAGAAAGAAAATTAAGTCTCACAAATATTCCTTTAGAATTGATTTAGTAAGTTTAAAAAAAAATAAATAAAATTAATAAAACCATGATTTCAACTACAGGGCTGTCTATAGGATATCAACAACAGATTTTAAAACTTAAATGTGGCCAGCACCAGACTGCCACCAAAAAAAAAAAAAAAGAATGAAAATAAATTCTCATTAAGCTATATGGCTATACGTTAGTTGCTACTGTGTAAGTTTCTTACACAGGTTACCATAGATTAATTTTCAAGTCCATATCAAAAGGAGTATCTGTTAAAAAAAAAAGTTAAAAAAAAAAACCCAAACCTTAAAAATCATGATTCAATGGAAAATGTGACAGACTCCTTAGGTGCATCTTTAGAAACCATAGTTTCAAAGAAGAAAAATAGTAGTTTCCCTAGGATTTTTAGATCACTACCACAGTTTCATTATGGCTCCCTAAAATAGAAAAATGGAACAAAATGTATTCAGCTCTTGGCAATATGGTCCTTGTGGCTCCAACTGCATACTAAACATGGGATGGAGTAAGGCTGATGGCTAGAGGTAATCACCTCTAAGAGAAATGAACCGGAAAAGATTTATAATTTACCCGACAAGAATAGAACTTTAAGTTCCATTTCAGAGTAGTCACGGCTTTCCTTACGGAAGGCCCAATGGCAAGTTCATATTACATTATAGTTTCTCCCTTGTTCCATTTTTCCTAAATATTAAGTAACCAATTCCATAATATATTATATGACCTTTTTACCTGGTCCCAATGATTAACCTTTATGCAGAGAACTCACTGAGAAAGTACACTGGCTATACCTTTGGTTTAAATGAAAAGGACATTGTTGAGAGAAAAAAATCAAGTCATCTTGATCATTTGTTTCACAATGAAGCAAGTGAAAGTGATGAGCAAAGGCCGTTTTCACCATAAATGCATTTGCTTCGTAACCACTTAGGTCACTCTGAGTGTTTTTGTGAAGGCAGCATAACCGGAATGCCCACAATACTCATATGTCTTTTCCCAAAAGATCCTCTAACCCCAAAACGAAGAAAGCCAAGCTTCCTTTAATTAGAAAGCTATACAAATTCCCATTCTCCACTCCACCATTAACTGAATTTGCTTCTTGTCTATCCATAGACTGCAGAAATCTGGTTCCTAGGAATGCCCAGCAATCTTTTCCTGGCCTGAGGTGCTGCAGGGCGGTGCGATGCTGTCACAGGGTGGGGGTCAAGGTGGGGGAGGGGCTGTGAGTTTCCATTTTGGATGGGACAGTTTTAAGCAAGGTCAATTCTAACACAGCATGCTCCAGATTCCTATGATAACTATCTCAGTCAGAACGTGGTTGCTCATCACCATACTTAAAGACTCCCATTAGAGAGCCTGCTTAGTATCAGGGTGTCTGTGAACCACAGTTTGCCTTTTCTTTTTAAATACCTACCGCCAGATTCTTCAGTGAGTCATAGTTCATCTTTCTCCATCATTTCAAATGCTTCTATATCTTCATTCCAGTCTGCTAATATGGAGTCTATAGGCTGGACCTTTTTACCCCAGCTAACATTAGGATTGGAATCTTCCTCAGTTTCTGATTGTTCTTGAAGCTGGTTATCTAAATCTGTACATTCACCATCAAGACTTGTAGTCTCGTGGTTTTCCATGGAGTTAGAATTCTGTTCAGAAGCAGAAACACTTGCAGCATTGTCCGTATCTGCCGGAGATGATGATTCTGGTTGTGAGTTTAGAGAACTTTCCTCAGGAGACTCTTGGTCAACCAAATCAACCTCCTGAGAACTTGACGTAATCTGTTCAGCACTCTGATCCTGAGAATCATTTTCAGAGGATGGTTGTTCTTCGTTTTCCGTTTCAGGATCTGTATACAAAAGAAAAGCTTCAAGCTACTTTCCCACTCAAAATATTTACTGTGGCAGTTTTAAGAGCATACTGGTTTTCACAAAAAAATGAAGAAATAGAAGAGAAAGAAAAGCGCATTAATGCAAAACAGTGAATATTAACATTGAAGAGTAAAAGTACTGCCTCTGAATAATAATGTAATCACATTTTTCCTGTATATGCATTTTGCAAAACTTGACAGTACAAAATAAATATTCTTCCAAACTGAAAAGGGATGACTGTGGTAACTGCAAGACTGCCTTCAATGGGGATTAGTAAATGCCAAGAAATACACTAAATAATAATGTTAAGTGCATATAAATTTGCACTGTATGTCTAAAATTTATTATTAAATATCTAAATTCAGAAAAGCTTGTACATGAGAACATATGAAACAGAATAAATTTTAAACAGCACTTATCACTATGTTTTAAGATAATATTCTTTTGAAAAGTGAAATTCCACTCAGTAGGCCATGAAAATGCTAATAATACAAAACTATGGATGATTTGAGGGTATTAATGTGGTTAGATAAAATATTTTCATAAAGACAGGCAAGAACTGAGATTATTTATTGTATTTCATTATTGTAAGTCTATGAATTATAAGATATCATTTTAAAATCCACTGGGAGGCTGAAGAGGAGGTTAAACCTCTTGTACTGAAGATACAGTGAAACCACTAGAGGCATTCTACTCAGGGTTCCCACAAGAAAGTGCATAAATCACACTGATGCCCCCGGCGCATCCTCCCTGTCCCTGCAGGCAGTCAGCACGTAGGTCCTGAGTGTCCTCTCAGTGTGGCAGGCACTGTGCAAGGTGATAAGATGAGGCAAAAACCAAACACCAGACCTGCCCTAATGGATCTTTTAGTCCAGGTGGGGAAAACATTTACAAATAATTACACAAAATGAATGGAAAAGTGTAACTATGACACGTTTTATGTTGCTAGGAAAGCTTACAGAGAATAGGAAAGAATAAGGAGAGCTGAGGGTTTCTTTCAGAAAGTGACACTTAAGCTGAGATTTAAAAGATAAGTAGAGTTAATGAGTCAAGGAAGGAAGGGAAGATGGACATATTATAAAACCAGAAAAACTAAAGGAAACAGGCATGCAGGGCGGTACAGACAGGTGTGTTTATGTATACCCTGATGAAGTAGGACTTCCTGACTAGGGACGTTTAAGTTCTTGGGGGTTGGGGGAGTCCCCACATTCTCTTTCTTCTAAGCTGTGGAAAAGGTATACTTTAATTCAACAATTAGGAAAATCACAGTGGGGACCAAAGAAGAGAAAGCAGGAGCTCACTTACAGTATGCTACCCTAAGTTCAAGGGAAAACAACGAGAAAAACCTTCAGGGTTTTTTCTGGATTGTATTAATTTGGTTTAGAAGTATAGGAAAAGGGGTAGTACTGTCTGGTCTAGTAATAAAAATTGTGCTTTTGGCAAAAAATTACCCTATGGATATATATCATGCAATATATTTTGGAAATCTAGCTAAAACAATAGGATAAGAAAACAGAAGAGTCAGTGTAAATATAGGAAAAGAATAGATCAAATTGTATTTTTAGACTGTGTTGTATAAACTCAAAGCAACTCTGCAATTCTAAATTTTTAAAAATAACGTTAAGATAATAAAAGAACTTGATAAGGAGGGTAAAAATAAGATAAACAGGCAAATAACCTCTCTATAGTAACAACTGGTTAGAAATAAAATTAAGTACCCGTTTCATAATAAAAATAAAAACTATAAAATGATTAAATTTACTATGAAAGGTACGAACGAGACCTACATTACTTAATACCATAAAATGTTAATGAAAACATAAAACAAGACCTGATTACATTTACAGATAAGTAAAACTTTCTATTTATATGTAAAGCATACAACCATACAATTCCAAAATGAACCATTTCTACTTTTGTTTTCTTTTGGGACCAGATAGAACTATTTGGAAGTCTTATGGAAGAATATACCTCGAAGAGAAGTCAAGAAATTTTGAAAAGAATTAGTAAGAAGGGAGTTGCCTTATCAGGTATCAAAATGCATTCAAAACAGCAAACTTTTATTATCGGCATAGGAGTAAACAAATAGATTAGTTGAAAAGAAGAGCAAGTCTGGAAACAGAAAATATATAAGACTGTCTGGGAGATAGCAAAGAGGCAGCAATCAGGAATCAGGGAAGTAAAGTAAAGACAGTCGGTGGAGAAACAGAAAAGGCAAGGAAGGAGTTAGTGTCGCACTGCCTCACGGCTTTAATCTACGGCGCAGGTCAGCACCCCAGTCCTCAGAGCTTTAACAACTGCATCATTAAATTCAGGAATGGTGTATCAGAAACACAAAAAAATGAAGAAAATCTCAAGATACAAAGACAAGAAAATGATTAAGTTTTAATAATAAAAGGACAAGGGAGCCTTGGCAAAGACTTAAGAGACTGGATATTCTACAATCATTGATTCATCTGTACAGCCAGCATTTGCCGCAAGCACGGATTATAGAGATGAGAGCAGGTAGAGCAGCAGGACTTAATATGAGTGTCAAAGTAGAACTATATTAAAAAGACCCCCAGGGCCCCTCAGTGGCGCAGTCAGTGAAGTGTCCAACTCTTGGTTTGGCTCAGGTCATGATCTCAGGGTCCTGAGATCAAGCCCCATGTTGGGCTCTGCACTCAGCATGGAGTCTGCTTAAAACTCTCTCTCCCTCTCTCGCTGCCCCTCCCACTGTTCTCTCTAAAATAAATAAATAAATCTTAAAACACACACACACACACACACACACACACATACACACTTAAATTTTACCTATGAGAATAAGAGAAAATTCCATTAAAAAGGTGGTATTTAAATGGGTATGCAGGATGCTAAATGTCCTCAAAGAGGAAATGGGCCATGGGAGTGCAGATACGGATGGATAAGCATTTCAGAAAAAAGAAGAGACATGCAAATGCAAAAATGCATGAAAAAACATGTCAGGCTGGAGAAGGGCGCAGGTAAGTATCAATTCGGCTTAACAAGAGTGTTTCAGATGCTCCTTTCCAGGCAAAGAGGTCTTCTGCATACATACTAAATTTTGCAGTTCAACTTTAGGGCAGATTCACCCCAAACAAGTTCCATGGGGGAATAACCTTAGGAAAAGTAACACTGCTAGACTTAAATCTTGAGCAGTTCGAACCATGGGACCTTTCTTTTCTTTCCCCCATTTTCTCTGCCCACCTCTTTATCAGGTAGATATAAATATAGGAGTAGCCCTGAAAACATCAGTCTACAGCTCTCAAGGCACCATAGGCCTACACTGTGAACTAAAAGCATGATAACGTATGGAACCATCAAAATGCTGATTCTTTTCCCCTTGAAAATACTATTGAGAAAAGGAAATTGATTCTTAACTATAAACTGTTTCAATTTGGATCTAAACGTAACAGCACAGTGTCATTTGTTGGTGAGCACAGGGTTGGAATAATTCTTAAAATTTGGAAAGGTGGAACACATGAGAGACATGATATTAAAACTTCTGTGGATAGCTCAACTTTTAGAAGTAGGACTGGTCTGACCTGAGGAAGCAATATTTCCACTTGATAAATTACTAATGCTTTACTTCTGAAGAAGAATGTGTAATAAGATAACTGAACATTTTTGCTAGCAGACAGACTATTGCAGATATTTCTGTATTAATGGCTGGGACTTCTCATCAGAATAAGAAAGCAAGAGTGGGAGTAGGGGCTTGTTCTCAGGCTTCGGGCTTCTATTTTCTGTATCAACACGTGGGAAGAACTGCTCAATCAAAACTGCGTGACTTTATAAAGGAAGTATGAATTTGTGGAATGAGATTTTTAAAGAGCAATCTGGAGGACATGTTACTGTTCAGATTTTAAGGATGCTAATTAGTTGGGGATACTTAAATAATCCTATTTAAGTTCCCCTGATGGTATAATATGGTTCATACATAGCTGGAAGACTAAAATAAATAAATAAAAAATAAAAAGGTGCCTTCTTAGTGTTGTTCAGCGCTTCTCAAAGTGTAGCTGAGTGTAATTGCCTGGGATGCTTGTTTACAATTTCACATTCTGGTCTCCTGCCTTCAGAGAGTCTGATTCAATATTCTGGAGTAAGACTCAGGAATCTACACTTGTAACAAAAGCATCAGCTGATGCAGAAGAGAAACACTGGGGCGTGCAAGTAATGGTGCAGGATAAATTAACGACAACACTACAGACATCAGCTTCTTAGGATAGTTTCCTAAGTGAATAAAGTAGCTGATTCCATAAAACTATTATTGAATTTCTGTTATACTGATAATTTTGTTACATTGATTTTGTTAATATAATTGTACAGTTCTTGAAAGAGCTACATAAAAAGGGAGTTATTTTTAAGACTTTTTGTCAAAAGATCATTCTGCAAGAGAATCACAGCTCACTAACTTTAGAGCCCAGCAAAACTTTAAGAAATGTATCATTTACATAAAGCCTTTTTACTGCATGGTCCTTAAAAGAATACTGTTCAGATGGTATTTTTTGTACAGGAGCACCCCCCTCCCATCGGTTTTCTTTTCTGACATTTCAGTTACCCGCAGTCAGCCGGGGTCAGGAAGCAGATGATCTTCCGCCTCCCGACACAGCATCAGAAGGTCAACAGCAGCCTAATGTTAGGTCGCAAGGCCTATGTCATTCCCCTCGCTTCGTCTCATCAAGTAGCATTTTATCATCTCATATCACCACAAAAAGGATGGGTATAGTACAATAAGATATTTTAAGAAAGACCAGGTTCAAATAAATCTCATTACAGTATATTGTTATAATTGTTCTATTTTATTATTAGTTACTGTTATTAACCTTTTATAAATAAAAAATTAGGTGCCTAATTTATAAATTAAACTTCATCATAGGTATGTATGCATGGGAAAACATGGTATGTATACAGAACAGTATACCATCCATAGTTCCAGGCACCTACTGGGGGATCTTGGAATATATCCCCACGGATGTGGGGGTGGGGAGAGGACCTGTAGTAGAAATTTATCTTTTTCTCTTATTCTTTCTCTGATATGAGAACCACATGCCTTACTATGACCTCAGAGTCCTAATCCCATGCACCCTTACACATACACGAGTTTTTAAAACAAGCTGATATTTTAAGTACTTTACATTATATTCAAATAAAAGTGATCAAAAGTAATACATGCCAAAACAACAATGTCTTTGTTAGACTGACTCTTACATGGACTAGTGAATTCATCTATATTATATGGATATGTAATTCATAGGATTTGTTATGACAGGATCAATAAATAATTATTATTGTGGGATAGCTGACTAGACATGAAAATCTAATTACATTAATCCAGATATTATCATGGTATCCACTGAAACAAATTATATATACATATATTTGCACATGTGTGTGTGTATATATACACATACATACATATATACGTATACATAATTTAAAGCTTATTAATGCAAGATACTTACTACTATTAATAATGTAGCTTGGAATCATTTTACCTTTTAATATTGCTGCTGAAATTCCAATGGTAGCATAAAATGGGGGGAGAAAAGCAAAGGCATTAAAGAGTTATATGGAATAATAATTTGCCTGTGTTTGATGAGCCTAAATGCATATATATGTAGGAGAGAAGATCTGAGTTGAGAAAAAAGACTCAGGAAAAAAAAAAGTCAGGAACACGGGAGGATTTAAGATTAGAAATCCTTTCTATTCTGTTCTGTTTTTATCTATACATCCTTACATACATTCATCCTATTCACCTCATTGCTCTTAAATAGTGGACACATGGAAGAATCTCAAAGAAGAATAAAGTAACACAAGAAGACAAAAAAAATACTGATTTGGCTGTACTAGATTATCGCTGAAATTTTTTTTTTTTTTTTTTTTACTGTTTCACTTGGAAGTTACACTGATTTGAATCAGTTACCTACCTAGCTGTCAAACATCCCCAGGGATTCAAGAACCCTGCACAAATCCCACAACGTTAGCCATTTACACGTAATGAGAGAAATACAGTTCTCTCTCCCGATGCCTCCAGTGGATAAGGAGGACTGCTCCCATAAGCAGGATGGCAGTCTATGTCTGATGGGTCACTTTCCCTCATTTCTCCACTATCCCTGGGCATCAAACTACAAAAGAGCACTAGTAAGACCTTGCATTTATACAATAATTTGGGTTTCAAACAGTTTTCAAGTTACTAACAAACATTTTGGGCTAGAGAGGACTACATACTGTCATGAGTTAAGGCATGCTACCCTGCCCTTCAGACACCAGCCAATTGTAACTCCTGTAACTTGTAAATCCCTATGTGATAAACGTACCCCTCAGTGGATAGAACCTGCTAGATTTTTACTGCCTTCACCGAGACAGTGGTCATTTGATTATTGGTGGCCTGCTGAAACCCAACTACTATTATATTGTATATAATATCATTTGATACAATCTTTTTATTCCTTATAAAAGAAATGTAAGATGTAGAATCAGTACAATTGAATGGTGAACATTTGAGACTGTTTAAATTGATTCTCTTGATATATTAGCTGTATTTTTATCACTGGGCAGAACCACAGCAAAAGCGATAAATGACATATAAAAAAATAAAATTCTAAAAACATCCTAAGCCAGCAAACAAAGCAAAATAAATGTTTTACAGCTCTTATTTCTGAAAATATTTTTTGAAACCATCTTCTATTTTACCAGTGAACCAAAACAAAAGTAACTTGTTGTAACTCATTTTTGTTATCTAGTAAAATTAATGCTAAGCTGCGTAAAAAACACATGATTTTTTACCCTTACCTCTATCTTTTGCTTTGTCAGAAAGGAGCACTTCCACCTCCTCATACTCCCGGATGGCATCCAATATGATACTTCCTTCTTTACTGAATAAGAATAGCATGGGGATCTTGATGTCATCTGTGTCTTTTCCATCACCCGCCATCTGGAACAGAGGGGCAGTATCACTGCTGCTCCCCTCATTGTCATCTAGTCAGGAAATGAATACAGCAAACATCAAAACATCTGTCCATCAAAAAGATCTACAGGCCAATCTTTACTATTTTTTCCCCTGTTGGCAGCAATTATTTTATGCATCAAGAATCATAAAAATGAACATACTTTTTAGAGTTCACTAATTCCACTCCTAGAAATTTATCCTGAAGGAAGAACTCAAAACAAGCAAAATGATCTACGCCTAAAGTAGTTTACTGGAGTGCTATCTATAATTGTGAACAACTGTGAACTATTGTAAGTAAATTATAATTAACTACTTGAAGGAACACACAGAAAAACAGAATATTATTATTACATGAAAAAAGTAGAACACAAAATTCTCTAATTATGACTAAAAACTTCGATATGCTTATGAGAAAGCCTAGAAATAGAAACATTCAAAGCCTTGGCTTACGATGACAGAACTATGAATGAAATTTCATTGCTGTTTAAGATTTCCTTTAATGGCATTTACCAAACTACTAATTGATAGTTATTTCTATACTGTTCACAAAGAGGAATGATGATCATGGTTTTTCCTCTGTAAGTTGAGGTGAACACTACTGTCCTTTCACACAGGTGAGGTAACTGCAGTAGGACTGCTAAATACTGTTTTACTGGTGAGGCCGGTCACGCCTCCCTCTAACTACTGGGGGATCTTGGAATATATCTAACTGCACATGCCAGATGAGAAGCCTGCCTGTCCCTTCTCAGAGAGTTACTCTGATAGGCCCTGCTAAGTGGAGAATACCATGTAGGACTCTCCTCCTTAGCAATAACTGATTGGACAAAGCTTGGCCACTTGGCTCTCAGTCTCTCTGGAGGCCCCGGAAGCGGCACACAGAAAGACTGTTTCAGTTAGCAGTAGACAGCGATCTAGTAAGGTGACACAGACTCAGGGCTGAGGCTGCAATTTTAGAATGAACATTTTGGAACTAACGAGCAAGGAGGGAGCAAGCTGGTGAGAAGCTGGAGAATGAAGCAGAACTGCAAAGTGATGCAGAGAACAGAGTCTAGGAAGACCCAGAGATAAGAGAGAGAGACATGAAAAACTCTCCTGGCTATCATGGTTCCTGATGATTTTTACTCAGCTGAATTTCTTACTCTTACATTCAATTAAAATAATCCAGTTCCATGTAGTAAACAAATCTCCCTTCTTAAACCAGCTTAAATCAATTATTGTCTCTTGCAGCCAAATGATTATTCTAATTTTCACTTTTAGTACTTGCGATAAAAGACAACTAAGCCCTAATCTGCTCATTTATATACAATGAAAATCAGCAAAACCAAACAAAATACTTCATCAGAAACAAAAAAACATAGGGAAAAGATATTATAATACAAGAAAAGATGTTATAATACAAGAAAGTTTCCCTTTAAAAATGAAATTTCCTGGAGCGCCTGGGTGGCTCGGTGGGTTAAAGCTTCTGCCTTTGGCTCAGGTCATGATCTCAGGGTCTTGGGATCGAGCCCTGCATCGGACTCGCTGCTCAGCAGGGAGCCTGCTTCCCCCTCTCTCTGCCTGCCTCTCTGCCTACTTGTGATCTCTGTCAAATAAATAAATAAAATCTTTTTTAAAATAAATAAACAAAAAAAATAAAAACGAAATTTCCTGAGAGTAAGGATTATTGCCTCTTATTTGTTTACCCACTGAACTCAGTAGAAGATTCTACTACTAACAGCTATTAAAGAAAAGAAACTTGACAAACCTTGCCGAGTACAGAATACCATGAGAATTAGACTTACAGGGAAAACTTAAACTACTCCACATGTGTTCCGGCCTTTATTTTTTATATTTTATACTTTTTAAGTCTTGGTAAAGAGGTATTCAAAATGATAGTGATGACAAGTTATTAAATTCTTCAATAAAAGAAATCTCAGTGTGGAAAATAACCTAGGATGGAGAGATCATTTAAGTTGGGCAGCAGCAGCCTTTTTCTGTAATTGGCCAGAGCGAATATTTTAGGCTATGCAGTTCTTTTCCACTCTATTACTGTTGCTCAAAAGTAGGCATAGACAACATTAAACAAATTGGCATGGCTGTGTTCCAATAAAACTTTTATTTACAAAAACAGGCAGTGGTGTGGACTTGGCCTACAGGCTGTAGTTTACTAACTGCTGATTTAAGTTATTAAGCAGAAGTTCTCCTAATACTTAACTAATGAAATCTATGCACTCAATATATCAACACTGAAGTGCCTGTATAGGATAAGCAAAAGGAAGAGTAAATAATTATTTTCACTGAAATAAATCCTAGTATTTTATTTTAAATATCTTAATTTCATAGAAGTAAATCCTAGTATTTTAAGTGCCTTAATTTTTATTTACCTTGAATTGAAAAAGGAAATCTATCCCAGTAAGAAAGAAAAAATTCAAAATAGATTTCCCCTGTGAGAGAAGCTATAAAAACTTAGCTTCATAATTAGGATGTGACCTCAGGTCTTGTAGTTCTGAATATAAACTATATACTTAAAGCAAAGAAAAATTTGAGGCACCTGGGTGGCTCAGTCAGTTAAGCGTCTGACTCTTGATTTTGGATCAGGTCATATCAGGGTTGTGAAATCAAGCACGGCACGGGGCTCCCTGGTCAGTTGGGGGAGACTGCTTGAGGCTCCCTCTCTCTCTTCCTCTGCCTCTCCGCACCGCCCCCTGCCCCGCACTCTTTCTCTCTAAAAATAAATACATCTTTAAAAAGAAAAGAAACATTTATATTTTCCCTGGCAGTCAAGGCCTGCTTGTTATAAGGATTTTCTATGAAAAATAAAAAAGCAGAACACACTGGTTGAAATACAGGGTAAAATGATTTGAGTTTGTAATTTCAGTGGAAAAAGACCCAAGGAAATAAAAATTTGCTAGCAACTAGTGCTTTTACCTATGACATGTAAGCTATTATGCTAAGAAATTTGTATATATTACAAACCTTCAAACCTTACAAACTTCAAACCTTACAACCACCTAAAAGATATTTATTACCACTTTTACTAGAGCTCAAAAAATATTCTACCGAATAAACCAAAAAACTAAAGCTGGGCCAAGGTCACACCATGATCTGGTGACAGAGCCAGAAACTGCACCCCAAGGTATTTGACTCCAAAGCCTGCATCTTTGTGGAGGAATGGGTATTTTTAATGGCTTCCTACTGGAGGTGGCCGGGTGTAATTCTTGCCCTTAGAGGGCTTTGGATCTAAAAGCACATTTTCTTATCCATGGTGTTGGGTGCTTTGGGGTACCCCCACGTTCACATCTGTCCCCAAGTACTTTTACTGGCATTAATATACAGAAACCCAAATCTCGACTTTCAAAAAAGATATGACACACAGAAATTACTTAAGAGAGTCACTGGATTACCCGTCCATCATGCTGTCTAGTGAAGTAAAAATAATATGATGAATTCTGCTAAAATTTTGACAAACACAAGGAAAAATCCTAAAAATGACCTCCTCCCAATCAACACAATGGCATAGAGGATTACTCACCAATAACAATGCCACCAATGGCACCAGCATTCTGAATGTTGCGAGCCTTTTCTGCAAACATGCACTGTCCTCTTTGTATCAAAGCAATTTTTCCCATCACTGCCTCGGGGTTAGTAAGCTCTGAACAACCATTGTATGGTTTACTGCTTGCAACAAATCCTCTTGTCTGTCAGAAATAAAAGTAACTTAAATATCCTTTGTCTTCTCAAATCACTATCTAGTCCATACAATTCACTATCTAGAGCTTTAAGCAGAACTTACTTCTTTTCTAATGATAACATATCCAATATACATTTAGCGAAAAGTTTTTGTTTTGAACACTTTTGCAAATCATAGTACCCAACCAACATTTTACTGTGCTCTGCAGTTTATAAAGCATTTTTATACATAAATTACTAAAGTTGATCTTTATAACGACTCAAAGAAAAATACATATAATATCTCCATTTTACATATGGGGAAACTGAGACTTGGGTTACATAATGTGCTCAAAGACACAATGTTAGTAAGTGGTAAAGTTGGAATTTGTAGGCAGATTCACCTCACACCCATGCCCACACTTAAAACAGCTGGGAACCACTTTTAAACCATCACTTATAGCCAGAACATTTTTTGAAAGAGGGGAAAAAACGGATTTAGTCTACATGAATCTGCAAGCAGTTGTCTTCCTAGAATGATTAAATCCATCAGACTACTGATTTTAAGGATACCAACATAAAGATATTTTAATATCCTTCTCTCTCCTAAAATGCAAACTCCACAAGGGCATGATTTGCACTCGCTTCATAAACGTCATAGACAGCTAACATCTAAAACGGCCTAGAATGTAGTAGTACTGGACTCAAGAAAGAGTTGCTGACTGAATGAGTCAATCTATAAACTTTTACAGCATTAAAATACACACACAAAAAAGGTCTCAATTAGGGGGAATGGAGTTCAAAGGGCATTGGCTTTAGATTATCAGGCAGCGTGGGTCTGGTCACAACTCAGCAACCAATTAGATGAATTTGTGAACTTTTTAGCAATGTAGGTCTTTGTTTCCTACGTTAAAACTAAGGGGCTAGGCTAGCTTAGTGGCCTTCCAAGTCTGCGTGGTGGGACCGCAGTGTCACGCTCTCTATGGCCACCTGAGCTAGAGCATCTCTTCTTTTAGCTGTGTTCTACCTTACACCTCTAAGTTAGATTTTTGCTCAACAAAAGGTTCTAGTAGTTGTTAAAAAGTCCAAAAACCATTTTTAGATAAATTAAAGATACCAAATTAGAGAACAGGCCAAAAACTGGACAATATCTGAACAATATTATAAGTGAAATTCTATAAGCATGTTGTATACATAAATTATGACTCAAAATTTTCAAGATATGCTTTTAACTTTAATCTACTTTAATCTGAGAGAATGAATATTTGGGTTTTAGTAGATTAAATACTTAGGTTTAACAAATTAAAACTACTAAATTAGACTAAGCAATTAGATAATACTTACACAACACATTCAATTTCAACAAGCATATTATCAGTGTACGCACCTCTTTGTGTTTAGACAGATCTAGCCCAAACTGAGCTGGTCCAGCAGTCAACACTACCCTGCCAAAAAATGGGTGGGAAACAATTTGTACAGCTCGTGGAGGTAGCTGTTGTTCTTTTTGTTGCTGACTTGACAGTTCAATCATCTCCTGCATGAACCTCAACCCATCTTCAGCATCAATTGAACTAGCAGCCTAGGGAAAAAACAGATGAATTTTGTCCTTTTGAAATGACAACTTTCAACTTTTTGATGTCTTAAATACTAATGCACTACATAACTTACTCTAAAATTTCCCCTTTCAGTTTCAGTTCCTACCAAATATTTATGGCCTGATTTGTCCTAAAAATATTACTTCTGGAAATATTTTCTGAAAGTAACACTTGTAATTTTTTCAATGTCTCCTTCACCGTTCACAAACCACTTCTGATACAAACTGAGAACTGGACTTCCACCAAATGCTGAAATGCTTACTTTGCTTGATTTTTCCACTGCTTCCCCTTTTAAGAAATAAACCTCATACTGACCCGTACTTCCCTTCTTTGGAATTATGAACCAATAATCACACTAAATTCAAAATATATGTATCAGACTTCTATTAAGATCCCAGCAATGGACTACGAACTGGGGAGAGAGTCTTTCACTTTAAGTTTGTATCTAGAGGATACAGACATGTAAATTTACCTATGATAAAATTCTCATGCGAGAAATTAGACTAGCAGCACAGACAAGGGAATGATTGATTCTGCCAATGTGGATCTGGGAAATATTTAGAATGATATTTGAATTGAGTCTTAACAGAGGAAAAGCTGAAGAATGCCTGACTATAGTGGAAAAAAGGTGGATTCCTGACACTTACCAGGAAAAGTTAGTTGCACTTGACAGAGTTAGAAGAGAGAACAGAGAGGAGTTGGGAGACAGACAAGTTCAAGCCCATCTGGATATGTCCAGTTTTGGTGACTTAAGAGAATGACGTTAGGGGCTATTGAGATGGCAACCAAAAAGGAAGAGAGATGGACTCAGGTGGGGGCAAGAAGAAATAATTCAGGTTTGGATAGACTGAGACTGAGATACAGACACATGTCATATATATGATAGGCATATTAAAGCTGAATTTAAGACTATAGTTAGGAATCAGGGTTACCTATGTATATCTAAGAAATTACATACACAAAGACGACAGCTGAACTTGTAGAAACAGACGTGACTGCTGAAGAATACAGAGAGAAAAGGGTATGATCCAGACTCTCCGGTAGTGCCTATGTTGAGTGGTTGTGCCAAAAAAGGAAAGTTCCAAAGGAATGCACAAAGCAATGAACAGAAAAGTAGGAAAGATATATGTTGCTGGAATGCCCTGAAAGCCAAGAAAGGGATATATTTTAAAAAGGGGTCAGTCAACAGTTACAAAAAATTCAATCAAATAAGGATTAAGAGGCCACTGGGTAGTAGTTATGTCATTGGTGGCGTAAGTGAACATAATGTCACTAGAGATGCTGCTCCCACTACTGAGAAGTGACAGTAAGTGAACCATAAGGGAGCAGGCAGAAGACTCTTTAAGAAAGGATCAATACGACAACAGAGATAAGAAAAGAAATCAGAGGGAAAACTAAGGTTGTGGGAAGGCTGAATTTGAGATTAAGGGATACCAGGTATGGTTCCACGTTCAAATTCTTTAGCAAACTGTGTTTTTTCAGAATCACTGTACTAATAAGGTGAATAAGGTGAAAAATTAAAAGACCTCATGTTATGAAAGCTTTTAAAGCAAAACACAATAGAATTTTCTCAAAAAGCATGTTATTTTTCCTAGGCATAGACGAATACTTGCAAATTTTGATTTCCACAATGAATAAAATAGATTCAGTAGCTTTTTGGAAACTAAAATACTGTAAACTACAGAGGTATTAAAATGAATTACTAGCTTTTAAGATTTGCTCTAAAGAGTGGAAAGACAAGGTGCTGAGAAACAGAAAACTCTGAACTTGAGCCCTACATTTGTCTCTACTGATTTAAGCAAATTACCCAACCTATTTGTGATTTGATTTATACTATGAAGGGGCTGAATTACATGGCTTTCCAAGATACTTCCAAGTCCTAAAATTCTGATTCTCTAACTTTAAATCATATATTAAAAGTTTTTAAAAAGCCAAATGTCATTATCTTATGAAAGCTGATGAGACCAAAAAGGGCAGAGATGGTATCTAATTAGTACAGCAATGGCTTACTTGGATTGCATGTTGAACCAACTGGACTCTCCCATCTTTGAGGTGAATCAAACTCACCCCCATCTTCTTCAAGATTTCTAAATGTTCAGGGTTAGTGGCCATGAAATCTCTGGCTCTCAGAGGGGGTTTAGCTCCACTCCTGAAACTCTCCTCTCTGCTAAAAGTAATTATAGGCAAGGCTTAAAAAACTACAAATCAGAACTGGGAAACACTTAAGACAAATAAAAATAATTTTAGATATTTGAAAAATTGCTAGTTTTAGAACTAGTGGAACTGGAAAAACTGGAAACACCCATTTCCCCATATATAACTTAGGTTATTAAGTGGTATAGCTCTCAAATATATTTTACAGTTACCAAAGCATGTATATTATCTACAGGTCTATATTAGTCAACAGCCTTATAACTATCTGAAAGTACAGAATAGGTTGGCTTGGGGATTTGTTATTATTGATTTCTTCCTTGAAAAACAAACAGGGTTTTCTCCCAATATTTTAAAAGCAAAATAGTACTTCTATCTGTGAATAATAACACTCACTTTTAAAAAATTTTTTTAAATTTCTTATTGATGGCCTTTCTAATGTAACTATTTGGGAAAAAATGAACTCATTAAGCCAAGAAATTTTATTTAAAAACCAAGAATAAGTACTTCATCAAAAAATAAAATCAAATGAAACAAAAAACTAATTTTCACTACATAGAAACTATACAGATTAAAGGAAAAATACTTTCTACATATACAAGACATGTGGAAGTATTTGGCAAAACTATTTTGTGTAAAAATGAACTACAGAAGTTAAAAACTATTATATGCCACCCACTGACTATTAATACTTAGTTCATTAAACAAAATAATCACCATAATAAGATTTCCATAATAAAAAAGACATTACTACAGAATAAACTTTGCCATCTAACTTTACCAATGAATAATTTTTAATTAGTGATAACTACATACTTCAATATGGTTTTGGTCTAAGTGAACATCTTCTTGGCTGTTATATGTTCCTTACACTCCCTGTCATTTACTAACAATTAACTTTGTTATTAACAAATACAAAATAATACATCTTACACTCTGATGATGCCTCTAGGACAGCTCTTATCCACCACATTTTTCAAAGGTTCACGAATACTCTGAGCATACAATGGGTCATTAGGGAAGAGAATCTGAGTGTTTGGACAAGTCCAGTCAAAATTACTGTCGTCCAGCTCTGTATATTCTGAAGTCTACAATATAAAAGAATGGTACATAAATAAAAATAATTATTTTACTAAACATTACAGCTTGTTCACATGAAACATTAAGTGAAATCTAAGTGTGTACAGGATAAACAATATAATAAAACAAAGTAAGAATACAGTAAGTGTATACAGGATAAAACTACAAGAAAACAAAACAAAATAAAATATCGAGTGTACTTTTCCTCCTGCCATACATATATTTATTGAATTCTATTCATGAATTACTTTTCACTTGGAAAATAAACACATAAAAGAGAATAAGACATTTAATTAAAAAACATAACCTACTGTATTCTTCTTAGAGATACTTTGATTTGTAGTAGAGAGCCAAAGAGGTAACAGATGAGCTTCTGTTGTAAAGATGTAATCTTCTATGTCAAAAATAATGTCTTCTTTATCAGCAAATAACAGGTAAAGATATTTAAACATCTCAGCCAAGAAGAAAGAATCCATTCTAAAATAAAAAGTCACAAATAAATCTAAGAACATAAAAATATTCAATGCCAACTATCTGAAACAGAGAATCAAGGTCAATAAACAAGTCTATACCAATTTCGATGTCCAAAGTACTACAGAATCTATCTATCCCCCAGTGGAAAAGTCTTGACTCCAAGCATATTCCAAGGGAATGAAAAAGACCAGAGGGGCTGCCTACCACACAGGTACACTAAATCTTGTCAATAGTACAGACAAGATTTTCCCGTTGGCCTTCCAATGAAGGAGAGTTTTCCATTTCTTCTACAGAGAACCAACAGCAGGGAGGTAATGCAGATAAACTTTACTACTGAGAGCCATATAAGAATTCAATTAATATTAAACTGGATAAAATAATGCAATTTTGATGGAGTTCATTATGTAGCCATTTAAGTGATAAACAAGAAGGCTTTAAGGTAAAGGAAATCACTTAGAAAAAAATTACATGAAAAAAGTACAACACAAAATCACAGGGACTATGATTATAACTTTGTAAATATTTAAATACCTGTCAAGAAGGGAATACAGAAGAAACAAAGGGGATAAAAATATATGTGACTTTACAATTTATTTAATGTTATAATATTTTAATAAACATTTTAAAGAAAAGCTTTAATAAAATTAAAAGTGGTAGAAAAAGAGAATAGCTGTTAGATGGAGTTATGGTAACATGGGATTTGTCACATTTACTACTTCCCAAAGCATCCTGGGTTTTGGCAGTGATAACTTGTAATTTACTGGACAGATTGCATAGTTTCTCACCTCCAGCCAAGCACAAGTCCTGGCACACAGTAGGCACTCAATAAACATTTACTAAATCAAAAGCAAGTTTTAACAGTATTACTAAAGAATGAACTAGAGAGGCAATGGAACATAGAGGTAAAGAAATGGGCTTTGGAAATAGAAAAGACTTTCCACTAACTACCTGTAGAATCATGAGGATATTATATAAGGACTATAAGCTTCAGTTTATTCTTCTGGAAAGGACATAATAATACATGCCTAACGCCGGGGTAAAGACTAAATGAGATACTACAAATCCATTATTTAGCACAGCACCTGGCATATGTAGGAGCTCAAAAACAGAGTTATCATTATTTTTCCTATACATCAATGATGTTGTTTGTTTTGGAACAACAACTCACCTGTTATGTTTCAAAATTTTTTGAACATTTTGTATGTTAATCTTTTCAGAATAAAAATACTTTCAGTCAACCTGCAATATACTTATGATAATTTAACTTTTTCTGGGGGATAGTTACTATCATGAGCAAATGCTACCTTGAAAACTGTAGACTGATGAGCAGGGTGTTGATTTTTGGCGAATTCTAGAACTTACTATGAAACAGATGATTAGCAAACACTTAGAGAAATGGTAAGATCACTACAGTACGAATTGGGTAAAGCTAGCAAACTGGGTATCATATCATATAATCTGATTTGTATTATAAAACCATAAACATATACACAAATGCAAACACATATGCAATTAAACTGTCTGGAAGACTGTTTATCAAATTGCCAACAGTGGTTATCTTAGGGTGGGCAAGTAGGGAAGTATCTTAGGAAAGATTTTCAATATTCTTTTTGCCATTTATATTCTTTCAGTGACCATTAAGGAACGGATATTTCCATTTTGAAAACTGTGTGTGTGTATGCTGGCGAGCCAGGGGACAGCACTGGTAGATCTGTAAGGGAATAAACAACCAGATGCAAAGAGCTTGTAACTTGAAAGCCCTCAAGTGTCACACTATAAGGTATACTAGTCATGGTCCTAACCAGAATTCTTCCCCAACAATTTAGATGGAAACTTTTTAAGGTATGCCTAACTAAACAGAAGATCACTGAAAACAGGTAATTTAGGTAGTACGTTAGATGACTGAGATGAGATTCAAACTCTCTTTTAGGTCTAGAAACACACATGCACACAACCCAACAAAATCAAATTTTGCTAAGCTAAGGATAAAGTTCTAAGTTTACACAAAAAAAAAAAAAAAAAAAAAAAAAAAATCACTTGCTTAAAAGCAGGTTGGTGAATACCCATTTGTCAGGCCACAGTTAAGTAACTGAAGTCAACTGGCCACAAGTTCACTGTGAGCTGAATATAATAAAGCTGCTAAAACATCTAAAGCACATCCAGCACATCATCACAGAATGATGAAGATTAGTAGCTTTCAACCTTTTGCTGGGCCAAATGCAGGAGAGATACGATGCTGCCATGAGGAGCAGTAAGTTGATGAAGCAGTGATCCTCAACTGGATAGAGGGTGCAAGCCCATCGGCCGCTCAGAAAATTAGCAACCTCACAACTGTTCTTGAACAGTGATGTTTTGCCAGGCACATCTTGAGTATGGTTAATTCTGGACATGATATTTTAAGAGATACTCTATATACTGGAATATAACCAGACTGGGGCAAAGGCAGTGGTGAATGGTCTAGAGACAATGTCATATAAGGAATATTTGATAGGGAAAAATAGAAGAATGCTAAATTTAGAAAACTGGAACTCTCTAAAGAGAGCAAATCATGTCTTCTGTAATTCCTCAACCTGTTACTCTTCTTTCTACTATAGCACAAATCACATGGTTGTAATTATTTCTTTACACGCCTGTCTTCTTCACTAACTACAAGTCAAGGGAGGGCAGGAACAGGTTCTAATTTCTCTTCCCATCCCCACACGTAAGTGCAGTGCCTGGCGTACAGTAGGTGCTTAATTATTGTTCCCTGCATGAGTTGCCAGAATAGCATTGTGTTTAAGAGCCAATCTGCCTTGATAAGAATTCTAATTACTAATTGTGTGACCTTAGGTAAGTTCCCCAACCTTTCTGTGCCTCGGCTTCTTCACCTATACAATGAAGATTATAATAGAAATTACACTTCAAAGGGTTGTTGTCAAGATCAAATGAATTAAATAAAGCAGGGGCTTAATCAGAAGAGTCCCCAGACTGTAGGAAGCAGTAAATAAACATTAAAAATAAATACACAGCCTATCTGCTTTCATTTCTTGCTAGTATCTGCATGCCTACTTCCAAAAACCTATGCATTTCTCATCAGCTATGATCAGAGAAGTAGGTCTCAAGCCTCATTAACTATACCTAAATACTCTCAAGTGAAGGACTAAGGGACAGCTCTGAGTAGATGATGAGGGCTGTATCTCACCTTCCTCTAGCCCCTCTGCCTGAAATTCCTTTTACTACTTTTTCTCATCCTTATCTTGAAGGATGATACGGAAGCCTCCAGAAACCTTCCGGGGACTGTCATATCCCAATCTTTCATATGTTTCATGGCACATATACAATGTTGTAACATCTCTTTATCTGCCTATTCTCAGTGATTCAAAGATGGAAAAGACATGTCTTCTATCTTAAATCCTCAAAAACGAGTATAACTCTGGCACATAAAACACTTCATAAACACCTGTGGAATGAACATTTGGTAACCAAATCAACAAATGTTAGTGTTCGTTAGAGATGTGTTGCTAGGTTCTGGATGGTTAAAGTAACCAGGTAAGTAATCCTGGAATAACTGTAATGTTAGTGAATACCACAGTAACCAAAGTATGCTTTTTACAGCTTGAGTATTTTATGCCATCCACATCTATCCAGTATCTGATGAAAGAGAAATTGCCAATGGTCTTCCCCAGCCCTTCAAATCGGCAACAGAATAAGAATACACACATTAACCAACATACGCTTTGAGGAATTCCTGACACAACACAAATCATTATCCAGATCATTCATCATCACCTTGATAATTTCTAACGTTGTACATAATATAAAAATTATTAACACAGAACCCTCTTCCCCTCATTCCTAATATTCCTATACCAAGGTTCTGATATTTAACATTCATTTATTCGTCTACTTAAAAATCATTTAAGCACCTACTACATGCCAGGCACTATGATAAAAATACAAACTGTTCACACAATTTTAAATGAGCCTATTCGAGAGTTTAAAATATAAACACAACGAACTACATTTTGCATCTTCAAGAACTTTTGTAAAAGCATTAAGCTTATCTGAATTCTAACTAAGAATTGTATTTTGTGTTGTTTCAGAGTTACCCTGAGGAAAGGGGATGTTAGGGATTGTTTTACCTGTCCTCATGACTTCCAGTACGAACATCCTTCATGGCAGCAAATCCGCAAGGCACTCTAGCATATTTATTTAAATTTTCAATAAGTGTTTTCCCTACTTCAAGGTAGTAAGGATCTCCTGTAGCCTATTAAAAAGGAGAATATATGTACACATATATATAGCTTATATATTACCATATACCCACTCATTTATCAGATATTTATTGAGTACCTACTAGGTGCTTAGGCATTGTATCAGCCACTGGAGTACATGTTACACAGAACTTAGCTCTGAAAATAAGCCAGGGATCTGCTTTACGGAATTTCTTAAACACACAACTGGAAAGCTGTCCAACTATGTTTCTCAGTCCTTTGATAAAATTCTTAAAGCCCAGAAAGGCATGTCTCTTGACATGCTTTAGAAAGCAGCTCTAGAATATAACATTTCTCTTTTTAGAAATGTTTATGTAAATATTTTGAAAAGACACAAAACTTAGATGTCAATTCTTCTATCTTTCAATAATTATGGTCTAGATGAATGAAGACTGTAACATATCCAATCATTATAACATTAAACAAGGACTTTGAAAACCCAATTACTTTTATAAGGTAGTGAGATATCCAATAGAGAATGGGGACTAAACAGCAAAAGAGAGGTAAAATAGCTTACTTTATACAAGAAGTAGGTACTTTCTGCAAATTCTGGTCTTAAAGGATGTTGAGCCCAATGTACCCTGAAATCTGTGGTAAATGCCTGGACAAAACAACATATAAATAGGTATAGAAATGTGATTTAAAAAATAAACAAGTGATTCTAGAGTATATAGTACGTAAGTTAGATCATAAGAAAGTAAAAAATTAAAATACTGGTAACAATTTTCATCTATAAAATGAAAATTTTCATTACTTAAAATCACAATTCATTTTTGCTATGGTGCTATTTTTACCAATTAAATGTAATTATTTTTGTAAATGATCATTTTGGCTATTAGGAAGCTTAGAGAAAACTATGAAACTCAGTAATGCCACTAAATGGGTCTTTGTGTTTTCTTCTTTTTCCTTATCTCCAATTTTTCCTCTTAATTATTAAGTCCCTCATTCTCCTATTTCTGTTCTAGCATTTTAGTATATGCTTTCTTTTATAACAACCTCAAATCCTCTGCAGAGTGAGACAGGGCATTATTTAAAAATAAAACTAGTCCCACTTGAAATTATTCACTACCAGAGCCAACCGGTTTAAAAAAAAAAGATTAAAATAAAACCAAAACCTTTATGGGAACCAAATAAAACTTCATCTGTGATAAGATGTATTTAGTCGAACCTCGGTTTATTCTGAGTGAATATGAATTTTCTACAATGCACAGTCCTATTTACCTGAAGTCTAAAACTATACTTTCTCGGGGCGCCTGGGTGGCACAGTGGGTTAAAGCCTCTGCCTTCGGCTTGGGTCATGATCTCAGGGTCCTGGGATCGAGCCCCACATCGGGCTCTCTGCTCAGCGGGGAGCCTGCTTCCCCACTCCCCGCCTCTCTGCCTACTTGTGATCTCTCTCTCTCTCTCTCTCTGTCAAATAAATAAATAAATAATTTTTTAAAAAACTATACTTTCTCAAACAAACACTTAAGGAAACAATCTAAATTTTGGTGAAATGCTTAAATATCTCACAGAGTGTAGTGAATAAGCAGGGACAGAACACATACATGAATTTGGCAATTTTTAATGGTACATTTCTGGAAAGCCAAAATGTGTGCTGTTAAGATTTTGCCCTATCAAGTTAGCAAGAATAGTATTACTAATATATAAAAACTAGGCAGTCTATGTGATCAGTAAGAGTATATGTTCAATGCATATTATTTTCATAAAATAATCTTTAGAAAATAAAGAGTAAAAAAGTCTCTCTAGCTAGTGGGTATATGTAAAAGTTAGAATGAGACAATATGTATGTAATGGCATAGATTAGAAAAGGCTGAGAAATACTAATTTGGGTTTTTTGTTGTTTTTTTTTTTTACATAAAAGGTCAACATTACCTTAAATTAAACTTCTCTTAATACATGAGAAAAAGGAAAAACATATACAGTACTGTATAAACCAAAACTAATTAATTATTTAACCAGGAAAAAAAACAAATAAAAAAGAATAAACCAATCCTGAAGATAACATTTGCTATCTTTAAATTAGCAATTTATAATATATGTAAATTAGAATTCCAAAGATGATTTGCTTACCTCTGGTAGGAAATTATGTTTTTTTATCACTTGATATAACATTTCATGAGTTTCAATAGCAGGTCTAATATCCCCCTTTAAGACCTAGAAGTCAATAATAACAACAAAATTACCTAATAAAATATGAGTTGATTTTACCTAGAGTTATTATATAAACAGAAAAATGTATATTAATTTTAAAATGTGACTCCATTTTGGTAATTCAATTTAAGAGATCACATATGCACTTAATTATTCTATGTTAATATTAAAAAAGCACAGGTTTTTTGGTGTTTTTTTTGTTTGTTTGTTTGTTCTTACCTGCAAACCTGGAAAAAAGGCGAGCAAAGCATCCATCCAAGTTCGAGCATTCAACATTGGCTTGTGGATGTGCACATCAAGCAGAAGAGGTGGCTGGCTAATGTACCTCATTATGGCATCGTAGTGCTAGAAGATCACAATATGTGTTCATGAAAGTAGATGATAAAAGATTATTATTCTAAAAACAGTAATTAAATCTCACTGTGAAGAAAGTAAACCTGAATTTATACATAAATACATTTACTTATTAACTATGTAAATATTTAAATTATTCTATACAGAAATCTTTCTAAAATACAGCATATATATTCCCCTCTGTTAATTCTGATGCAGAATATTAAAGACTATAGTTAATACAGGATCTTCTGAGGGGAGATCCTATTGCTGTCTTGTGGGAATGGCCCACGGCTGTGGTCAAAGGATGCTCTTATGTCCTCTTGAAATATAGTTATAGGGTTCTGTATTACAGAATTAGTTGCGTTTTCTCCTGTGTATAGGAAGTTTGGTCCCTTCTCAGCTAATGTAATACTCTGGTGGTGCTCACCACTACTTAAAATAACGCATCCAATCAGTTACCACTCTTACAGTCTGCTATATCTGTCTTTTATGCTCTTAAAAACTCTTTTTCCCCTTCTTTTATCTTCTAGATATTTCTCAGGTTTGACAACAATGAGTTGAGCTGTTAGTCACTCCATGATGAGCCAATAAAAAAAAAAAACCTGTCCTCGTTCACCTCAAAAAAATATTGATCAAGAAAATCTAATAAACAATATGTGATCGTTTTTTTTTTTAAGTATTCAATTGGCAACTTATTAGGTCTCTTACTGGTTTTTCCTAACTCATCTATTACTTAATAACTATTATTGTGTATCCGCTAGATGCTAAAGCATTGTTCTAACACTTCACATGCACTAGCTTATTTAATGCTTCCAATAACTCTACAAATAATACTAGTATTCCCATTTTGTGGATAAGGAACAGAGTTAAATAGTGTAAAGTTACTTGCCCAAAGTCACAAAACCAGTGGTACACCAGGATTTAAACCCAAGCAGGACAACTCCCATACTTTAGCCACTATACCATACTGTCTCACAGTAATGTGGGTGAACTGATGGGTGCACAAAGAAATTATAAATGATGTCAAAAAGAATACAGTGATATAGCTGATGAGTTTGCTGTACTGATTTCAATTTGCTTCAGTTACAAAGGTAATCCAATCAGGTTCAATAATCCTTCCCCTTCTCCCCTAAAAATATGCCTGTGCTTCTGACCCAGACTTAAAAAGAGTTATAGACCTGGTTTTGAAATTAACACTCACTAGTTTCTCTAAATCTCCAAAGCCTTGCATGCTTGGTGTGATCAAGGACTAGGCCAAACTTCCAAGATTTCAACAAGAATTGGAGTCCAAAGGAGAAAGATAACTGGTAATTTATTCCAATAAATTCTCTTTCTTGTATAAAAGATTAGATAAACTCAAATCTACCTATTTTATGACTTACTAGCAGAACTCAAAAACTTCTGATAAGAGATGAAAATAAAACTACTTTGTAAACTAATTTTTGGAATGTATGGAGCTTTGTCCTGTCCCTGTCCAACATGATCAGGGAATACTGACAAAAAAAACGAATGCACATTTAAAAAGATTATTTCTCAGACTGTCACTCAGATAATTCAGTTTCTATCAAAATCTGGCACTCAAATAAAATTGGCTCCAAAATTAATATAAAATTAGATCAACTTACTGTATTAAATCTTTCCAGAAAACTGTCATCTCCAAGCAAGACATAGGCTTTCAATAGATATTCATAGTATGAATCAATCCCTGCTCCAACTCCACTATCTATGGAAAAAAATACATATAAACATGATTCTTTATTAAACAAGTCTTAAAAACCCTTGACAGAGTATAAGCGAGGGTATTAGTACATGAAGAATGAAACATTAGTCTACACATACAACTGTTTAAAGTAAAAATTCAACATTTATAGAAACATTAACCCTACTATATGAATAACAATGGTTCCTTGCTGATAATGTTTGTATATTTACAAAAAAAAGAATCTTACTTTGCAAAACTGGTTACATAAGTCTTATTTAAAAGCAGGAGATACTAGTTTTAAGAAGTTTTTCAAAGCTCATTTTCTCAGTGAGGAACTCCAAAAAGGAAACATTAGAGAGGACCATTACATGTTTTTAAAAACACTTAGACCCTTAATCAGTAAGACATCAATCTTCAAAGTTAGAGTAGATATGAAATCAGATTGCTGCTGTTTGGCAGTTCCAAGTTTAATTGCTGCAACTAACATGGTTGTTGGCTTTTTTCTCCAAGATCATCACTGAGGACCAAAGGACTGTAAGAAGCCTGGCAGCATGGGCAGGGCAGGTTGGGGAGAGGGTGGTTTTGGCCTGGAGCAGAAGGCAGCCAGATGTGAGTAAGAAAGAATCAAATAGGAGGGAAACTGCTAGAGCTTTGCTCTTGCTTCTCCCCAGCCACTATCTTAAGACACACCTCCTCCTACACTTGCTACAACTCAGGTCTGTGCTCCAGGTCTGCTCAGGAGTAAAATCGGGGCAGCACTGAAGCCCTGCATAAGGAATTGAACAAAAGAGGTGGGAACTAATTTTAGACATTCTTTCCCCTACCTTTCCCATAATTCCTGAGGTTGGTGAGTTTACAATTTAAATTATAATTACAATTACAATCTTAGAAATCCCTATACCCAGGGAACATTCAGCATCAATTAAATCAGACTCTCCTGGGGTCCAAGCATTGGTATTTTTTAAAAAAATTCTTAGAATTCATCCCTAAGATCACTGGGGATGACAAAGATTGGAACCTGACCTTCCCACAGAGTAGGTGAAAAAGGAACATAAACTTATACGCCAAAAACATTGAAGCAGCATGACCTTCTAAAAATAAAAAGAAGGTGTTGGAATGAGAATTTATCAGAAGAAGAAGTAATAGAACAAGCGCACTTATTTTAAATTATTTAATTTTAAAATTAGCCTAATAGACATACTGAAGATAGGGAAGATATTAACAATATAAAATAAGAAGAAAAATAATTTTCAAGTAAGCTCTACACCTTACATGAGGATTGAACTCATGTTCTATCAACTGAGCTAGCCAAGTGCCACATGAAGAAAAATTTTTTAAGCAGGCAGAAATATATGGAATAAAAAATGTAACAGCTAAAATAATAAAACAGATGGGATATATAGCAGAAAGAATGAAGCTGAGGAAGAGATCAGCAAACTGGAAGATCACATGTAGCAATCTTCCAGAAGGAAAAAAGGCAGAAGAAAAAAAAAAAAAAGAAAATATAAAGATGAGATATATGGAGGACAGAAACAGAATTGATTTAGGTAACAGGAATTGCAAAAAGAGAGATTAATAAAAATGAAAAGAATATCTAAAAAATAAGACCAGTTTTCAGCAATTAAAACCAAAGATTTTAAGTAGAAAGGACCCACAGAATATCAAAAGGAGAGCTAAAGAAAATTCTACACCTAAAATTACAGTGACATTTTTAGAAATTTCTCTTTGCTTTTGATATTCTTAGTCTTCCAAAGAGGAAGAGTAGATCACACACATAAGGGCATAAAAATCAGAATATCACATTTTTTAATACGATGTAAGAAGACAACAGAATTGTATTTTCAAAGACTTGAAGGAAAAGAACTTAAACAGAAAATTATATACATCCAAACTGTCACTCAAATATGAACGCATAACAAAGTTGTTAGGCATAAAAGGCCTCAGAAACTATTAAAAGCTACTGAAAACAGGGATAAATAAGTAAGAAGGGAGACGAATCTAACAGATGTTGTGAGCAATATACAAGGTACAAGTGACCAAATACCTTAACACTTTAGCAAACAGTTTAACAAACAGTTTAGTTTGTTACCTTTAAAGAAAGAGTAAGGAGGGCTGCACTAAGACCAAAGAAAAGAGAACATACTCATAGTGAGTAAGAACTAAATAACCACATAATATTAACAAAACGGGGGGTGGTGGTTGGAGCTGGGGGTGACAAGAGGTAGGAGAACATGCTAAAGATCATGTCTTACTAGAAGGTAAATATAGATTTCATTTAAGAACAAAAGGATTAAAGAGAAAACAGGAAAGGTGGAACACACTGAAGTTACAATTAAGGTAGTATAAGTCCAAATATATTAAAAATAGAAGTAAATGTAAATGGACTGAAATCACAAATTAAAAGACAAAGACTGACAAATTGGCTTTTTAAAACAATCTATAAATTTTATAAGAGTTACACTTAGAGCATGAGCACCTGCAAAGACTGAAAGTAAAAGGACAGAAAAAAATTTATCAGGCAATTAAGCAAAATAAGGCTGATATGGCTATATTACTATCAGATTAAATAGACTGTAAGATAAAGAACATTATTAAAGATGATCACTGCATAATGATGAAATACTTTAAATCATTTGCATGTTTAAAATAAAAGATAAAAAAAGATTTCTCTCAACTAAGGAGAGAGAGCTATTAATAAAATAGACTAATGCACCCAAAGATATATATAAAGCCAAAGAGAACTACAGGGAGATATTAATAAGTCCACTAGCACTGTCAGAAATTTTATCTACCTTTCTTAATTCTTGGTAGGTCGAGCAAACAGAAAATCAGCAAAGATCCGAACAATGTTAACTGAGCAAATTGACATGTACAGAAATCTATACCCAACAATGAGAAAATATGTACTTTTTAAGATTTTTTTTTTTTTTTTTTGTCAGAGAGAGAGAGAGAGCACAAGCAGGCAGAGTGGCAGGCAGAGGCAGAGGGAGAAGCAGGCTCCCTACCGAGCAAGGAGCCCGATGTGGGACTCGATCCCAGGACCCTGGGATCATGACCTGAGCCGAAGGCAGCCGCTTAACCAACTGAGCCACCCAGGCGTCCCGAAAATATATACTTTTTAAAGCACAAGCAAAATGTTCACAAAAACCAGCCACGTTTGGGGCGCCTGGGTAGCTCAGTTGGTCAGGCAAATCCAACTCTTGGTTTTAGCTCACGTCATGTCCTCAGATTGGGTCCTGCATTGGGTTCCGCACTGAGCATGGAAGCCTGCTTAAGAGTCTCTCTCTTCCTCTCCCTCTCCCGTTGCCCCTCCCCCTACCCTGTGTGCATGCACTCACACGCACGCTTTCTCTCTCTCTGGAGAAAGGAAAAAAAAAACCGCCCATGTTCTAGGCCAAAAAGAAAACATCAATAAATTTTAATGGATAGTTATCACATAAATCAGTATCATATAGGTATCAACAGTATTTTTTAAAAGTACAACTGAATAGAAAATGGACAAAATATAAGAATATCAACATCAAAAAAAGGGAAACCTATAGACCAATAAATATGAAGAAGTGTTCGACATCATCAGTGATCAAAGAAATACAAATCAAACTACAATGGGAAATCATTTGTATACCTATTTCATTGGCAAAATCTTTTGAGTCTGACAATACTCAATGGAGAGGATGTTGATTTATGTTCTTATATTTTGCTAGTGGAAGTATAAAGTGGTGAAACAACTTTGGAAAACAGTTTTGAAAACAATTCTGACGTTATCTCCTGAAGCTGAACACTAACTTATCCTATGATTTAAAAATTCTACTCCTCCATACATAACCAAGAAAAACTCTTATACATGCACAACAGGAGAAACATATAAGTATTCATGGCACTACTATTCATAATAGTAAAATCCAGGAAACAATCTAAATGTCCAGATTGTGGTTCATTCATCCAATAAAATATTACACAGCAGTCCAAAAAAAAACTACACCTTCATGCAACAATATAATGAATTTTAGCAATATATTAAGTAAAAAAAGTCTCAAAAGTATGCATGATGTGATATGATTTTATAAGGTTTAAAACAAAACAAAAAATATACTTTTTAAGAATATATACAGATGCAATAAAACTTTATTAAAAGCAAATGATCAGTAGAAGATAAGAATGCTATTTCAGTTAAAGAAGGTAGAGGTATGGGATTGCAGAGGTAGAGTCAAGGATCATATGCACAAATGTTTGTTGTCAAGTAATGGTCCATTTGTGGGTCCTTATTACATCATTAAAAATGATTAAGTAAAATGGGCCATGCATGGACCAATGCTGAGTGTGTCAAAAACCAAGGATTAGGATTAATTTAAAATTAATTCTGACTAATTAATTTGCACCTGAGTTCCAAGCAGGTTAAAAAAAAAAGAAAAGAAATGGCAGAATTCTGAAACCAGAACTCCGATTAGTTTCAGGAACCATTTAGATAAAATATGGAAAAATCTTACAAAATACTAAATAAACAATAAAATAAGATAATCTTACTAAGAATAAATATTCTAGTATATTTCCATTTACCTGTGCTCTATAGGGGTGTCTTATAAAGATAAAACTATATTTTTTATATAATTCTATATCCTGTTTGTTCATGTAACATTTGTCTCATGACTCCAATTCATTTCAATAACATCTAGTTATAACATTATTAAATATAGATTTCCATTTAATGTGAGATGACTGAGGTATTCTGATTCTCTAGTTCTCAAGGAAACTAGTTCTAGTGTTTCATCTATATCTTATATCTATAATGCTATCCTGATTAAGGTATGAAATAAAACAGTAAGTCCATCTGGAATAAATGTGCTATTATTTGGTCCCAAAGAAGAAAATCAGGTTAAATTAAAATTCCAGCAATCTGGTGAAAAACTATGCTTTATACTGTCCCAAAGATTATTTTAACAAATGAAAATCCTTTCTTTCGCAACCATTCAGAGGATGTGAAGGTTTGATTTAAAAAGCCCAACTTACATGAAAAAAAAAAGCACCCAACTTACATACCTTTTCTTACCCAATCTCCAGTATGAATATTTATAGTCACACCCACTAAATTACTACTTCGCTGTCTTTTTTCCCAGAGAAAATCAAGAGCTTTTCTTGCGTATTCCTATAATTAAAAAAAAAAAGAAAAGCATACTTGAAGAACTGCATGTCTCTGGTAAATAGGAAACAAAGAAACAAAAGTCAAAGACTCACAGAGTATTTTAAGGATTACATAAAATTCCTATGATAATCATTTATAATATACATTAAATTTCCTTACAAGTCAAATCTTGGCTCTTTTTCAGCCAATCAAGCCTAGTTAAAAAGAATGAGTCTAAAAATACTATTTAGTGGCAGTGATCTCATTTTGAGACCATCATGTTCATCTATACTTGTAGTGCAAGTTCATATTCATATACATGTATTATTAAATTATATTAATTGCTGCCATAATTAAATGCACTTGTTAAAATAATTTCTATCACTTAAATACAAAGTGAAAATCTCCCTACATACTCTTATTTAGAGAATTAGAAGAGAATTCCAAAGTTGGTATGCCATCTCTGAAACACAAACAGGCACTTCAACAACTGAGTTTTTACATAGCATGCAACTTTGTTAGTGAAGAGTAAATAAATTCATTAGTATTCATTTGACAATACCAAACATAACCTTATGACACCATTTTTCTTCTTTTTCACTTATTTTTATCCATTGGCCACTAAATTAATTTCTGGTCTAATTCTTAGCTCTGGACAGAAAGAGGTTATAAAACATAAAATCATAAGACATGTATAGGAGAGTTTCTAAGTTAAACTTAATTTCAGAACATGAATCTATTTAGCATTGGAGAAGTACTTCTACAAAAGAAAAAATCATTAAATCAATTTGCCGCTTTGCAGATTTAAGAACAGAGTATAAAATAGTCTTAGCTCTTGAGTCAATTTATTTATGCTGATTTTTTAAAACAAAGCAGATTATGGCTTTAATTAAATGCTATTAATTCCAGAGCCAGAAAGTTTCATAAAGATTATATTTCCCTGTTCCTATCTTACGGCTAAGAAAGCAGGCCCAGTGAAACCGAAGATTTAACCAAAGTTTAAAACTGAATTATAGAACAATATGAGAATTCATATCTCTTTAGATATTAGACCAAAAGTCAGCAAACTTTTGCTGAAGCCAGAAAGTAAGTATTTCAGGCATTATGAGTCCATACAGTCACTGTTACAATTACTCAACTCTTGTCATTTTAGCACAGATGCAGTCATAGACACAAATAAATAAATAAGCATGGCTGTGTTTTAATAAAACTTTATTCACAAAAATAGGCAGTGGCTAGATCTGGCACCGAGGCTGTTGTTTGCCAACCCTGTAGTAGGTCGATGCTGTCAACTGTATCAGGTTGCTTCTCTTAAAATAAATTACTGTATATTCATGAAGTTAAAAAGATCATAATTTTTAAATAGATTTACTCATAAGTACAAAATAGAGTAGTGGAAAGAGTATGGGCTTTGAATTTAGAAAGGCATGGAGTCTAATTCCAATTCTACTCATTCATCCATAGCTGTGCATCTTATCCTCTTTGAGTCTCACTTTCATAACCTATAAATGCATCAGTATCTCAGAGTTCGTAGTTCAAATTAAATCAGACAGTGCAAAAGTAACTATACTTTTCAATGAAAGGAAAATATGTCAGCAAAGTACAGAATAAAAATTAAACCAAACATGATAAATCTGTCCTTGACACTCTGAACATACAGAAGCCCAAAAACCACTTGACTTGTTTTATTTACACTCAGATCCAATGTCTCTAATGCTAGTATATATTCCCTATTTCTGCTTGCTTTATGTGTGCCATTTGTTGAATTTTTAAAAAGTTTCCTAAGTCATATGTTTGAAAAAGAGGGTGTTTTGTGATACTGTTTAAGCATAACATGCTTAAACATATAGATAAAATTAAAAGTGTGAGACATAGCTAGTCTACAACAAATTACTTGGAGAATATTAAGTCTTTTGGATAAGAAATAACATTAACCTTGGGGGTAAACAAACTTACAGATTTGACTCTCTGTCAAGACAAGTGCAAAAATTACACTGTTTCAGTGAAGTTTTCAGAAATGCAATAGACTATCTAGAAGTATAACAAATAAAACAGTTTTTCATATAAGACATTTGTGATATTAAATTCATATAATATGGCTAGAAATCTCCTAAGAATAAACCTAAAAATTTATAGTTTGTGAAAAAATGCAGTTGTATTAATATATATCTACCTTACAATGACTTCTAGGTTTTTGACAAAAACCGTATAATGGAATCTAGACAAAAGTTCACTAAGATGACAGTAATCCTCCGATGGATAATCCTCATACTTGAATAATGAGAAAAAGATATAAAGTTAGTTATGCCCAATACCCAAGAGATGAAAGACTATGAAAAGCAAACCTCAAATATTGTTGCTCCCGTGAATCGACTTAAAGCCGCAAACTCAAGGATCAAGGTACCTGCACAAGCTGTACAGGTGTCTGTCTCAGTTCCTGTCCGAGCTTCTGGTTTTCTGATACCAAACTTTAAATTTATCTAAATAAAATCAGAAGATTATCATTAGCAACTATGGAGAGAAAATGGCTTCTGGATAAGAGATTATTTTTCAATCAAGATTTTTCATCAAATCATGGAAATAATCCATAAAATATCTAAACACTGAAATTTGATGATCTTTGTGACTTTCCAATTTAACATCTAGCGAAGTATATTCTACACATATAATATTCACGGGGTAAGAAGGTTTTAATTTATTTCCTTCCTTAATGAAACCAAAATTCAGTACCCATATAAGAATTCTAGAAGGGAAAATATCTTCTATAACAATTTTATTCTCTGGACAGTTTGAAACTAGACTAGCTCTAAAAGAAATTAGATTTAATTGAAAACTTATGAAAAACCAGTACTATATTAGTCCTTCACAGGAAAAAACCTGATTAAGTTATGGTATGTATTTAAAAGGAGATTAAAATTTTGTTTACAGGTTGTAAAAGTTTTGAAATATAGAGGATATTGCCTTGCTGACAGGCTATCAAGCAATACAAAGAAAATTTTTTCGAAGGAGTGTTTTTTTTTTATATAATTCAAAGACAGCCAAATTATAGTACATTATAAACCTGGATTAACCAGAACCAAACTGACTAGAAACTGGTTAAAACTCGAATGGTCTTCCGCAGTCCAAATAAATAAAAAAAGAGCAAGCATATACCAAGGATTTCACGTAGCAATAAACAAAAACATCAAATACAAATCATGTTTCCAGATCAGTTATTATTCAGACCCTATAAGGAGAAGTTCAAATAAATGCATATTTCAACTTATCTGCAGAAATCAATTGCTGGGTATGCCTATACCCAGCAGGGTCCAATTGACACTCTAGGACTATCCAAGCAAAAAGACAGGGATAATACTCACTCACCACCAATAAACAAGTAACAAAAGTGAAATGTAGGTGAGACACGAGAAGTGGATTGTTATGCTGGCCGTTTACCTCACTTTCCAAAATGTCACTTGAGGCATTTTACATCATGTTCCATGTCCTATTATCCTAGAAGCATCTCTCTACCCCCACTCAAATTCATAATTATCTCTACCACTTATAATTCTGAAAGAATAAATGGCTTTAGGTAGTTCTGCACCAAAAACCAGAATGGAAACCATCCCTTGTCCTCTTATGTTACCTATATCTCTACCAATAGAATTAAAATTGATGTTAAGAATAAACTTTAAAGGGCACCTGGGTGGCTCAGTCAGTTAAGCGACTGCATTCAGCTCAAGTCATGAACTCAGGGTCCTGGGATGGAGCCCCATGTTGGCTCCCTGCTCAGTGAGGAGTCTGCTTCTCCCTCTCCCTCTCCCACCCACCCCCCGGCCCCGGCCTATGCTCTCTTTCTCTCTCAAATGAATAAATAAAATATTTTTTAAAAATAAACTTTAAAATGAAGACATCCTCAATAATAAAATATTTACATTAACTGCACTAAGGTAAAGTGTAATAATTTTTATAAATACTTGCGATAAGAGTCAACAGTGAAAAGTATTTTCTGGTCAGTTCTATTAATTATTACAGTCAATTGATCAATAGTTATCTACGATGTGGGGAGTATTATGTTAAGATACAAAGTAACTGAAAAGATCCTTGTCCTCGGGAAGCTTAAAATCCAGCCATAGCAAATAAGACAGATATATAAATGGAGACAGTAACTAATAATGGAAAGTCATAAATAAGTGCCAAACAAATGGAACTAACAACAAACACTAAGATCTAAAAATCAGAAGAAATATCACTGATATTTGATAAAATATCACTGGATTGGGAGTAGCTGAGAGCTAACAATGGCAAAGTCCAAGGAAGTAGTCATAAGAAAGCAAAGGCAAGACAGAAAATATTTATATCCCATTTTTAGTATCTCTTCTCTTAACAAAAAAAAAGGAAATACTTTGACACACTGAAGTTTTTTTTTTTTTTTGACACACTGAAGTTCTGTACATTAAAAATATTTAAGATGGTTGTATACTGCATTGTAGTCATTACTGTCCCAAGATGGTCGGTACTAAATGATGTAAAAGGTCTATTTCTTAATACAACTATCTATGGTATCATGTCATTTCCATCTCGTATGCTGAAGATCTGCGTTATTAAACAACTTCCAAACGCAAAACCTTCAGGGGGCACTACCATTTCTGTAAGACAAGGAAAAAGAGTTGAGTGCCTTTTTTGCTTATGTTAATCCTCTTGTTGATTCTTGCTCTAGAGGCTGCTTAGATAAGCTGCAGTCCTCCTGACTAGATCTCAGAAGATCAGTGTAGAGAGGGCACTGGTAGGAGCATCCATTTAGTCATGTAGAAGTCAGAAACAAGGAGCTTATTGCCCTTTACTTGAAAGGCTTCATACAAAAAGGGTTAAAAGTATAATAAAGGTTTTGTACTTAGAAAAGTAAGTACAGAAAAGAGAACCTGCTTTCTCCCTCCTGGTCCTATGTTCCTGGAAATCACAAAGTAGTTCTTGAAAGGAACATTTTTTATTGAAAGGCAGAAGTTTAAATTACCTACACTAAATTTATCTAGGTTATATATTTGCTATACCCAAAAGACCCCTAAAATATGTACAAAATCAAAATGGAATTGCCATTAACCTTGTGTTTTATGGATATAATCATCTACCTGACCTTAGAAATGAGGTCTTAAATGAAAAACTGGCAAAGTGATTTTAATTAACTTTGAGGAAATGGCATCACAAAGTGTGGACTACCTCTAGGGTTTATAGGTAGATGTAACAAATGACCATTAACCACTAAAATATCATTTCTGTCCAGCAAGTTCTTGAGTTAAAAACAATAATGCAGTACTATCAATTATGTATGCATATCTAAGAAGACTGTACACATTTTCATGAGTAAGAGCTCATAAGTATGAAGAAGGCAGGATAGGAAGACACTTAGTTTCTATCAGTAGACCTCTTCTAAAAAGCAATTTTTAAAATTTTCTTGATACTTCAGAGTATAAGAAAACAATGTTTTCTTCATTTTACTATAATACTCTTAGTAGCTACTGTTTTAATTCCTCTCCTGTTTCTCGTGTTATGACAAAAGTGAAGAAATGCTAGATTCCCCAAAATTTGGCACCTCCAATTAAAACAAAAATTAAAAGTATTTACTAAAAGTAAATTCAATTAAAAAATATCTAGGTTATTTGAAATAACTTTGCTTTTAATTTTAATATGCTAAGAAAATAAAAAGATCAAGAAACAAGTTTAACCACACCAAAAGCAAAGAAATTCCAATTAAAACAAGACTCTATTTTTTTCTCATCCAATTGGCAAAACACTAACAATACACACTGTTGGCAACAGTAGTACAACGACACATACACTTTTTTTTTTATTAACATATACTGTATTATTTGCCCCAGGGTACATGTCTGTGAATCATCAGACTTACACATTTCACAGCACTTACCATACACATATACTTTCATAAAACACTGAGTAACTATAAAAATAGAACCTTTCTGGAGAACAATTGGGCAATAAGTACCCAAAGCCTTGAAAAACATTCCCTATTTCTGGGACTTACTATTTCCTCTCCTGGTAAATCATCCTATGGAAGAAGTAAAGAGATCTGTATAAAGATGTTCAGAGAAGAGGTATTCAAAATATCAAAAGTGAGAAATTTAAATAAGAGATTTAATAGTCTGTTTCTCTAAACAAACAAAAGTGTTGGTCACAATCCACTAAATTGGTGAGTAAAGTAATATGCTATGATCTTCAGTTTGAAAAGCATTGCTCTATATTATGCTCTCTAGTCAAAGGTTTCCTGATGGTGAAAGTGAGTCTTACTTGATTTATATAGGGAGAAAAGTTATTCCAGGTAATAGAGATGACAGGCCTAACAGCACGGAAATAGAAAAAAAAAAAAAAAGAAAGAAAAAGAAAAACATAACCTTAGGTGTTTGAGGGGACACTATTAGATTCTTTTGGCTGAAATGGAACACTCATTTCATTGGGGTGTGAGGTTATGAAGGCAGGTCAGAAAGTCTATTGCCAAACCATAATAAATTCTGAAAGTTAAAAGACACTCTGTACAATAGGGAGTCAGTAAAACTTCTGAGGGTAGTTTGATAAAAATTGTTCTAGTAAGATTAATTATTTAAGTCTCTAAAGAATAAACCAGAGAGAAAAGAGTAAGAAAGGTATTTACAATAGTTTAGGAATTATATTGGCTCAACTAGCATACCAGCAGTAAGAAAAGAGAAAAATTATCAAAACTTAGTAATGGCTGAGGGAGAGACCAATAACATTAATAAAAAAATAAGTCAGGGGCACCTGGGTGGCTCAGTTGGTTAAGCGTCTGCCTTTGGCTCAGGTCATGATCCTGGAGTCCTGGAGTCTGGGGATCAAGCCCCACTCTCTGCTCAGCGGGGAGTCTGCTTCTCCCTCTGCCCCTCACCCTGCTCATGCTCTCTCTCTCAAATAAATAAATAAAATTTAAAAAAATAATAAAGAAATAAATCAACATATAAAGTTCTTTGCATATTCAATGGCTTTTTTCCCTTTTCTCCCTTTGCTTTAAATATAACATTTTCTTGGGGAGCCTGGGTGGCTCAGTGGGTTAAAGCCTCTGCCTTCGGCTCAGGTCATGATCTCAGGGTCCTGGGATTGAGCCCGGCATTTCAGCTCAGCAGGGAGCCTGCTTCCCCCTCTCCCTCTGCCTGCCTCTTTGCCTACCTGTGATCTCTTTCTCTCTGTTAAATAAATAAATAAAATCTTTTTAAAAATAATAATAAAATAAAATAAAATAAATATAACATTTTCTTGAAAAACAAAACTCCCTCAATTGACTCTGCAACCTCCTCTCTTATACTACCAACACAGAAATCTCAAAATTAATGGTCCTGTGTTTTCACCTCGTTTGAACCCTTCCCTCCCCTTTATTCTCCCACATTACATCCTTTAAGGGTCTGTTTGCATCTAATTCTCCTATTACTTTCTAAAACACCTCCTTTTGTCTTAGGTGTTTTCTTAAACACCTAAGATTTCATCATACCATAGCTACTACTGTGTGGTTCCTCCTGAGTCTCTGAACACTCTCTTTTCCAGGGCTCTACTTCCTCATTCCCTTCTGTCCTGTGTTCTCTCCATATCCTCTCTTCTGGAGAGCCAACACCCACTCTCACTGTGTCGACTGTATCTTCTGCACAAATAATTCTGTGCCCAAATTCTAGTCTGGCATCTGTTTCTTCCTTCTGCAGCATTATCTAATCTGTTACACGGTGACACATAAAAGCCTTAAATGAATCTAAACTCTCATATCACTCAAATGCAAAACTGAAATGTCAACATAAATATTTTTTATAGCTATGAAGTATTTTTTTCAGCCTCAAGCACGTGATGAACAATGGCTCCAATTACAAAAATTCATTTTCTTAAGATAGCAAAGGAAGTATATAAAGACTGCCATATTTTTCAGAATTACTTACTCTTGGATAAGGAAGGCCACTGGTAGTATTGAAAGCTGGTAAAAGTTTGTAACCCAATTGCTTGGCCATTTGGAGAAGTTCATCATTGTACCACTGCATGTACTCCCCTTTTTCTTTCAGCATGATTGCCAATGAGTGTCCACCCAAAAGACCCCTACAATCACAGAGATGAAACAT
The DNA here is from genome assembly GCA_028534135.1 of Potos flavus. NCBI lineage: Eukaryota > Metazoa > Chordata > Mammalia > Carnivora > Procyonidae > Potos > Potos flavus. The sequence goes on along the minus strand of CM052893.1, from coordinate 19,676,730 downwards.
TATCTACTTCTTACAGATACTTAAAAGACACCACCTAAAAAGATGTGGGTATCTTGTTATCGACAATTTAGCACACATAAGGAAAGACCTCAGAACGTTTTCTTTTTTACACCTAACTCTGGCTACTCATTTTATGGCAAAACACAGACAATACAAAGTTTTAAATGTTCTATCTGCTGTAAAGTATTTGGCATTCTCAGATACCTTAAAATTTCTTAAAATAAAGAAGATTCTTAAAAAAAAAAAAATCCTAGAAATCACTTATTTTAACAAACTTGACAACTTTTGATTCTACCAACTTTTAAATTTAACTTAATGATATCATCATGCAATCTTTAACTCTTACAGTATAGCATTAAAAAACCCTCGCCAACTCTGTATTAAATATAATAGATTAACAAACTCTGTGAAAAGCTACATAAATATTTCCTAAACTGAAAGACTCACTTTGCCTGTCTGCCAAAAGGAAATGTGTTACAATAACATAAAAGTAACCATTAAATATAAAAACTTAATATTGCTGAAACTTGAATTAATAAATCCTGTAACTCAATATTTTTAAATGTTCTAAGAACATTTCAAACTGTTTAGTTGAGAGGTAATATTATACATTTAATTTCATTTGGCCTGAAGAGGTGCTGGCTAAGATTAGTAAACTATGTAAACTAGCGAAAAACTTGAGCTATAGCTAATATGCAATGTTCAACCTCTAATCCTTTTTTAACAACACACGGAGGGGGCGGTGTATCTTTGAGTCTGCAACTATTTCCAAAGTCTGCTGCTGTCTGTGCCTGATATTATGCAAAGTCATCTCACAGCCTCTGTTTCAAAATATCCCAACTTTTATCTTTTAAACATAAGAAATATCTTGCTTTATTATCATCAAGAAATAAACAGTATACCCTAGGCTTTTCTATTATTAAAATTATAGCTTTAGTGTCTTACATACTTACCCAAGAACTCTGATGTTTGTTTCAAAGACTGATACAACTACATCATTATCTAAATTAACATCTCTTAAAACTTTTCTCACCGCATCTTCAAATTCTTTAGTTTTATTTAATACCTAGAAGAAAATTATGAAAATAAAGTTCTTTTCGACCAAGTCAAAGAGAAATAGCGTTAGAATGAAATACTAAAAGTTAATACATTAAGACTCTAAAAAGTGACACATACAAAATGTTTCCCTTAGGCCTATGATAAAAACGTTGTATCTAAAACCCCCCAAAATTAAATGCCTACATTATAAGGAATCTTTATATATTTCTCTTTTAGATACACAGAAATCATTAAGACTTTAAAACAAACATCATCGGAACTGTTAACTGGTTTCTTAATATATAATTCATGACCTAGAGCTACATGAGATGAGCTCTACCAGAATTTGGTTTCTAAGTCAAAATAACACAAAAACCATCCCACTCACCAAACATCATTTTAAAGGTTACTTATTCTCAAAAGAGAGCACATCCTTCAGAGAATGATTGAGTAATCCTAAACCACACACTACCCACAATCTCCAAACGTGGATACTCTGACCCCTAACTAAAAAGGAGTATAATGTAATCAAGAGCAAGCCCTGTTTTGAACTCTGGTTCTTTCACTCACTACACTACCTGTGTAATCTTGGTCAAGTGATTTCCATCTCTGAGCCTCTTCCTTCATCCATAAAAAGAAGAAATATCTACTCTTATAGGATTATCTTCTTAAATGAGGTAATATATGTAAAGTATTTTGAGTAGAGTGCCTGACTTAGTAAGTGCTTAATATCACTACTGTTATTATTATTATTATTACCATGAGGGTCTAGAATCCTAACGAGGTTAACAATTCTGTGGATTCTTGTGATCAGTTCCATGAAGGGGCCAATGCATTACAGAGTTGCTTTGGTTTTTCAGTCAAAATCAAGGCTGTGTCAGAGAGCTCTCTTGCTCAATTATTAACCCCAACAGTTAAAACCGGAAATAGACAAGACCACTTAACTCAAGCTTTAGCTACAACCCACTGTACTTACTGCTTATCACACTTTCTTGAGTCACTGACAAGACATTCTGCAGTGACCAGAACATTCCAACTGCCAGACCAGAAAAGCCCTGATATAAGTGGAATGCCTAGAAGACCACACCCAACACGTCCCCTTCCCTGCCCCTGATCATGGGCTGAACACCTACCAACCTCCACCCACGATCACACCCGCTCTGCCTGCTCTTCTGCACGTACCCCCACCCCCAACCTCACCTTATAAAAATCTAAGTGTCCACCTTGTCGGCGGAGAGGTCTGTTGTTAAGGCCTGTGCCTGCCACCTCCCCAGCTGCCAAGCCCCAAAGGAAATCTCTCCCCTTCTCTTTTCCAAACCTTCCTCTCTTGAGTTATTGGCTTCTCTTGCCACAAGTTTATCTGAGTCTGTTCAAGAACAGTGCTGGCACACCCAGCCAGGAGCTATGCTTCTGATTTGTCCAGCTCCCTCGGCATTCCCAAGGAGAGAGCAGTTGGCTGAGGCAGTGTGCCAGGCCTTACCTTTTCATTTCCTGAGTTAGCAGCTGTGATAGATTGTTCAGTAACAGCTACACAATTACATGGTATTTAGACCCCAGATCCATTAAAAGTAGTTCTCCTTTTCTTGTTTAATCTTTTTATTTGATAATATTTTATAGTGTTTTTTCACTTGATTTCTTTCCTTAAAAATTCTAATTTAGGTATAAAACATTCCATAAGAATATCTGACTAAAATTCAAGTAAAAGTAAAATTTAGGGTAAGTCCTGAGTAAAATATACTATCAAGCCTGCCCTTAAACTGACTGCTTAGGATGCAGCGGGTGGCTCAGTCGATTAAGCGTCTGCCTTTAGCTCAGGTCATGATCCCAGGATCCTGGGATGGAGTCCCGAATCTGGGTTTCTTACTCAGTGGAGAGCCTGCTTCTCCCTCTGCCTGCCGCTCCCCCTGCTTATGCTCTCTCTCTCTCTGACAAATAAATAAAATCTTTTCAAAAATTAAAAATAAATAAATTTAAAAACTTACTGCTTTTCCGTATCAACCTCGAAATCCATGTAAATTCTGTAGCAACAAATGTAGATGCAAATAGCCCTGAATCACTTTTAGAATGAAACACAATTGTGCTACTCCCCACTCATTCACACATACACTTTTTAGTATCATTTTGCTAATCTAATTCTTCTTCCTAGGTCTATCTCCTGAGAATTACTCCCAAGAATTATACCAATGTTATTTCTTTCAAAGGAGAATAAAAGGGGAAAGAATTCTCTTTGTCCATAATTAGTTAGAAAATTCATTCCAACTGCTCTATTACTTAATGAGCTCTTTAAGCTCTTAGCTGATACCAAAGATGAATTCAGGTCTCTTCCTTTCCCTCATGATCTTTAATTTGTTTTGGTATCCATCTTTCTACAGATTTCATGGTAATGTAGAATATAAAGATCACACGTGATATGTTCTATTAATATTTTTGAATAAGTCAAATAAAAAAGTAATCACAATGTAAAGGTAAGATAAATTAGAAATATTAAGTGTATTAATAAAATGTACCAAAACAATTTCTTTTAAATGTAGGAAAAATTTTTCTAAACTAATTTTCTGTTTAAACTAGACAGAAAATTCAATTAAAAAGAAAATGTTTCAAATAGTAATAAAAATTCAAATTGAATTTTTATGTTTCAAAGTTATAATGATATGTAATAAGTTACTTAGGTTATTCCTACTTGAAGAGACTAAAATTTAAAGAGTTTATAAAGTATCATTTTTTTGTTTCAGTGTTCCAAGATTCATTGTTTATGCACCATACCCAGTGCTCCATGCAATACGTGCCCTTCTTAATACCCACCACCAGGCTCACCCACCCCTCCAGAAACCCTCCTCCCCTCCAAAACCCTGTTTGTTTCTCAGAGTCCACAGTCTCTCATGTTTCGTCTCCCCCTCCAATTTACCCCAATTCACTTTTAAGTATCATTTTTTAAATATAAGACTTTATCAATCTTTCTTAACTCCTCTTGAGGGTAACTTCAACAAACAGAGGAGTTATTTATCTGAATCTGAACCAAAGATCAGTAAGAAATAACACGTTATAGTTAATAGGAAACTTAGATACCTAGTCTAGGCCCTTCTAAGGTGAAAACAGGAGCTCAGAGAAGTTAAATAATTTGACCAAGGTTGCACATATCAGTATTATGTGATCACTTCTTATTATTACCTGCCACAAGGAGCCAGAACTCAAGTTTATACCACACGTTACGGAGAGTGTAGTCCGCTAACCAGTAAGAGCAGCACCACCAAGTGGCAGCTTATTAGAAACAGATTCTTGGACCCTACCTTCAGTCTATTGGATCAGAATCTGCATTTTAGCAAGGTCCCTAGGTGACTTGTAATACATTGAAGTTTAAAAAGTACTGCATCATTATACAGTATTTCTCAAACTTTAGCACATATCAGAATCATCTGGAAGCTTGTTAAAAAACAAACTGCTGGGCCTCACTCCCAGACTGTCTGATTTAGTATGTCTGGGATGAGGCGCTAGAATTTTGCATTTCTAACAAGTTGTCAGGTGCTGCTGCTGCTGCTGCTGGTCCTGGGATATTTTGCAAATCAAAGCCAAAGTATACAACTGGTATAACGTGAAAGATAGAACCTTTGTAATAATGAATGGCTACTCAATTAGAAGCCAACAGATTTCTAAATTTAGGAAAGTTATGCAGCCTGGAACTACCTTTTTCCTTCATTTCTGATAAGATTTTTTAAAGCATATGATATCTGAGATCCATGTTCAAGAAAATCAAATCACAGAGAGATGACGGGGAATTTGCTATATGGAACCAAGCTGACAGAATGAGAAACAAAGTTAAGTTCACCTATGATCTTTCCTAACACACAGCTACTGCTCCTCACTTACCTCCCCCATGTCAAGGTAGACCTGAGGAGGATAACCCAGCTACGGTTAGTTACAAGTACACCACTTGGCTTCTTCCAGGGTGGCGGTCTGTGCCTCCCAGGATATTCTGTTTTTCTGTGCCTTTTATTTGGAGAGGAAGCCCTATTATAGCAGAACACATAGGACCACTAAACCAAAAATAAGGCATACAAATATTCTCTCATTTTCATAGTCATGATAATACAGTTCCCACATTCCTTTAATCTCTGAGAAATAAAGCCACAACTTTTGAAACCCTGACCCAACTGTAAAAGTTGTAAACAACTGCGGTCTTCACAACAAAAATCTTCTCAACCATGGCTTCATTTTATAAACAAAGAGAAGCTTCAGAAGCGTAAATAATAAAAAGCCCCACTCCAGAGTAATTAAATCAGAGTAATTTGGGAGAAGGAGATATTCTTTAAAACTTCATAGGCAATCCTCCTAAGCTGCTGGTATAGAAGGAAGGAGGGAAGTGAAGGGAAGTGAAAGGGAGGAGAAAGGTATAGGAAAGGAAAGGAAAAGAAAAAGATAATGCCCAGTGAAAAAAGAACGTACAAACAATATTGGAAAGAAAAGCTTGGTTCTGAAAAATTCCTGCCACCCCAAAGATTTTTTTGTTTTTTAAAATATTAATCAATCCTCGAGACATCTACTCAAAGTTGAGAATTAGGTCTTAAGGAAACTCCTGAAACAAGCCTACTTTTATACTGTGAGTGACCTCAAAGTAGAAAATTAGATACTGTATTTAGAAATCATGACATCTGGAACTCAATTTTTCTCCTCTGCCATTACAAACCATCCCCAAACAGAATTAATTAAAAATGATTTTGTATCCCATGAGGTCGAAAAGTGTTGCCAAGAAATGATTACATGGTGCTAAAAATCGCTGGTGGGAAAAAATGAATTTTTTTAATGAACATAAGAATTCTAGTTTAACATAAATTTCAGTATCATTGTGGCATGCCATTCTGGAACAAGAATATCAGTGGTATTTTCTAGAATTAATTTCTTCCAGTAGCTTCAACCTCCTTGTATAATGGGGAAACGACCTTCCTGATTAAGAGTGCCATCACACAAGCTAACATACCTATAAATTATTTCAATATCTCCATGATTTCTACATACTTTCACTTGATATTCACGTGATATAATCAACTCAATACTGTGAAAGAGCTATTTAGAAACAAAGCTCAGAACACCTTAAATTCTGAAACTTCTACTTCAGACTTACTACATAATGACTGTATTCATAATATTTTGAGTGTGCAAGTTATGAACTTTATAAAATAAGTAAATTCAAGAGGATTCAAACCTACCACAAGAGTGTCCAAAGAATCAATCAGTGTCAGGGAAAATCTAAGAAACAAGTATAATGAGATACAAACTATTAGAATTCTGAATATTTTATCCATGAATATATAAGCAAATGTATCTATGCCTTGTGACTGGTAGTTTCTATTAGCTAGTACTTCCATGCATAGTACAATGTAACCTATAAAGCACTGAAGGCACCTGAAAAGGCTTAAACATTACATTTAATAGTGTATCCACATATCTTTCAAAATGAATAGAAATATTCATTAACTCTTTTTTAAAGCAAATAAAAATATTAAACCATCAAGGTGCTGGGTGGCTCAGTTAAGCATCTTCCTTCAACTCAGGTCATGATCCCAGGATCCTGAGATCAAGCCCTACTTTGGGTTCCCTATTCAGCAGGGAGTCTGCTTCTCCCTCTCCCTTAGCCCCCTCCCCCCGCCACCACTTGTACTCTCTCTCTCTCAAATAAATAAGATCTTTAGAAAATAAAAATTAAAAATATTAAACTATCAACACTTTATAATGTGTCAATGACTTTATATACATTTTGAAAGTTATATTTATCTTAGCAACTTATCTTTTCACTGATCTAATAGGTAAACTGATTTTTTATAAAAGGTAACAGAAGGAAATAAAAGACTTTAAAGTCAATACTTAAAGCAGTCCTTGAAATTTAACCAACCCCCACAAATACAACTGTAAGCTGCATCTAAGAAGTCTATGACTTTGGAACGCTGAGCTGCCATACCATCCACTGTGTTAATACTCACTTTCCCAAGGCATCATCAACATCACCCCGACTTGGCTCCTGGCCTCTAACACGACCTCTACAGGTTAAAGGCATGAGTTCATCAGCTGGGTAAGCATGTTCCTGCAAGGAAAATTATAGTGAGTCACTGAGGAAAATAAGAGAAAGCAAACATCACGTAGAGACACAACCTTCTTGCAGTTATTTAAAAAAAAGTAAGATGCAAGTTAGTCAGAAGTTCTACTATTCTTGGTCCATGGGAACCTTTTCAAAAATTTAGTTATAAATGTAATACATGCTTAAGAAAAAAATGCTAAAAACTATTTCTTTTTTTCTAAAGATTTTATTTATTTATTTGACAGAGAGAGAGAGATCACAAGTAGGCAGAGACACAGGGGGAAGCAGGCTCCCCGCCGAGCAGAGAGCCCAATGTGGGGCTCCATCCCAAGACCCCAAGATCATGACCCGAGCCGAAGGCAGAGGCTTTAACCCACTGAGCCACCCAGGCACCCCTAAAAACTATTTCTTTAAAAATCTGATAATCTGCTTCCATTCCACCAAATCTCACTCCTCAAAGGTAACTACTGTTAAGACTGGCATTTATGCTTCCAAATTTATCCACATACATTAAAATACAGGCACATACATAATTTACATTTTATTTACAAATAGGTACTCATGCCATATGCACACATTGCTCTAAAATTTGTTTACTTAAATCACCGTGGGGTTTTTCCATGCTAGAATTTTATAAATGTATTTTTTAACTACAAAGTGATCATTTAATATTAGCTAATATTACTGAGTACTTATGTTCTAAGCACTGTTTTATACAGTTCAGTTCATTTATCACACCTCTGAAACAGACTCAATTATTTCTATTTTACAGATGAGAAAATTGAGGCCCAGAGAAGTTAAGTAAGCCCAGACATGCAACTAGTAAATGATGAATCCAGAAATTAGGCCTGGCAACCTGATTCTAGAGCCTATGCTCCTTCATGGTACCTGCTCCTCACAGTACTCCAAAGTATGGATATGCTAAATTTTATTTATTTATTCCTCTGTTGAGGAATATGTAGATTGAACTCAATTTTTCACTATATAAACAATGCTACAATGAACATCTATATGCATACATCTTTTGCATATATGCTTGTATTTCTATAGATTAAATCCCTAGAAATAGACCCAGTGGGTCAAAGGTATGGATATTTAATTTCTGATAGCTATCAAACTGAAGACACTAATTTACGTCCCTACAATACTCTAACACAGGAGATGGCCAATGATTTATATTCTGCCAATCTCTTGGATAAAAAATGGTATCTCAAGTTTCATTAATGAGGATAAACATTTTTTTGTTTTTATCATTGCTATTTTTTTGAAATGTCTGTTTATACATTTTGTCCATTTTCTATTGGTTGTTTTATTGGCCAAGACATTCTCTATACATTGTGTTTGTTATATATAATAAATATATTTCTCCTGTCTTTTATCTTTTAACTCTGTTGTGGTGCTTTTTACTTTAAGCCTTAAATATGTAGTTAACTCTATTAGTCTCTTTCTTCATGGTTTCTAGATTTCAGGCACGGTTAAGAAGGCTATCTTGAGCCTCTGAAAACAGCACTCTTATTTTTTTTGTCTAGAGATTTACTCCATCTGGAATCTAATTTTCTTTTGATGTAAAATAGGGATATAGCTGTGTTTGCCCCCCAAAACAGCCAATTTTCTAAATTCCACTTTTTAATCCATCCTCTTCCTAATTGCTTGAAATGCAGCTTTATTAGTTCAAAATTGTCTATACGTTTCTGTAGCCTCAATTTTGTTCTACAGACTGATCTGCTTGACAGACTTATTTCCTACTCCTACTGCCCTACAGAGCTATTTCCTGCTCCAAACCATTATCTGAATTATTCTATCTTCGCACTATACTTTGCTACTTAGTACAGCAACTCACTCCTCCCAATTATTTTTCTTCAAAATTTTCTTAACTACTTTTTCAAATTTACTCCTCTGAATAACTTCAGATTTTCTTCAGAACTCCACTGAAATTTTAATTGGAAGAGCCTACTTTGGGGAGAATTGACATCATTACCAACTGAGTCTTCCCATCTAGGAACGTACTATATCACTACAGTAATTCAGATCTTCTTTTATGAATTTGGTCTTTTTCTCTAGGTCTCACACATTTCTTAATAGTTATTAATAGGATTTTTTATCATTGGGATACTATTTTGAGTGGAATTTTCTTTTAAAGATTTATTTATTTATTTGAGAGAGAGAGCACGCACGTGTGCATGCATACGTCGGGGGAAGGGCAGAGGGAGAGGGAGAGGGAGAGGGAGAGGGGAGGCAGACTTCCTGTTGAGCACAGAGTCCTCTGCCAGGCTCAATGCAGGACTCAATCTCAGGATCCTAAGATCATGACCTGAGTGAAACCAAGAGTTGGACGCTTAACTGACTAGGCCACCCAGGGTCCCCTGGAATTTTTTTTTTTTTTTTAAAGAATGACTATGACAGAGTATTTCTAATCCAGATAATAATGAAATACATGCAAAAATATTCCCTCCTATTCATTACAAATACACAGAAATGCTGTATCAGTATTAAATTATTTTAAATACATAGCTGAGGTTAAGAACAAGAAAAAATTCGCAAGTACCAAAAGTGAATAATGGAGTACAGAAGATGAAGCTGCAGTGACAATGGCATGGGCATTAGAAATAAAGATAGACTTCAGGGGAATTATATTAATGCCCAAAGGGTATAAGAGTTGATGCTACTGGTCTTGCATACATGGCCATAAGCCAGAGAAGTACGCTCTTTAAGTTGGATAGTTGCTTCAGTGAAACTAGACTGTAACATCCCTACCTACTGGCTATAGGTCCTAACAGAAAAGGACAGAAACAAGAGAGACCTACTGAACTTTGTATTTTCTTCACTAGGGGAGAATCCCTAAAAGATTCCTCTAAAGTTAACTATATGATTATAAGAAACACTTAGAGATTAGAATCACTGTGCTTATATATTTCAACTTCAGATAATATTCACTGACTCCCTGTCAAGAATAATAAGATTAATACACTCACAATGTTCCCCATTCAACTTAAGATTTTTGTCAATTATGCTATTACGGTCTTCACTCTGCCTGGCTTCAATATATACAAGTTTCTACAATCTAGTTAAATAAACCCTCAACGACACAACTTAAATTCAGTTACCACTGTGTATTAACTGCAAGTAAGTACATAAAATACAAACTTCGGTGCCAATTCTTCCACCCACAAGTCACTACATAAGTAACCGACGCTCATCATGATCAGTGATCAGTCACATCACTTCTTTCAAAGTCTGTCAGTGTCTTGATTACCGTGTGTCTAATTTTTAGTTCATACACAGCAAGCGTGTGGTTATCCCCTTGTCAGCCAGTGATAATCAGACATGACAGTGTGACAATTTGTAAGGATGGATAACCAAAAAGGGAAATTAGCCAACAAGGATGAAAGTTCAGCGAAGAAAAGAAAAATGAGGACGCTGAAAGTGCAATTGGAACTGAACATAAACGGTGTATTGAACAGCTGGCCCAGGACAGTTGGTAACACTGACACTTGAGAGACTGCAGATGTGCATCTATAGGAACTGAGTGAGGGCCTAATTATCCACATAGATGAAGAAAGTGGTTGAAACATAAAGGGTGACCATGTCCCAAAGGAAACGATACCTGCAAAACACTTCCCATTAAAGGAATTCCCAGAGGTATTTCAGGAGCGGGTAAAGGGTAAAATTTTTTCAGCTGATCCAAATTTTGAAAGCAAGAGAACAATTCATAGAAAACAATGCATAGAAAAGATGTGTGCTGTTATCTTAGGTTACACAACTGAAATGAAGGAAAAGGAGGCAAGACTATCCAATCTTAATGAATTTTTGCAAAGAAGTAACACTTTAATTTTCAAAGTCTCTAATATTTTGAATATTAGTTTTACTATTTTAAAATCTTCTCTGTAAATTTATAACCATCAGAAAGAGAATTTTCAATGTTTTGACAAAGATTTTACAAGGTCTGTAACATTTGTATTCTGGTCTGGAACCCTAATTCCCACAGTTGCTAGTGTCAGAATTTTACTTAAGTTGAGTCAACTCACACCATTTTTCTAATGGCTTCTCCATTCCTGACTTTTTATTTTGATTCAGCTGTTGGTTGCCTGGACTTTGCTCAGGTACGTTTTTGTTTCTCAGTTTTAAGAGTGTCATCAGCATTGTTATTTCTCTGGTATCCCTGGGTTAGGATGTCTCTTGCCTTATACTTGAAAAATAAAATGAATGTTTATAAAATGCTGAGACATATTTCCTTTCCTTCAAAAATCTGAGGATACTGTTCCACAACCTTCTTACATTCACTGAGTATCACTATGGCAAAGTTTCTAAGACTAGTCTGATCCCACGTACCTTGAATGACTTGTACCTCCTATACCGGTATGTTCCTATGATTCTTAATTCTTTTTTTTTTTTAAGATTTTATTTATTTATTTGACAGAGAGAGAGAGAGATCACAAGTAGGCAGAGAGAGAGGCAGAGAGAGAGGGGGAAGCAGGCTCCCTGCTGAGCAGAGAGCCCGATGTGGGGCTTGATCCCAGGGCCCCAGGACCGTGAGATCATGACCTGAACCAAAGGCAGAGGCTTTAACCCACTGAGCCACCCAGGCGCACCTGATTCTTAATTCTTGAAGTTCACCAGAAATACTCCCAATTCCATACCCAGCTCTATCCTACTGCCTCTCACTAAACTCAATTATCTATATGCCAAACCCACAGCACATTAGCAGCAGAAAAACAGAATAGGGGACAGGAACACTAAACATATGGTCAAACAGAAAAGGAAAGACAAAAAAATAATAATAATAAAGTAGGCTAAAGAAAACAAAAAGCACTGAAGATTGCAACCCTTCAGATATTTAAAAAAGTTCAGTGCTCCATAATGATTCATTTCCTGAGGAAAAGATTCCAGACAACTGTTTGTACTATAATTAGAATCCACATGCAGCTACCAAATTCTGAATTGGACATACTATAACTTTAATATTATATACAATTTTTAGCATAAATTCCTAATAATTTTGTCTTTTGACATTTTAAGTTCCTAATTTCTTTTTCAGTGTCAATTTCAAAAGAATTGTGATTTCCCAGAATGCATACGATTTTTTACTGTTTAAGTTACATATTTAATACATCTAAACAACACTTTGAAGTAATTCCAAAAAAGTGATATTTTTTTCAACTTGCTGATGTATTTTGAAACTTTGTAAGATATGTAAGATATCATTCAAATGTTAACTTGGTTGTAAAGAGTTCCTTAGTATCTAAACCACCACCACTTAGAATACTTCATAATATTCCTAGGGTTTTACAAAAACATACACATGCAAAAACACTTCTGTCTGAAATTAAGTATGAAACTCAAACCCTAGGCTTATCTAGATAAGAAAAATATTAGTAGCAATTACAAACAGAATAATCAAATAAGGGAGCTTTGGACAAGATGTACAAATACTTGATGCCCTGCTAATTCAAGTTTACGGATAAAAACAAAACCACAGCCTTTTCTTTGGGTTAACCACAAAGTGAACTACAGCTGGTTTGCATAAATCCGGAGCAATGCCTACGTGGCAAATAAACAGCCATGTTACACTTCAAATATCCTGTCTATTTGAGGTACAGTAATACTTTCTCTTCACGATGCATTGCCAGAATGAGGGATAAGTAATTCATATTGCTATGACTCAGAATCACAAAACACATCTAATAATTATTATTCAGAAACAGAACTCAGGTGATAAAAAGAGTCCTATATAAATTAAGTAGAACATGTGCCTAGGTAAAAGCAAGAGCAATTGCATAAAACAGAACAGAGTAGACTCCTATTTCTGGTAAAAACTGACACTACGATTCTAAAATTTACACAGAAATGCAAAGAACTGGGGCTCCTGGATGGCTCAGTAGGTTAAGCATCTACCTTTGCCTCAGGTTATGATCTCAGGGTCCTGGGACAGAACCCCATATCCGAGTCCCTACTCAGTGAAGAGTCCCCTTCTCCCTCTCCCCCTCGCCCCATGCCCCTCCCCCCACACATGTGCGCATGTCGCACGTGCACACTTGCACTAATCTTAAAAAAAAAAATGCAAATAACCCAGAATATCCAAAACAATTTTGAAAAAGAACAACACTGAAAGACTTACACTGCCTTATTTCACAACTTAATATCACACTTAAGACAGTGTGATATTAGTATACAAAAAAAAGTGATATTAGTATGTATATAGATATTTGGATCAATGGGGAAAAAAAATACAGTGTAGAAGCAGACCCACGCACAGATAGTTAACTAATTTTACACAGATACCAAAGTAATTCAGTGGTAAAAGGCTATTCTTTTTAACAAATAGTGCTGGATAGAGATGGATATCTACATAGAAAAAAATATAAGTCAACCTTTACCTCATTCTATATTCAAACATTAACACAAAATGAGTGATAGACCTAAATGAACAGGCTAAAATTATAAAACACCTAGAAGAAAACAAGAAAATCTTTGTGGCCTGGGCTATGGAAATATTTTTTAGGTAGAATATAAAAGATAGGAATCATAAAAAAGGATAAATTGGATTTGCCTTTAAAAGACACTGTTAAGAAAATTAAAAGGCAAAGCACAGACAGTGCTATGTCATAAATGGATAAAGGACTGATATCTAGAATATATGACTCTTAAGTGATATATGTGATAAAGGACTGATATCCAGAATATTTAACTCTTATGACTCAGCATTAACAGGACAAATGACCTAATTTTAAAATAGACAAGAGATCTGCAGCAGGCATCACTAAAAAAGAGATATACTAAGCACACAGATTTCAACACCATTGGTTATTGGGAAAAGTTAAAAGTCACAACAGAATGCCGCTACATACCCATTAGAATAGTTAAAATTAAAAAGACCGAAAATACCAAGTACTGGAGAAGATGTGGCATAACTGATACTCTTATACATTGCTGGTGGGGAATACAAAATGCTATAGACACTTTAGGGAAGTTTTGCAGTTTCTTATAAAGTTAAATTTATCCTTCTCATATAACCTAACAATCCCATTCCTATTTGGGAAATATATGAAAATGTATGTCCACGTAAAAATTTGCGTTCACAGCAAATTTTCACAGCAGTCTTTTTAATGATAGCCAATGACCAGAAACAAGCCAAATATTTACCAGTTGGTGAATGGATAAACAAATTGTCTTCTATCAAATCACCTGAATACTACGAAGCAATAAATAGGAACTATAATACATCCAACAACATGGCTAAAATCTCGAAACCATCATGTTAAAGAATCTGAATCAAAAGACTACATACTGTAGGATGCCATTTATATGAAACCCTAAAAAGGAAAAACCACAGTGCCAAAAGCAGATTACAACGGTTGCCACTGGTCACACGCAGGGAAAAGGAACTGACTGCTACGGAGCATGAGGAAGCATTTTGATGGAAAAGTATGTCATGACTGTGGTGGTAGTTAAACAAATGTAAACAATGTCAAAACTCAGAATCATGCACTGAAAATTAAAAATTTTTTTCGTCTATAAGTTATACCTAATTAAACAGAAAAACTTTGTTCTACTGAGTTAAAACCCTATACAGAGTTTCAGAGTGTAATAATAAAATATTACAAGAGGATACTACAAAACTTATATAATTTTGCCAAAGTTTAGGATGCTCTAAAAGTATAGGCCAAGGAACACTGGTTAACAAAAGGTAGTCCCGGGACGCCTGGGTGGCTGTTGGTTAAGCGGCTGCCTTCAGCTTGGGTCATGATCCCAGGGTTCTGGAATCGAGTCCCGCATCGGGCTCCTTGCTCAGCAGGAAGCCTGCTTCTCCCTCTGCCTCTGCCTGCCACTCTGCCTGCTTGGGCTCTCTCTCTCTCTGACAAATAAATAAATAAGATCTTTAAAAAAAAAAAAAAGGTAGTCCCACACTCATTCACACAAAAAAAGACACATAAATTTATAACTTCCCTCCTCCCAGCCATTAGTACCACTTTTTAAGTACTTTATTTACAGAATTACTTTTTTTTTTTTTTAAGATTTTATTTATTTGAGAGAGAAGAGCAGAGGCAGGGGGAGAAGCAGGCTCCCCGCTGAGCAAGGAGCCCGATGTGGGGCTTGATTCCAGGACCCTGGGATCATGACCTGAGCCGAAGGCAGACCTTTTGTTAAAGGTCTGAGCCACCCAGGCACCCCCAGAATTACTTTCTGATGAACAATCAAAAAGAAAACATTAAGTACAGAGTTTCAAATGGAGAATACGAAAAAGTTCTCGAGATGGATGGTAATGGTTGCACAACATGGTGCATATACTTAATATCATAGAAATGTTCACTTAAAAATGGTTAAAATGGTAAACTTTATTATATATAATTTATACATAAATATATATTATATATTTATAAATTTACATATAAGTGTATAAATATAAAATATATATATTTACCACAATAAAAAGTGTTCAAAGAAAGTAACATTAGGGGAAAAAAGTATTCTAAGAAAACTTACATAAATTGAGAAATCTGTAAGGAAGTCACATTTTCCCTTGGTTTGAATGATAAGGACTAATCTACTGCTTTTTTTTTAACTGTGCTCTCACAAAATCAAGCTTAAAAGCAGTTATTAGGTATGATTCTATTGGTAAAAGAAACTGTGCTTACCAACTCTTTTAAAGTTTATTTGTAATGTTTAAAGCTCTACCTTAACAGTTTTTGCTTATAACAGTTTGGGTTGTTTACAGTAACAGGAAAAACGTTGGGAGACAAGTATCAGGTCAGGAAGCGCAGATCCAAAACGGTTCTGCATTTGGTGGCCTAAATACATGTCATTTGTCATCTAAATTAATCTGAAAAGTAACCTCAGCACAAATACTAAAAACATACTAACAGAAGCGCTGAAGTGGCTATGGTCTGAGGTTAAATAAGGCCACACAAGAACTGCCAAAACAAACATCTAATTTCATGTTATTCGAGGGAAAAAGAAAGCCATCTGTGCAATTTACTGTGGATAAATTGCAGTCTGATCTAGGCTAGAGATTTGTCTAACATAGTTGTTATAATGTTAATATTTATTTAAGCCAATAATTGATAACACCAGAAGATTCCTGGATATAACAAAGGATGGCAGTATTGTAGTACCCTACCTAAAGCTGGCAGGGCATCGTTATTGAAAAATATATTTACAGAACTTGGAGAATAAAAAAAAAGGGGGGGGGGGGGAAATAAGCTCAAAGGGTACATGCCCAGAACAGAAAAGAATGTGTTTTAAGAAGTTTATATGTACAATCGGAGGAACAAGTTCTGAGTTAAAAGCCTAGATGAAGTTTAGGAGGGCAATTTCAATCTCGGGTAGAGAATGAATAATGACAGTAGCAGTAAACTCTTATTTAGTGCCTTCTATTTGCTAGACACTAGTACTTGACACATACTTGAATTCTACTAACTTGTTCAATCCTTACAACAGCAGTGTGGGGCAGGCAAACCATGTTTGAGAGATGAGGAAACAGACTCAGGGAGATTAGGTAACTTTCTCATTGCAACACAGCTAGCTCACGGTGTCCTGTTCCATTTCCAGACTTCTTGCTTACTCTTAATACTATATTGCGTCTTTGGAAAACCACTGTTCTCCCAGGAACCAAGAAAGTTAAAAGAAATTGCTCTAAATGTACACTTGAATGGAGAGTAATATTAAGAAGGACTAGTGAGAAATGAGAGAAATGAAAAGCTTCCAACACTTATTAAAAGCCCACCATGTGCCAGGTATTTACATTTCTGCATAGTAGGCAACGGACTACAACAAAACAAGCAGACTTACAGATCCCAAAACTCACCATAAACTTGTATCTTTCATGAAGTTTGTTAAATGATTTATTTGAATTTAAAAGGCAAAGATATATCATAATAATCAAATGCAAAAAAAATCACTATTTGATTACATCTTCACATCATTTGATTACAATTCACAAGAATTCAATTCAGCTTCAAAAAATTTTATTTTTTTTAAAAGATTTTATTTATTTCAAGAGACAGAGAGAGCAAGCAGGGGGGAGGGGTAGAGACAGAAGGAAAGAGAGAGAATCTTAAGCAGACCCCACACTCAGCATGGAGCCCCACGCGGGGCTCGATCTCACGACCTGAGCTGAAATCAAGAGTCGGATACTTAACCGAGCCACCCAGGTGCCCCTCTTTAAAAAAATTCGATAAGCATTTGTGTACCAGGCATGATTTCAGGCACAAGACATATAAAAGATGAATTTATTAAAAATTAAATAAAATGATCTCAGGACGCCCGGGTGGTTCAGTCAGTTAAACGTCTACCTTTGGCTTAGGTCATGATCCCAGGGTCTTGGGATCCAGTCCCTCCCGCATCAGGCTCCTTGCTCAGCAGAGAGCCTGCTTCTCCCTCCGCCTGCTGCTCCCCCTGCTTGTACTCTCTCTCTGCAAATAAATAAATAAAATCTTTTAAAAATAAAAAATAAAATAAATGATCCCTGTTCTCAACAATCTTACAAGCTACAATAGCCCTTTACAATTATGTCCATTTTACATAAGATAGTGCTCAGAGGGGTTAAATGATCTCTTTAGGATCCAAGCTATTAAACAAATAAAACAAAATTTGAACTCAAACCCATCTAACTCCAAAACCTATACAGTTTTACTTTACAGCAAGCTAATACTGTTTCTGAGTATTATAACTGGAAAAAATTTTCAAGTGACTTCAAATAACAAATATAGAGCACCTGGTCTCTGCTTAATATTTTAGAACTTTTTCAGGTTAGTTCCGAACTTGAAAAAGGGAAGTGAGAATTCCAGACTAAATCTTGGGTTTACAGTCTTCACATAAACTAAGCAGAGCACAAGTACATTGCAAGAGTCACTTGTGTTGTAAAATAGTTGAACATTTAAAAATATGTATTGCAGTGGACTACAGATGGGTGTGGATCCACTGGAAAAATGAAGGGGAGTGTTAATTTCAGGAGTTCCCAGTCTTCTGGTTGAAATTCCTCCCCTTTCAATCTTGTAGGTAGGGAGGTGTAATACAAAGCTTCCCAATTAGGGTCCAATAAATAGGAACTGGCCCAGGAAGTCCTCTGAGAGCTGTTCTCAGCACCTGCTCTGTCATAAATCCATTTACTAAGTGAATTCTATAATAGGAAAAGATGTATTGATAGAACTTTCTGCTGTTTACCTCAGAAGAGAAGAGATATTAAAAATACTGTGCTTTAGGGGTGCCTGGGTGGCTTAGCTGGTTAACATCTGCCTTCAGCTCAGGTCACAATCCCAGTGTCCTGGGATCGAGCCCCACATTGGGTTCCCTGCTTGGCGGGGAGTCTGTTTCTCTGTCTCCCTTTGTCCCCACCCCTTTCTCTCTCTCTCTAATGAATAATCTTTTTAAAAAATTAATTAATTAATTGATTGATTAAAATACTGTGCTTTACAAAGAAAGGATCCCATTCACAGTGAAATATACTGAACTGATCCAGCTATATACCCTTTCATTCAACTTTGGAAGCAAAAGTATGCATTTATGAGATGGCTAAGGTTTGAGGGTATAGCATGGATCCACTTGGCCACCACAAAACTATTAGCCTAGATTTGTTCAATTATGCTTGGCCCAAATGGAATTAACTAACCAGAGATAAATAATTTTGAAAGCACTATTAAGGGGAATTATTAAGGGAATGGCCAAGGTCTTTAGAACTGTGTTTTCAATATGGTTAAAAATACCCCAAGTTACGTTACCATTATTTTCTAAAAACATTTAAGAACTCAATATAGCCTCTTAGAAATATGAAATATAAGAAGGAACAAGAATTATCAAATATAAAACATGTTCAAACATTACAAAAAAGGAGGGCACCTGGATGGCTCAGTCAGTTAAGTGTCTGCCTTGTGCTCAGGTCATGATCTCAGAGTCCTGGGATTGAGCCCTGAGTCAAGTCTGGCTCAGCAGGGAGTCTGCTTCTCCCTCTCCCTTTGTTCCTCCCCCACCTGTGTTCTCTCGCTCACTCTGCTCTGTGTCAAATAAATTTTTTAAAAAGCTTAAAAAAAAAAAACAGTACAAGAATGTATTATAAGGATGTTTATAAAGATGTTATAAATGTTTATATTGTTATAAATATATATGTTATCATACATATATTTATATAGATGTTATAAAAAGAATGTTTATAAAGATGTTAACATATGAAGATATTTGGGTAATATATAATGAAAAATAGATTCACAGAATCAGTTGAAATATACTTAAAGCAGAATCAATTAAAGGTAGTTCTCTGCCAAACTTTTCCCAACTATATTTTATAGGCTTTCATCATAAAAGAAAATCTGACATATTTTAAAATGTACAAACATTTTAAGATGTAAAAACTAAAAACATATTTTAAAATGTAAAAAATGTAAAAACATTTTAAAATTCATAAGAGTTCTCAGAATAATTTGATTACTCTTTTCAAAATTACAGAAATTTATACAGAAAATTTTCTTTGAACTCTAAAATTTGCTGCTAGTTCATCTTTTTAGAAATTAAACATTTTCTTCCTGGAGTCTAACTAAGATCATTTTATTAAGGGGCATGAGGCAGGGAGAAATAGGGGGCAGCTACAACCCCCCAGCCTTACCATCCCCCAAGTGACTCACTGTACTATGGGGGAACTAAATTTTTAACTGTGGTTAAAAAAACATAAAGTTTACCATTTTTAACATTTTTAAGTTCAGCAGCATTAAGTATATTCACTGTTGAGCAAGAGATCTCCATAACTTTTTCATCTTGCAAAACTGAAGCTGCTATTTCATCCCAAGTGAACACTAAGACATTTTAAAACAATATAGATCAGTGTATCTAGAAAAAATACATTCAAATCAAAGCCCATTATGAAGACATAACTTGGACAGAAACTAGGTCATATTTTGTTTCTTTTCAGCAACGGTTTTCTTCGTAGAGTATATAAAGTAATACTGTAAACAGTATTTTTAATTAAGAGAATAATTTCCCCAAAGGCTGGAGATAATATCTTA
The DNA here is from genome assembly GCA_028534135.1 of Potos flavus. NCBI lineage: Eukaryota > Metazoa > Chordata > Mammalia > Carnivora > Procyonidae > Potos > Potos flavus. Next base: position 19,656,636 of record CM052893.1, on the reverse strand, counting down.
TTCATGTACATCCACAACATCTAACTATATAAATCACTCGCATTGCTGATAGCATCAAAGGAAACTACTTAAATACAAAGTTTCATAATCTAATGCAGTTTCGTACCTATCCAATAAACGCCTTGAAGAACCAATTACCAAAAAAACTGTTAGCTTACTCTTGCACTGTTTTTTTTTTTTAATTTCTGTTAAAAAAATGTGCTACTAGTACAGGTTTCAAAATCTGCAGCTGACTATGTTTATATAATAATCCACTCACATAAATGATGTGTAAAGATAAGCCTTCTACTTACCATATAGTTACCGTAAGCATGATCAAACATTTCCAGTACTTGATTCCTAATTTTAAAAGAGCAGAAATGGAAAAAAGTTAAGTACATTCTATTTATTGTTTTTCTCAAAAAGTTAATGCTCCTTCATAAACATACACAAATAAAAAAAAAAGAAAAAATTAGTTAGAAAAGACATAGTCAAGAAATACACCAGTGTTAGTAGACAAGCTTTCATGAACCACATAGAGCTAGCCCAAACTTTCACTATTCCTAGCAATTTATGTAAAATTCACCTTATGTTTCCCAAGAAAATTGATAAATGATGCATGCCATGCAGAGAGAAGGAAATCTGATGCTGAAAAACAATTACCTCTTAAAAAAATTATACAACATATCTGTCCTAAAAGAAAGAATATAGCTGGATATTCTATCAAGAGAAAGGTGGGTATGTAATGATTTGAAATAACAGTACTCTAACAAGCTTCTTTCATTTTAAATCAAATCGCTAATGCCTAGTTTAATATTTATTAATCTATTTTCATACTTTCAAAAGATACATTTTATCTTATGATATACTCTCTTCTTTAAAAAAAAAACTGTCAGAAGTCAAATAAATAATATTCATGTCTAAAATGAGAAGAGATTTGTGTGTTTTGGCTATCTCTTTCTTAAAATCTCCAAGACAACTATTTAAAGTGGAGATTTCTGATCCCCACACCAGATTTACTAAGTCAAAATCTGTATTGTCTGGACCAATAAATAAGTCTTTCAGTTCAACACTCTCAAGTTTAGGGTCTTGAGGACTACACGAAAAACTACAAAGTTAATGTTATGGTTAGACAAGGCCAAATATCTCAATAATTAGCAAGGGAAAAATAGTTCAGTAATCTTCTATTAACACTTACTATTGTTCCCAAAGTTCCAGTCACTAATAGCAAGAATTGAAGAAAGTGTTAGAGAAATGGCTGGGTATAATTTTATTTTACTTTCTGTTATATTGCAATTGTCATTTTAAAAACTGTAATCATGGATGATGAAATACTGGTACTAATAAAGGTAGCAGACAGAAAAGAACTAATTTCCAGATCCTAGCTATAATTACTAGCAAAATCAAGTACATTCAAACTTGTAAACTGAATAAATTAAGTCCTGACAAACTTTTTATGAATAATCATTTTAAAATAATCATTATAAACAAGATCTTGTCACTTTGCTAAAACATTAATTCTTTACGTGTGTACATATATGATAGAATATGGATCAAGTTATCTCAGAAAACTATGAAGTATCTTAAGGAATTCTTCCACACATTTATTATATTGCAGATGATAAAGATCTCTCAAATTAGCTAATGAACAATCAAAAACAATGTTAAAATTTTCCTTTTAAGCACTGGTATCAATAAATGGAATATGGAAATTCTTCTTTTTTTCTTTCACTGAAATGGAATCAACACTAGATTATTGCCAAGAAATAGGAATTCCTTTAACTGGTAATGGCAGTGCCTAGACATGCACATTACAGATAACATAAGCTTTAACTGGTTAACCCAAATTTCATAAGCATTCAATTTTCATGATTATGAATAAATCACAATTGCATATGAGGACACACTATTTTCCAATCCTTACATTTTTGGAGTACATCACCATCAAATTTCACAACACATACTTCAAAGTGGAGATATTTAATATCCAGTTGAGCACTTTCTCTCCTAGTTAAACATGTAAGTCCTCACAGTCATATTTAAATACAAAATGGTAGCTTACTCTATTAAACAGAAAAAACGTCTCAATGATGGTTTTATTTCTATTCAGCAAGTGAATAGAAATGTATTGGAAATCAGATCCATAGTTCAAAAATTGTGTCTTTTTTAATTATGTTAAAATAATTTTTATAAGTCAGCTTTTTCTAAAACTACTTTGCCTGTTAACATCCTACAGAAATTGGATGGCTTTATACTTTTTTTTTTAATGAAAAGATAACATTAACAACTGCTGTGACATTTAAACCACAAATGCAAAAAACAATGTATTCCAGGAAGGGTAAGACTACCTATGACCAAGTAAAAAATTCCATAAACCATAAACTGCAAGCAACTGAGCAACTGCTTACAACTTGTGATGATTCCAGTCTTTATCATCAGTTTGGTTTGGGGGGACAGGAAAAGGGATGGGGCATTTTAGGCTTTTTATCATAAATCATTTGGGCTTTTCAAAAAATCGCACAGGTAAACCTAATGAATCAGAACTCAGGTTCCCGAAGGAAAATTCCCAAAGGGGAAAGCAGTCAAGCAATTATGTATTTGTGGTTTATAGCTCCAGACTCTTACTCTCAATATTTAAACTGACAGTTCAAGCCACTTTGGTTGAACTTTTCCAGCTAAAAATTAATTTTGGTCAAAAATGACTTAACTAATGACTTTTCTTCAAATAAAAATTTTTAATAAAAAAAAAGAGAAAGAGGAGTGGTAGTCATATAAGATACTTTCTATCCTTAACAGACTTGAAGCTTCTCTTTCCAAGTCTTAGACAATTTCTTTTCTGCTTTTAAAAGAACATGGGATGGTGGGGCACCTGGGTGGTTCAGTCCGTTACCTGTCTGCCTTGGGCTCAGGTCATGATCATGATCCCAGAGTTCTGGGATCCAACCCCACATCTCACTCCCTGATGAGCAGGGAGCCTGCTTCTCCCTTTGCCCCTCCCCCTGCTCGTGCTCTCTCTCACTGGCTCTCACAAACAAATAATCTTTTAAAAAGAAAAGAAAAAATATGGAGTGGCACTATACATATTATTCTACAGCTTGCTTTTTTTTTTTTTTTGGTCTTGGGAATGTATCCTGAATAGCCTTCCAATGATCTACCTCCTCCCTAATGTTGAATATTATTCCCAATACAGATGCTCCAAGTAACAGTTCCATTCTTTCAAAATGCACATCTTTGTACACCTATCTATACATCAATAGTGCTTTTATTTCTGTAGGATTAATTCCCTGAGTCGGGATTAATGAATCAAAGAGTACACACAATTTATATTTTAGGAGATACTGTAAGTTACAGCAATTTACACTCCCAAGTCTTTTCTCACACTTCAACTAGTCAGTATTGTTTTGTACTTACTAATCTTTTTTTTTTTTTTTTGACAGAGAGGCATAGCGAGAGAGGGAACATAAGCAGCGGGAGTGGGAGAGGGAGAGGGAGAAGCAGGCTTCCCGAGCACGGAGCCCGATTTGGGGCTCGATCCCAGGACCCTGGGATCATGACCTGAGCCGAAAGCAGACGCTTAACGACTGAGCCACCCAGGCACCCCACTAATCTTTTTTTTAAGATTTTATTTTTAATTCATCTCTACACCCAACGTGGGACTCCCAATTTACAACCCTAAGATCAAGAGTCACAGGCTTTACTGACTGAACCAGCCAGGCGCCCCTGTACTTATTAATCTGATGGGAAAAACAGCTATCTCATTGTTTTAATCTGCATCTCTCACATTTAAGAGGTTGAGTAACTTTTCATGTTTATTGACCATTCGCATTTCCTCTTGTGTGAATTAACTCTTCATGCTCTTTGCTCATTTTCTTATTGGTTCTTGGCTTTTTTCTTATTCATTTGTGGGACCTAGCATATATTAGGAATATTGACTCCCAATTAAATGCTGTAAATATAACTGATAATTTTATGACCCTTTCGAAATTGATAAAAACTACTTTGAGAAAAGTGAACAGGTATACTTAATTGAGACTTCTGAATAATACCATTAAATATCGTTCTATTAGAAAATGCAGTGCAAGAAAACATTGCAAGGAAATGGTAAATGTGTAAAGTTCAAATTCCAATGAACGCCCCCTTTTCCGTAACAGGTGTAAAGACTATATCCTTAACTACTGTGAGATCAGCAACATTTTCCCAGTTGGGAGCTCACTTGTGCGAGAAATTCAACCATGTCTCCGACTAAAGACAACCGCAGGACTCTGACGCGTAGTAGCACTGGCTGTAGCCCCCTTCACCGGCCACTGACATGGCAGCTGCGTTGACACACGGCGGATGGCCTCAAGGAGCCTGCACATGTCACCGACGGCCCAGGCGACAACCCGATGGCCCCTCGAGGTCGCACTGCAGGCGACGGCCCTCACCTTCCCAGACCCTGTCCTCCCCGCCAGGATCCTTGCGGGGCAAGAGCCATCCCAATCGCGACAAGAGAGGCCACTGCGCGCCCGGGTCGCAATGACAGGCACCACGCCTGTGGTCCCCCTCCTGAGGAAACCCACCCGAGGCTGCCAGGCACCCTTACCCAAGCTTCTGTCTCTCCTCCCTACTCATGGGCGCGGCCCCCGCCGTCCACACGGACGTGGCCGACACCAGGCAGAACGCGGCCGTCGCCGCCACCAGGCTCCATGGCGCTCGCTGGGGGACCAAGGACCCACAGCCCCGGCCGCCGCCGGCTTCGCTCATGGCCCCACGGTTCCGCGCAGGCGCAGCGGCTACGCCCGGCCGGTGGGACGCATTGCCGGACGCCGGTGGCAAGGGGGCTGCGAGCCGTGCCGAGGGCGGGATGCGGAGCTCCGCGAGCGGCAGCCGTCGCCGATCTGCTTCCCGAAACCACAGAGCCGGTCCCCAGCGCCAGCGCTGCCACCGCCCTCCGCCCTCAGCAGCTCCCAGGACCTCCCCCAGCTTTCCGGTGTCGTAGTCTAGGAAACCGCCTCCCCCAACGCTTCTTCCGGGTAGGGCCCAAGGCGTTGGGGCTCAGGACCAATGGGGACCGGATCGGAGAGGGGCTGGCTCCAGGGAAAGGAGAGGGCATTGGTCAGGAGAAGTGAGACGTGGACAAAAGGCGGGACTGGGGAGGGACCTCTGGCTTCGACCCTCCTCCGAGCCGTGAACTTGCGACCCGAGGACTACAAGTCCCAGCGTGCACTGCTTCCTCCGGCGGGCTCGCAATCCGACTCCGCCTGGCTAAATTTCCGCCCAGGGTGGGCGCGCTGCACCCTGGGACATGTGGTTGTCCGAGAGTCATGGGCGGTGCCTGAAATCCCGCTTCCCGCTGTGTCTTGCGGCCAGTCCTTCCTCTGGGGCTGTCAGCTGCGGAGTCTGGGGAACCTGTCAATTATGTATCCCTCTTGCTGAGCTTGACGCTTCTCCGAGGGCTGGCAGAATGAGGCTTACACGTTCCCAGCTCGGTGCTACACGCTTTAGGGACTAGTATTGGGGTTGTCTTCTGCTCTCAGGGAGATTACAAAACGGTAACAGCAAAAATGCCTTGACCTTTGACGCAATGTGCTGAGAGTTTTACTTGCGTTCTCTCATGAAAGCTTCTCAACTCTTAAGAAGTAAGTACCACCATTCCCATTTTGCAAATGAGGAAACCGAGGCTGAAGAGGTTGGGTAACAAGTCCTCACCACACTGCTGGATTAGATCCCCAGCCAGCTTCTATGACTCAGGAGTCCTTGCATGTAACCGCATCCACAGGATTAAAAAGGACACGTACTTGATTAATAATAGTTCTCTAAAAAGCTCAGTGTAAGGAGAGTAGAGTGAGCTGCAAAGAAAATTTAATGAAGAAAATTGGAACTTTGATTTATTTTGATCACTGAGTCCCACATTAACTATTGATAAAATGAGGAGTAGGTTCCTCTTGAAAAAAAAAAAAAACACACACACCACATTGTGTGTGTGTGTGTGTGTGTGTGCGCGTGTGTGTGTGTGTGTGTGTGTGTGTGATAATTTGGTAGGTAGATGTGGAGTTTAGATGCAGATGTGATCTCTGTGACCACAGGAAATCGCCTACTGATCCCCTCAGCATCACTCAGCTCTATTTCTGGAAACTTTTCTTCCATGATTTCTATCACCTTGCATCATCTACTTCCCTCTCAGACCTACTGTTCATGTGACATCAATGACTCTTCCTTCACTCCCCCACTCTCCTCTTTCTTAAAACGCTGGTGTTCCCTGCATTTTAAAGTTTTCTTTTTGTCTTTTTTTTCTTTGTATGTTATTCTTTGGTGATTTCTTCCACTCATATGGATTCAGCCATCGTATGCCTGTGGTTAATTTCTAAATCCGTCCATATCCGTCCTGATCTCTAGACCTCCATTTTCACTTTCCTAATAGAAATTCCCTTCTCTCTGGCCCAACGTAGCTCAAATGTAGTATGTTCACTGGTTCAAATTAATGCATTAGTATCATCTTCAACAACTTCTCCTCCTCCTTCATGGCCCACGCCTGCTCAGTTGCCAAATAATATAGATTTTACTTCTGCTATCACTACCTACTGTAACTCCTACTTCTGATCAGTTCAAGCCTCATTACCTCTTTCCTGAACCATTGCAATTGTCTCCTAATTATCTCCCTGCCACCCTACTTTTTACCCCATTGCTACCGGAGTTAGCATTAAGGACAGCTACAGACCTTCTGAACATGTCATCTCCCTTCTACCCCTGCCCTGCTCTCAGATTCATGCGATAACTAACAAATTCACATGTACTATCTTTCTATGCCTTTGCTCTTACCTCTGCTATCCCACCATCTTTGTCTGTAGAACACTCTACCCATTATCTTGGCTCAGATTCCATCTCTACAAAACCCTTTCAAAAGCTTACAGCCATCAGAAGTCATTCCCTCCCCTGTTCTTTCATTGTATTCTATGTTTATGATTGCGTTTTTCACAGTCAGCCATGTCCACTAGATTGCGACTGTTTGGAGGGTATAGACTTCAGCTTAATTATGTTTATGTTCCAAAACTCTGCACTGTGCCTCTGCTGTTACAGATGCTTAATAAATGCTAAATATACTTGTTTCCTTATTCCTTCAGTTTCCTTATCTATAAATAAGGACTAATATAGTCCCTTTATCTACTTATATGGAGGCTGTGAAAAGACATGAGGTAATTTCTGTACAACATTTAATTTTATTCTTTTTTTTAAAGATTTTATTTATATATTTGACAGAGAGAGAGATCACAAGTAGGCAGAGAGAGAGGGGGAAGCAGGCTCCCCGCTGAGCGGAGAGCCCGATGCGGGGCTCGATCCCAGGACCCTGAGACCAAAGCAGAGGCTTTAACCCACTGAGCCACCCAGGCGCCCCAATTTTATTCTTTTTATGGACTTGCAACCCTATATCGGTTCCATCCTGGATCCTCTTTAGCAGCTTTAAGGATGAAGTTAGCTAAATAAATAATACCTATGAATTGTTCTTGGCTCTGGCATAGAGAACATGACAAGGTAAAGGTCAATACCAACCATCCAGTATTTGAAAACTAGGAACAAAGAAAATAGAAAAATAGGGGCACCTGGATGGCTCAGTCGGTTAAGTGTTTGACTTTGGCTCGGGTCATGATCTCAGGGTCCTGGGATCAAGCCACGTGGGGCCCCATGTTGGCCCTGGTCAGCTGGCATAAGCCAAGTTTGCCCCCCTACCCTAGTCACATCCGTGGGGCTCCGCACTCAGCAGGGAGTCAGCTTGTCCCTCTCCCTCTGCCCCTCCCCCTGCTTGGGCACTCTTCTGTTTCTCTCTCAAATAAATAAACAAGATCTAAAAAAGAAGAAGAAGAAAAAAAATAGCCAATGACCTTCAGTTTTATTGAAATTTAGTCAATTATTTGTAGTAGATTATTGGCAGTAACTCAGTTTTCTTTATCTTCCTGATGTTCCAAGCCTTTTTAAGAAGTCAAAAATTGACTAGTAACTATCATTAACGAATAATGTTCTCAAGGAGTTCTGGCTTTTAAATGTTTAGCATTTTCTGTCCCCCACTTTGGCTTATTTATTTGTTTTTAAGCTAACACTACATCTAAGAAGTGTCTGATGAGAACATAGAACATATTTTCGTTGACTTGCTAAGTAATAAGCATTTTTTTACTCTTTTACTGAAATTCAATTTCTAGCCAGTGGTTGAGTCCATTTGTCACTAATCTCTGCAAAACTCTGAGTAGAAAAGCTTGTGTAGCCTAAAAAACATTGCAACTTTTCATATGTAAGGTGGAACCCATGAAGTGAAAGAAAAATATATTCAAAAAGTATATTTCAAAAGAGATTCCATTTTAACCCCATGATGGAAATAATCAAAATTCTTAGCTAATTGGCCAATTATGAACACTAGGAACAATTTACATTCATTATTTTAAAACCTATACACATTATTTTAGAACCTATACATTTAGTGATAAAAAAAAGGATATAAGAGTTAGACAAGAGAAAATTGGTATATTATACAGGGGGAAAAACACTGGTGGAAAGCATTAAGGAGAATAAAGATAAGGACTTTTAAACAATATGGAAAAGATTTTAGATGTGTAAAGACTATTTAAAATTGTAAGAAATCACTACACCACAGAAATTAAAAGCTTTTGCACAGCAAAGGAGACCATCAACAAAACAAAAGACAACCTGGTGAATGGGAGAAACATTTATAACTGATGTATCTGATAAGGGGTTAATACCCCAAATATATAAAGAACTTATACAATTCAACACCAAATAATCCAATTAAAAATGAGCAGAGGACACGAATAGACATTTTTCCAAAAAAGACATACAGATGGCCAACAGGCACATGAAGAGATGCTCAACGTCACCAGTCATTAGGGAAATGCAAATCAAAGCCACAATGATATATCATTGGCTAGACTCAAAAAGGTAGCAAATAATAAGTATTGGCAAGAATAGGGAGAGAAAGGAGCTGTTGGTGAAAATGAAAAATAGTGTAGTCACTATGGAAAACAGCATGGAGGTTCCTCAAAAAATTAAAAATATCATATGATATTTATTCAAAGAATATGAAAACACTAATTCAAAAAATATATGCACCCCTATGCTTATTGCAATATTATTTGCAATAGCCAAAATATGGAAGCTCAAGTGTCCATCCATAGAGAAATGGATAAAGAAAATGCGGTATAGATATATATTATATCTATATCTATCTATATATAATGGAATATTACTCAGCCATAAAAAAGAATGAAATCTTGCCATTTGCAACAACGTGGATGGATCTAGAGGGTTTCGTACTAAGCGAAGTAAGTCAGAGAAAGACAAATACCATATGATTTCACCCATGTGAAATTTAAGAAACAAACAAACGAACAAAGAAAAAAAGAGACAAACAAAAAGTCAGATTCTGAAGTTTAAAGAACTGGTGGTTACCACAGGTGGGGTGGGTAGGGGAATGGATAACATAGGTGAAAAGGATTAAGAGCACACTTATCTTGATGAGCACTAAGTAATGCATGGAATCGTTGAATCATTAAAATGTATACCTGAAACTCATATAACACTGTGTTGGGGCTCCTGGGTGGCTCAGTGGGTTGGGCGTCTGCCTTCCGCTCAGGTCATGATCCCAGGGTCCTGAGATCAAGCCCCACATCGGGCTCCCTGCTTGGCAGGGAGTCTGCTTCTCTCTCTCCCTCTGCCCCTCCCCCCCACTCCCTGGCTCGTGTGCTCTCTCTCTCTCAAATAAATAAATAAAATCTTAAAAAAAAAAAAAAAAGATGGGTTAGCATGTTTTCGGCTGCCTTAAAGTACTAAAACAAAAATCTGTAACTTAATTAAATGTTCAGTATGCTGCTGTTATTTTGGAAAACATCACAAACTTCTTAAAATCACTTGTAACACAATTTATTTGACTTACAGGACTTATTTGATGTTACTTTTTTTTTAAATTTATTTTTAATTTTTTTAGAGAGAGAGAGAACATGAGTGGGATAGGGGCAGAGGGAGAAGGAGAGAGAGAATCCCAAATAGGTTCCATGCCCAGTGTGGAGCCCAACATGGGGCTTGATCTCACAACCCTGAGATCATGACCTGAGCCAAAATCAAGAGTTGAGGGGTGCCTGGGTGGCTCAGTCATTAAGGGTCTGCCTTCAGCTCAGGTCATGATCCCAGCCTCCTGGGATAGAGCCCCACATTGAGCTCCCTGTTCACCAGGGAGCCCGCTCCTCGCTCTCCAGCTCCCCTGTGGTTGTGTTCCCTCTCTCACTGTGTCTCTCTGTCATAAATAAAGAACATCTTTAAAAAACAAAAAAAAAAACAAAAAAACGAAAATCGAGAGTTGGATGCTTAACTGACTGAGCCACCCAGGGGCCTCTGATGTTACCTTTAAATGAATTTTTTTGATATTGAAAAACATTCATTGACTCGGTATTTACTGTTCTCCTTCCAGATATAAAGCACAAAATTGAGTATGCACAGAGTCTGTGGGGGGAAAAATCTCTCTGATAAGAGGTAGGATATGCACACAAATCATAAAATGAAAATAAGTGCCATCAGAGAAAGGCAAATAAAGAGCTATGGGAATTCAGGAAAGGAAAGCTGCCAGATTTAATGGCCTGAAACTCCAAAGAATGTCCCATATTCTTGAGTATCCATTATAATAGCTACTATGTCTAAATTATGATGAAATCTTTGAACACATAACAAAAAGCAGTTATTATTAATTAGAGAATTAGAGAGCTATTAGTAATTAGAGAGAATTAGAGAAGCTATTAATAATTTAGCATTATCTTGGTCATGAAGTAAGATTAATTGAACTTCAGTAAAAATTTATCCCACTTAAAAATACTATGACTACTCTTTTCTGACAAACCATGTTCCTCAATACCCCAAAGATATTGTTAAAGTCTAATCTCTAATGAAATCAGCATAGGGTCTTGTACTAATAGGTACTTAATAAATACATATTAACTTGTTTGAAGACTACTTAATTAAACCAGTTTTTAGCACCTGAGTGCCCATTTGAACATAGCTCTATTATATCATTCTCAATATTTACTCTGTTGTTTTCATCATACTTGATCTACCCTTCCATTCATTCATTAACTTAGTCATTCAACAAACATTTTTTTTCAGAAGTAGTAATCTGGACTGATGCTTTTATTTCTTTATGATTTGAACAATTTATTGGAATGTGGTGCCACTCACCAAAATGGAAACCATGGGATGAAGGACAGTTAAGGAGAAGGGGGATAGATGATGAGTTCAGTTGGGGCGTGGTGAGTTTGAGTGGAAGTTGCTTGTTTGACATCCCAGTGAGGAATACAATAAGCAGCCAGATGTGTAGGTCTGGAGATGGAGAGAGAGAGAGAGAGAGATCCAGGCTAAATAGAAAAGAGAGTCACAAGCACCATGGGTGGGACTTAAAGCCATGGAAAAGTTGTTCTTAACCTCAAGGGTAAGGACGCTTTGAGAATCTGCCAGTGTTTCAGTATGTCCACATAATCCTATAATTATATGCAACAAGTCCTCCCCCCAGAATGTATTTCTCCAAGAAGTTCATGACTCTGGAAAGGCTAAGAGGATAGGTGAAAAGAGAAGGTTCAGGAAGGAACGCTGGGTATCTCCAAAATAAGAAGTGGAAGAAGAGTAGCAAAGAAAGGAAAGCCACAGTCATTAAGCATCTGCCTTGGCTCAGGTCATGATCTCAGGGTCCTGGGATCGAGCCCCACATTGGGCTCCCTGCTTGGCGGGAAGCCTGCTTCTCCCTCTCCCACTCCCCCTGCTCGTGTTCCCTCTCTCGCTGTGTCTCTCTCTCTCTGTCAAATAAATAAATAAATAAATAAATAAATAAATAAATAAATAAAATCTTAAAAAAAAAAAGAAAGAAAGGAAAGCCAGAAAATTTTAAAAGAAACTAGGGATGAGTCACTCAAACCAATAATGGCCCATGTTGCAGGAAGGTCAAAAGACACAAGGACTGAAAGGTCCTTATCTTACTTGCAAATTCCCTTAAGGTGGGTTCTGTTGCAGTGAATATTCATTAAATGTTTACAGAAAAATTAAATCCATTAAATAATTTGAAAGGAGTGAAGTAAAATTAATCAAGTTCTATGCCAATGGCAGATTTAATTAGATTTGCCTTTATATCAACAAATGAAAGACATATGCGATTAGACATTAGCACTTTATTAGGTCATTTTATAAACCCTCTTTTACGTGATGAACTGAATCAGTCTCCCAAATAACTAGAACCAGCTTTATACACAGGTAAGATAAGCAGCTACTTTCAAGGAGCAACTGAATAGATCTAGGTCTCTATATACTTCAGTATCCCTCCTCCTGCTATCATATAGCACCTGAAAAAGCAATTATTCTGGAAACATGTACATGTTGCCTGGATTATGTCACCTGAGAGGTGGACCACATTAGCTGGCTAAAATGTTTGCAGAAATATCATTAACCCTTCACGATCATGGATTGCTAATTCAAGATTCACACAATGACTTTTCACTTGCAACCCTTTTAAGTTTATGAAGATTTCATAAATACCATATTGTATCAATTAATACTAACAATCCACGCAAGGAAGTAGTCATAGGGCCTTTCATTCTAGGCTAAAAAAAAACAAACAAACAAGTCCCTGTGTCTTTTAAGGAGATACTCTCCTATATAAAGATGGTTAAAATTAACAGACAAAAGTTTTGAAGATAGCGCGCATGATAGTGAGGATGATGCTAAACCCTTTTGTGAGTTAAGGTATAAGCCAAGGTGCTGCAAGAAAGAGATCCCACATACAATGATTTATACAAGATAGAAAGTTGTTTCTCTTCCGGGTAACACTTAGAAGCAGGTGGGTGTTTTGGGATGGATGGGCAATTCTACTCCATGACGTCATCCAGGAATAGGTTGTTATTCCAGCCCCTGGTAGGCTTTTCTATGGTAGAAGCTGGTTCACCAGCATCACACAGACCTTCCAGCTGGACTGAGAAGGAAAGAGTGAGAGGAGGAGCAACAGTTTCCTTTACAAAGGATGTGACCAGGAAGGTGCATACGTCACCTATGCTCACATCTCATTAGAAAGGAATTAATCAACTGGTCTCACCACAAGAAGGGTTGAGATTTCTTTTATCTCTAACTTGGCAGCCATGTGCCCAGCTTAAACTCAGGAGGTTGTACAACTGGAGAGGAGAAGAGAACAATAAATATTGGGAGATACTTGGCAGTCTATGCCAAACTCTTACTCTGGTCTTTTTAGTCATGATCATACTTATACTGAAGATGCAAAGAGGAGTTTTTGAAATGTCTATGGATTCCTAAAATGCGTTAACTGAAAAAAATCTGTCCCATTTTACTTCTAATTTAGCTTATTGCCTATAGCTTGTCAATTCCTAAATGCTATAAATAAATAATAGGCTCTCCTCGGAGAAGTGTTTAAAAACATCATTATTTTGAACAAGCTTTGGGGAAATTTTATAGGTATGGAGGTAACCCAGTTTATCTTTATGACCTTCTTTATCCTTTCTCCTCTGTATAAGATGCACAGAGATAATGTGTTACTGGAAATATTGCAAGGCAGCTTCCCTTGAGGGTATTTAGATCCCATGGTAATAAGGCACAACTAGTAAACAGTGAAAGCTGTACTAAGCAGTCCCCTCTTATCCATGGGGAATATGTCCCAAGACCTCCAGTGGATGTCTGAAAACCTGCATAGGACCAAACCGTATATATACTGCTTTTCCTTTTCTGTTCTTTTTTTTTTTTTTAAGATTTTATTTATTTATTTCTCTCTGTGTGTGTGTGTGTAAGAGAGAGAGAGAGAGAGAGAGAGAGAGAGAGCACAAGCAGGGGAAGGGGCAGAGAGAGAGGGAGAAGCAGGCTGGGAACCCCAACATAGGACTCGATCCCAGGACCCCAGGATCATGACCTGAGCAGAAGGCAGATGCTTAACCGATTGAGCCACTCAGACATCCCTATATACTGTTTTTTCTATACATGTGATAAAGTTTGATTTCTAGATTAGGCACAATAAGAGATTTATAACAATAGTAATAAAACAGAACAATTATAACAATATACTGTAATAAAAGTTATGTGAACGTAGTCTCCCTCTCTCTCTCAAAATATCTTATTGTAGTGTACTCACGCTTCTTTTTGTGATGCGAGAGGATAAAATGTCTATGGGATGAGATGAAGGGAGGGGAATGACCCAGGCATTGGGACCTAGTGTTAGGCTATTGTTGACCTTCCAACCACACTACAGAAGGAGGATCATCTGCTCTGGGTACTGGTTGACCACAGGTGGACTGAAACTGTAAAAGGTGAAGCCACAGACCAGGGCTTCTACTGTATCAGTAATTGCAGTTGCTCCTGGAATAAAAGAATGAAATATAATAAATTAACATTAAAGTATTATTTTTTTCTTTTTTTTTTTTTTTTTTTTTTTTTTTTTTTTTGGAGAAGTGGAGACTGTTAGAAGTTCCTAAGACAACTTAGTGCTTTACAAAGTTATTTAATTTACGTAATATTGGGTTTTGGTGACAAAGCAGGGGAAGTATGAGAGAAGTCACCAAAGGAAGTGTGAATGTATACCAATTAAACAGAAGTGGTTTCCTATCACTTCCTTCAGTATGCCAGGGAACCTGGATTTTTGAAACCATTTTTGTACATTTATGAACTTGGTTCTTTTTTTTTTTTAATTCCCAGAAATATGATTTGTGCTTTCATTAATGTTGTGTTGTAAAACTGTGCTATTTGATATGGAAACCACTTGCCACACGTGGCTATTGAGCACCTGAAATGTGGTTAGTTCATAAATGGAAATATACACTGGATTTCAAAGACTTATTATGAAAAAACAATGTAGACTATCTGATGACTTTTAACATTGGTTACATGTTTAAGTGATAATATTTTAGATACATTGTGTTAAAATATATTACGAACACTAATTTCACCTGTTCTCACTTTTTTAATGTGACTACTAGAAAATTTTTAATTACCTTCTGAATCATACTATTCTTCTGTTGGACGGTGCTGCTTTAGAAGCTGCATAAGAGAAAGGATCTCTTTATCCAGCCTTGAATTGACCTACGGCACATTGTCCTAATCCAAAGTTTACAGAGTGTTAAACCAACAGCCTCTCCACCCTATATGCTCTCATACCCCAAATCAATGCAAGGACACTGATGGTGTACCCAGAGTCACGGATCTTGGGTTGAAAACTTTCCAATGATGGATGCCTTACTACTCTGTATGATGATCTTTTTTCATTTATGACAAGTCTAATGATCAGAAACGCTTTACAGGGGGAGGAAATTTGGCTCTCTGTACTTTCAACTTCTAAGATGTTTTCCTCTAGCATCATTAAAATAGATCTAATGCTTCTCGCCATATGAGTCTTACCATTTAATTCAACTTAAGAATTGCCATGTACCGTGTAAGGAACTGTACAGCCGTCATGCTCCTTATCTAACCCCAGCTCAAGTCTGCTCCTCCCCAGAGCAAACAGAACAATTCCTGGTTCCTCTTCCTTGTTTGACACATTTCTCAATAGAAGCTCTTTTGTCAGAATATCCGTTCTCCAAAACTCTGCAAACACAAGTGTGTGGATAAAAGCAAGAGTTTTTATAAGGTGAAAATACTCACTAGTGAACTGACCTCTAAAAGTGTTGGTCTGCCATCCTTTTTAGCTTTTGTTTCTAGAACACAATAGGTCCTTCCAAGATTTAAATACCAAAGGATTGAGAAGCACCAGGAGAAATTTGATGAAGCCTTTCAAAGGATTTTTATGATAATGGAGCAAAATTCATATGATGTGAATTGTCTCATGCTATCAAACAATTTTTTGTCTGGAAAGGTTTTTTACAAACAAAAAATAGCACCGCACTCCTATGAAAGGTATGGCCTATCACATGGCCCAAAGGTTAGATGAATGAATGTATCAGGGAATATCTAGGAATGTAAATTTTATAACCTGGAAGGTAGGATACTGCATACTTTTGAAATTCTACTACATTTTCTTTCTCAATTCTGTATCCTACAATTTCGAAAGAAAAATCCCAAATCATTACCCTTTTCTCCCTTCCCTCTTGTATCCTCTTGATGTTTTTAAGTACCTTATGATACCTTTTAAGGCCTTTTGGTGATCTGAATGGTGGCCCCAAAAGATATGTCCCTGTTTTCATCCCTGTAACTTTTGAGTGTGATCTTTTTTGGATAAAGGGCCTTTTCAGATATAATTATGGGTCTCAAGGTGAAATTATCTGGGTAGGCCTAAAGCCAATGACAAGTGTCCTTGTAAGAAACAGAAGATAAGACAGAGAGGAGAAGGCCATGGGAAGACTGAAGGAGAGACAGGAATTAGACAGGCACAATCCCCCAAAGCACCTGGAGCACCAGAAGCTGGAAGAGGCAAGGAAGGAGTTGCCCCCAGAGCTTTCAGAGGGAGCATGGCCTTGTGGACACCTTGATTTTGAACTTCTGCCTTCCAGAACTGGGAGCAAATAAATTTCTGTTAATTTAAGCCTCCAGGTGTGTTATCAACTTGTTAAGGCAGCCTTGGGAAACCAATATAGCCTTGCTTGTGAGAAAAAGCCTTAATTTATAAAACTAGCTGAGGAAAGGGGAAGAAACTAGTCAACTTTCACTCTTTACTTTTGGCCCAGATAACCGTTGTACATTTCCTTGGTATCCAGGTTGGGCTGAAGGGATGAGTGACATGTCAGCCCTAAATCATATTTCGGTAATTTAAGCAAGTTATTTTGTCTGCTTGGGTTTAAGTTTGCCCACCCCTAATATAAAAATTATAAATTCAAGCAGAACATTCCAAACTCACATCTTGAGGAATTCTGTTTTGGAGGATGTGAACAGGTGTACCCCCACGGTATCCTCCCCCAAAGTCAGAGACTGTGGGTGGATAATGTTCTGTGTTCAAATAAATTTAGAAAGCGCTGGGCCGGATGTGTGCTATATGACCTCACCCCCTGGTTATGCTGATTTGGACCAGGGGCTCTTTGCTGGTTCCTAGAAATGGGGAACAAGTGAACTCAGGGCTATGAGATAGTGACGGTCCCTGCTGTGTGCAGAAATGTAGAGAAGGCGACGCTGCAAATCGATGAGAATGCAGCAGATGTGCCGAGAGAAGCAGAAATGGGAGACCAGGTGGCCTCAGAGATGGAGAAAGATGGAGCAATGATCTCCCGGTGAATTCTGGGTTCTTTGGTTTCCAGGAGATGCCTGTATGACTTGTAAACTCTCCTCTTTTTGCCTAAGCTAGTTTGAGTAGGGTTTTGTTACTTGCCTCCAAATAGCATGGACAGAGACAGGACGATTAGCACTTGGTATCTAACGTATTGGTGCATCTCAAATACAGAGCGAGGGGCGCCTGACTAGCTCATTCAGAAGGGCATGGGACTCTTGATCTCTGGGTCATAGGTTCGAGTCCCACGGTGGGTGTAGGGATTACTAAAAAAATAAATAAACTTAAGCTATATATATAAGTACAGAGAGAAAAGTACTGTGAAACAAATCTAAGCTAGAGGCCTAAGGATGGGAGGTAAAGGTCCAGGTAAATAACAGAGGAGAAGAAAATGAATTTTACAATTTCACAATTAACTTCATCACTTGTATCTTAGTAGTAGTTTAGTTAGTAAGAGGTAAGCATAAAATGTAGTGTATAATCCCTGTTCTCAACGACTTTACTGTAATCCTGCTAATTCGGAACTAATATTTTTCCCAAATAGATTTTTTTTAAAGATTTTATTTATTTGAGAGAGAGAGAGAGAAAGAGAGAGAGAGAGAACAAGCTAGGGGGAGAGGAAGAGGGAGAGGGAGAAGCAGGCTCCCTGCAGAGAAGAGAGCCCAACTCAGGGCTCTCTCTCAGACCCCGGGATCATGACCTGAGCCGAAGGCAGATGCTTAACCCACTGAGCCACCCAGGCGCCCCCCAAATAGATTCTTGATGACATCTGTGTATAGTTTATAAAAGGTCACTGGTTTTAAACAAGTGGAACAAAATTACTACTTCCATGATAACTATTACATAACTAGGACTGAAAAAAGATTTAAAGGAGTGTCTCTGCCATTTTTATGGGCTTACTACATTTTAAAGAGTAATTATGAGACTGTCTTGTTCATGTAGATGTGTTTAAATGTTTCGTGTTCATGTATTTAATCTCATCCCCTTAATGGAGTGTATCAACTCTATCTTCAGGTGATTTTTACCCACTGAGAGGGTTTCCATCTGTAGTTTTGATCTAGAAACCACTATTTTTCAGAGAATCAAAAAGGACACGTTTACACATCAAAGGATATTTGGGCTTTTCAGACTTCAAATAATAACCATATGCCGTTTTTCACAGTGCATGATGTTGGGCTTTCATGAGTGTGATCTCTTTCGTATTTGGAATTTCTTAAAGCCTATCAAGCAAGCAGTAATGGGCTTAAATAAATTCAGTTGTCTTTCATGTTAGACCTCTTGGAGGGATTCCTCAGTACTACATGTCTGAAAATAGAACCTAGATGTTCCTAAGTCCCCACTAGGCAGTCCGTTAGATCTTGCTATGCTCAGGTGTCTGCCCTCCATGGTGGGAAGAAAGTGCCGGCAAGGTGGTCTGGCAGATGCCAGGGCATCAGCACAGGAATTATGGGGAAGAAGACTGAAGCCGAAATCAGAACTTCAAAGAAGCAGCAGAGCCCTTCAGAGCAGTACTCATCAGATGGTTACTTTAGGGTCTAATTTTAACTTGGCAAAGGTTTCTAGTAACTTTTTTCCTTGTGTTTATGTATCATTCCCAATGATACACTGTTGTTAATGGGCCTATAGATAGAAGTAAATGCACCCAAAGCATCCCTTAACTTCTGGGAATCTAGAAAAAGAGGATCCTTTTGCCCAATTTAAATTAAAACTTAAAATATTTTTAAACATTCATGTTTTTCTTATTTTGACAGTAACACATTTGCATTGTGCAACCTGAGGGGCAGGGTGAAGGATACAGGAGACGATAATAAACATTTAAAATCTCATCAGCCCAAGCCACTGTTTCTATTTCAGCAAAACTTCTTCCAGGCTTTTTTGCGTATGCATATATATTTAATCTTCTTGAGATTTTTTTAAAATTCAAAACCCTGGCTAAGTCTTCTCCACATCATTGCAAACTATTTGTAAACAGTTCTTTTTAACGTTGGTACACCCATATATGTTGTACCATATGGGTGTATGGTATGTATATGCATGTATATGAAAATAAAATAGCTCAGCAGAAAGATTTAAATGGCTCTTCTTGCTGTTTTGAAGTTCAGTGCAGCTACGACTTTGGAGACCTGCAGAGGGAGAGGACAGTTCTCTCTCCTTTGAGTTGAGAGGAGAAAGGAAGAGGAGAAACTTCCTTCCTGCAGTTTAAATGGCGGCTAAATCTGCTTTATTAGCTGAGTGACACAGGCTGTACCTTCTACATGTGCTCATGATACGAAGTCACCTCGAGGCACAAGTCACATTTCCAAATGGTCTAAGCTACCATATTCATGACGGAGTGTTAGATCGTGTTGGTAAGTATCTGGTCCTAAACCGAATTTTAATGACTGTTCTATCAGTCCAGTAACAAAAATTTTCAGTGCAGGAAAGATAACCCACAGTCTGAATGCAACTGGGGTGGGGATCTGCCACTCTGTTCCCAGGGCCTAACAGAGTCCACAGCACATTAGTAGATATCCGTAAATATTTTTGAAAAATTACCCCATGAATGAGTCCTGATGGTGCTTGGAAAGCATCATTTATTCTAAGACCCGAATCAAAAATTTAAGCATCCAAAACTTGAAGTCTCTGACAGAAATGAAAATACCTTCCTTTTTCCCCACATGATCTCCCTCAAACCAATGCACCAAAAAACTGTCCCCCACATGATTCAAGAAGCTGCAGAGAATGTGGAGACAGGGAGGGAAAGGGGGGGTTAAGTATTATCCCCAAAAGCCACCCGTTAGCTTCAAAATCACTTCAGTATCTTGGAGGAATTCCCCAACACATAAACCTACTTCCGTACCCCAACAATTCTACTTAGAATTGCTAATATAAAGAGAAGCCTCACCACTAATCTTGTGTATCCTTTTGTCTAGAGACCAGAGGGGGAAAATTAATCCATAAATTTGGCTTCCATGAATTAAACCACAACAGGTCTGCAGAAGGTCTGGATCAGCATCCAGAGAGGCTGCGAGATTCCTGAAAAGAGTGTGTAGGGGTGGGTGTAAAGAGGTCTTGATAAAAATGTTCTTCAGGGGATCTGTAGGCAGCAAGAGTTTGATTTTAGTCCATGACAGAGAAGAAGTAAAAGAGGCAGGACATAAAGGGCAGGCTCAATAGGTTCAAAACCAAATGGGAAACTTCTTGAGTAGAGTCTTTAGTTGCCCGAACACTTCCTCCTCTGCCTGCAGAACCACAACTTGTTTCTCTGTCTTCCCGACTGGACCATGTTCCCTAAAAGCAGGGACCACAGCCTCTTTCCTGCTCCTTGCCCAATCTCAAGAGGAAGGATTGCGAGAAGGCAGATGCTGTCCACGAATCTCTTGGGCATTTGCTCATGTCTCACAGATTTGGGTGGAATTCAAGGGTAAACTTCTTAACTTTTTACCTCGTTGACCTCATAGGGACCTCAGGAAAATCCGATGGAGGCTCCTGTTCTGAAACCTAGGAGTGGTTCCTACTAGCTAGCTTGATGTGGGGGTGACTTGGCTCTGATGCTCTCTCCCAGAGGGACAGGGGTGCACAAACGTGCAATGAGATTCCATCATGAAGACAGAACCATCTCAGTAGGCTGAGGGTGAGCAGTTTTCAGCTTCACAGACCATTACGCTGTGCCAGGCAATCATGGCAGCTACCTCTCCACTTGCCTCCTGCTTCTGGGATTGGTGATATTTATTCATTTGTTCAACACTGATCGAGTGCTTTCTGTACACAAGGATGTAGACTCTGTTCGGGACACAAAGATTGAAGACAGGGTGGTACCGAGACATTGTAGATGGCTGCAATAGAGTGGGAGAAAACAGCAGAAGTGGGAGAGTAAATGAGGATGACAGTTCAAAAAAGTGTTACTGGGGAGGGAGGAAGGGTTTGCCCAGGCTTGTCCTGACTCTTACAGGAAAAGTGGGAATTGGCCAGATTGAGAAAGGATGGCCAGAAGTTCTTGGAAAAGGGAAGACTGTGGCAAAGGTTGAAAGGTGTTCAAGCAGGGGTGGCTCCAAGCACGGCTGACAGAAGTTTTATTTAATTGACTCCTCCGAGACGTCCATTAGTTCCACCCAAACCACACCATATAAACATATAATCTAAGAAAAAACTATGCAAAAGACATTTTATTTTATTTTATTTATTTATTTGAGAGAGAGAGATCACAAGTAGGCAGAGAGGCAGGCAGAGAGAGAGGGGGAAGCAGGCTCCCTGCTGAGCAGAGAGCCTGATGCGGAGCTCGATCCCAGGACCCTGAGATCATGACCTGAGCCGAAGGCAGAGGCTTTAACCCACTGAGCCACCCAGGCGCCCCGCAGAAGACATTTCAAATCAATGGAATCTCCAGTTGGAATCGGAACCCCCAATTCCAATCTGATCCTTGGCCCTAAATAGAAGTTCTGGAGGAGCCACTCTGGGAATGATTCCTGCATATCGGGAGTTTGGTATGGAAGGAGAGGGAGTGTTAAAGTCTTTGCCACACCCAGTGTCCCCATCCGTGCTAGACTTGATTTCTCCAATGTTTCTTCCTTTCCTGGCTGGAGCTGTTGGCTTAGGTAGAATTAAACTGTTATAGACAAGTTGTATGCCAAACAAGGTATCAAATACCCTTTCTAGTCTCTCTCTGGTCATGTCTGCCATGAGAATTTGAGTTTGCTGATGTCAGGGACCATATCCACCTTATTCACCTCTGCTTCTCCAGTACCCACTAGAGTGCCTGCATATAATAGATACACAATCATTATTTTTTGGATGAATGAATTCATGGAGGAATGAGCAACTGTGGATATTGGTGAATAATATTGTTTTATTTATGATTATAGAAAGAAGGAATGTTTTGGGGCACCTGGGTGGCTCAGTGGGTTAAAGCCTCTGCCTTCAGCTCAGGTCATGATCTCAGGGTCCTGGGATAGAGCCCTGTTCGGGCTCTCTGCTCAGTGGGGACCCTGCTTCCCCCCCTCTCTGCCTGCCTCTCTGCCTACTTGTGATCTCTCTCTCTGTCAAATAAATAAATAAAATTTAAAAAAAGAAAAAAAGGAACGTTTTGCTTAATGTTACCCATTGAAGATAAACTTGTTTGAAAAGTAGTTCAATTACGTCAAGACTAATTGCCCATTATTATAGACGTATTCCAATTCTCGGAGAAATAAGCGTAATTTTCAAAGCATAATTACATCTGACATTAAGTGACTTCTCTGTGGACTCCCTTCTGACAACAGAAAATTTAAAGCTCCATAGTGCAACAACAGTGACTCACCTTCTCATCTGAGAGCTGCTCCTCCCAGCTCAAGTATGACGTTGGCTTAAAAGAGAAACCACCCCCATTCTAAATAAATATGACATTTGGACAACTCTTCAAGGATGAACATTTTATTGGAATATAGGCCCTTGGCAGAGTAAATATGTGGTTACAAAGTGCTTTAAGGCTATTTGCTTTATATAGTGACCAGAAAAACCCATCCACAGTGTAGATTTTTTTTCTTGAAGTTCCAGACTTCAGAAGGCAAGTACCCAAACCCGCTTACTTATAGTAAAGTACGAAGACACACGTAGCCAACTTTTTTGCCTAGGGAACCTGATTGTTTTAATCAGTGATGTCCTTTCCTTCCCCAGATTAAAACTGCTATGGAGTATATAGCATTTAGCACTTTTAATAAAGAGTGAAATTCACTCATCTGGCAGAACTGTGAAACCCTTGGAAATCACAGCCTCCAGTCTGGAGGGTTACAAAACCAGACTCGAGAATCTTTGCAATAAAATGTAGAAGATCAGGCCCAGAGACCTGCAGTTCTTCACACTCAGCCCTCTTTATAAAAGCTTTTGGACAGATTGGAATCTTATCTTTGTGGTCTCCAAAATACTTTCTTTTTTTTTTTTAAAGAGAGTTTTCTCTGCATGATTCAAGGCCTCACTGTCTCCACTCTAAGCTGCAAAAGGGGGGAAAAAATGACAAGCTAATTTTTTTCAAGGCAAATATTCTCTTTGTGAAAGGTCAATAGCAACATAACTCGTTTAAAGTCATGGAATTTTTCCCAAAAACCATGTCCTGAGGTTTTATGCATCTCTAATGGATTTGCCTGGAGGAGAGATTCCCCAGAGTGGCTTGCAGACGATCTGCATGCTGCTCATCTAAATTACAATAACCTTGCTCTAACCTGGAAACCACTGAAGCAACACAAACAAGTCTATTAAAAACAAGACAAGCTCATAGTAATATGAAGTTACTCCACTCAGCACGTTAAAATTAATAAGGAATATTTTTAATGAACTTTAGTTTCCTGTTCCATCTTCAAATGGAACAATCATCCCGCTTAGTCTAGCGCACTTGTGTTTTGTGAAGTATGTACAGAAAAATTCTTTGTGTTCTCAAGTATGTCCTACCACGTAGTGCCCGGTACGCCCTGGCCTACGAGATGGGTAAAGGGAGGGCACTGATAGTCATCCATCCAATGCAGATGTACTTTTAGGGTTGGAAAATTTCTTAATCTTCCAAGGGGTCCGAGAAGCCCTGAGGTGAGCAAAGGAAGGAAGCTGGGAAGCTCCAGCATGGGCTCCAGCAGGGCTGGGACCTCCCTGCTCACTGACATTCTGGGGGACAGAAGGGCAGTCCTTGGTGGGGCTGCGCACTACTCCTTTGGCTCCCGGCCTTACTGGGCAGTGCATCTGACCATCTGGCTGTCTGCCTCTTGGACTTTGGACTTGACCTAAGGGAAGGCTCCCCAAGGGCAGAAAGCCCAATTAAAAACGTCTCCCTGCCTGACAGCAAGCCCCAAACAGCCCCAGCACAGCAGCGTGGGGGGGTATGCAGGTCTCACGTGTCTTGAGCAGCTCGACACCTGCCGGTTCTTGGGCAAGACACTAGGGATATGAAAGTGACTTGAGAAGGCAGGGAGCCGTTACTCAAGGCTGTGTATCTCTAGCAGGAAGCACACATGATTAATAAACCTGTTTCTGGGGCCTTGAAGAGAGAGGCCCCAGAAGAGACGGGAAGTAAACACAATTTCAATACTTTGTGCTCAGTGCAAGGATACGAGTGAGCACTGGGCACTGCAGGGACCGGGGAGTAGTGGTCTCTACCTTCTTTCTCTCTAAGGAGACCCTTCATAGGATGTGATTCAATATGAGACTATTATGACACTGATTATTATTCATTCTTTATCACCTAGAAATTCTTCATGGGGCGTTGGACAGAGAAAGATTTTAATTCCTGCTGGAAGAGTTAAATTGTGGGGCAGATTCTTTAAACAGCTGATATAAGTTTGCTGAGGATGATCAAAACAAGCTTTTAGGACAGTATCTTGGGATCTAATATTAAAATCTATGGAAGGAAATGTCAAGAGGTACCACCTGGGACTGGTGCTTTTAGGAAATGATATGGTATTTTCTGGAAGGATAATAGAGCACAGCTTTTTAATCTTCTGCAAGTAAGTTCTTTAACATTAACATTTCTAGGTCACGATCCATTGAAAAGATGTATTTGTGTCTATTTCCATGAAAGTGTAAATTCCAGGACAGAGGAATGGAGTCTTTTTCACTATAGTATCTCTGGCACCTGAGACATCATAGGGACTCAGTTAACTTACTGAATGACCAAACAAATGATTTCCACTTTCGGTGACATCTTTGGAACTTGATTGGAACTTGACGATGTACATCTTAGCTTTTCATTTTCTCTTTCTTTCTTTCTTTCTTTCTTTCTTTCTTTCTTTCTTTTTTTCCTTCTTTCCTTCAGAAAGAAAAACCCCTTCTGGGAATGAATCAGGACTATTTCAATGGATAGACAAAGTTGTCATGGTTTGAAAATCGGCATTTTTTTTCTTTAAATTCCCTTAGGTCCTTTAATTTATGCCAGACAAAGCACCTTATCTTTTCTTCTTCTTCTTCTTCTTTTTGTTGTTGTTGCTGTTGTTACTATGCCTAGCACAGCCCATGGCATACAGCCACTATTCGAATAATGCTTGCTTAACCTGTAGTCTTTTACACTCAACAATCAGCTAAGGCCCCTCCGCACAGTCTAAGGCTAATCTGGAATGCTTTCAGGCTTAAACATGCCAAGGAAATTTCCTTGCTTCATCTGAATTTCCCCAAAAGGTGATTAATTAATAAGAATCAACGTGATTAATTACCAAGAAATTGATAGCAGAATTAGTAACAGGCTCAGACAGCCCCACAGACCACAACCTTCCTCCGTTTGTGCTCAGATTCCCCTGGGCTCTCTCAGGCATAATCTCTCAGGGGCTGCCCTTCTTCACCACCGACCCTTCCCCACAGTCTGACTGTGGATGGATGCTGAGTCCTTCAGAGACAGTGAAGTTGCTAGTGGATGGTGAAGCTGGATTTCCAACATACATTTGCATTCTTACCAAAAATTAAAAAGCCTCGAAGTACATTAGAGGAAAACATGCAGTGTACTGGAAACTGTGCTCCTACTGTGTTCTTTGTCTTTGCTGGAATAGCCACTGACTCCCTTGGACATCCTCAGCTGCCTCTCACCCCAAACGCTTCCTATTAAAATGCTAAAGCCGTAAATCACTGTAGAGCGGTTCGGTTCCACAAAGGTCTGCCTCAGTGTGCATGGCCTGTGTGCATTTCCTCTGGTTGCATTACACACAGTAAGGAAGTACTTAATTTTTTTTTTTTTTTTTTTTTTTTTTGGTAACAACTTCTGTGCAACCCCTAAGCATACCCATAACTATTAACCTTTGGCTGAGTTTGTGCAAAGAAATACTTAGGCCAGATTGTCCCTTTCACTCTTCTGAGAGCTGCCCTTGGGTACTCTCCCCCGCGTCTTGTGAACCTAGCAGATCGAAGTTTGGAGCGTTTTCCACCACCCACTGGCACTGGTGCACACCAGCAGCCTTAATCTCCTCTGTATCCACACTGACAGCGGTACCCTGCGCCAGGCTGCTGGTCCCTCCCAGGCCTTCTTCCACAGAACCCTGGCTCTCCCTGGGGCAGGTGTGGTGAGCCCTGGAAATGCAATCTTCTTGTGGCCCGGCCAAACCCTCCACCATGGCTGCGACCCCTCCTCCTTCCTGGGCATCCAGTCTGGAAGCCCCCTCTGTGAGCTCCCTCTCAGTGGGATCCCCGGCCTCTGCTTGCTGCTCTGGGGGGCCCGGGCTGCTGGCACCCTGGGTGAGCCCTTCACAAGCCAGCCGAGCCCCCAGCAATCCCCCCAACTCCACCCCGCCGGCCTCCCCCTTCGCCTCCGGAGGGGAAGAATGGGCCTCCCTCTCACTGATTTCACTCCCTTCACAGCTGTCCTGACTGGAGGCAGCTGCTTGATCGGCTTCTGTGTCAATTTGGGTTGTTTCCTCTAATTTTTCAATTTCTGAGGGAGCAAGGGTCTCTTCCTTTGAAGCGTTCTCAATCTCGAGGGTGGCCGATTCCACTGGCACTTCAATGGTCACTGTCAACAAATTTCTGAGCTCCTTTAAGGAGCCCGAGACAGAGCTGGCTTCTGGCTTTTCGTGGGTGGGTTCTCCATCCTCGGGAGCCCCTCCAAACTCCAGCTCTGACGAGGGTGTGCCCAGGGCTCCTGCCGTGTCCTCTGTAGTCATGAGAGCCACAGCAGGGTCATCCGTGCCTGAAGGAGTCCCCTGTCCGGTCCCGTCTGGGGGAGGGGTGGGGACAGGGAAAGACGGGCTTTCTCCTTTGGCCAGCGGACTAGGGACCCCAGGCTGCTTCTTCTCCCCTGACTCCTGGAATACTTCGTTACTCAGTGTCTCGCTCTCTGAAACCCCTGGCAGAATGGCCGAGGCCCTCTTGGCAGGGCTGGCCTGGTTTGACCCTGAGGGAGTTTTTAGGTCAGTTAAGCTGGACACACTTTCACTGGGCAAGGCCATGTTGTCTTCAAACAAGTTGTGTTTCTTCAGGAGAGCAGCTTCCTTTATCACTGAGAGAGACCAGAAAACAACATGACTTTGACCCTCTGCCCCAGGCACCCTGGATTTTCCGATGTTATCCGGAAGCCGAACTCCCTTGCCAGCTTTTCTGGCTGCCCACATTTCTCAGCGTCAAATTGCAGCTGATAGCCACCCTCTTCCCGGCCTCCTTCCCTCATGACCAAAGCCCACAAACTCGTTTTCCACTCTGGACCTCTGTCGTGTTCATTCATTCACTCCTTCACTCATTCCTGGATACAAAGTGGGCATCCACTATGGGACAGGCTCTGAGAATCCAAAGATGAATCAAATAGGGCTTTTGCTTTCAAGGAGCTCGCAACCTAGGGTAGTACCATCCGTATCAGCCACAGAGGCCCTGCCACCGGGCAGGCCGACATTTCTCTGCTTCTTCTCATAGTCTAGTCCTGAATGTGTGCTGGGCACTCGTAGCGAGCATGCAGAGAGAGCCTTGCTGGCCTGCAGTGTCGAGAATGAAGACCTGTGTGCATCTAGCTGAGTCTTAGAGGCCTCGAGAGGACTCAAAACTACAAGGACAAAGATAGTGGCCAACATTTTTGACCACAGGCCTCCACGATAGCTGTGCAGGCTGTAGGGTGCCTAACGGTATCATACGAAGGGGGCGCCCCTCACATCAGAGACAGCATACATTTGTGTATTCAGCAGAATTTTCCGGGAACGAGCACTAGAGCATCCTACTCTGATAAAATCAGTATATCACGGCAATTTTTTTGACAGAGGACAGTCAAGTGTCTGGAGAAAAGGAGACTTTTCCTAATGGGTGGAAAGGTGCCATGATGGAATGGCAGTGGGCTTGAGGGAGCCCTTCCCGTCAGACACTGTGCTGACATCTTTACATTTCTCATCTCGTTGGATCAGCTACTGGGGCTCGTGCTTGGCCTGTTTTCTTTGTGGAGGGCTTTTGGTGATCCTAACACCTTCGCCATGGAGACCAGACATGTTTCAGGCCTATGGTTTTGGGGAATGGCCCTGTCCAGCATATTCCTATCAAAGTTGTCCTGCCCCCGGTCCCATCACAAGCAAGGCCGAACTCCACAAGACAGTGGGCGCTGGAGTCCCAGCAAGATTCCCAGAGTACTGTGTCGGCGCCCTGTGTCTGCTTCTGTCCAGCTGACAGGACGTGAGGAATGTGCTGAGGAGGCAGCTGGCAACCCCTGCTCCTGGAGTCACCTCCTCCTGCCTCAGGGAGGGGTTGGGAGTCTGTGGCTAAAAGCACCTGTTTTCCTTTGTTCTGTCTGGAGCAGCTGGAGGAAGACAGCTGTTTATGAGACAGTCCAGCCTTAATCTCCCCAAACCTCAGTTTTCTGTGAAAAACGAAGCTTGAAATTTCTGTCTCCCAGAGTTCTTGTTTGTAATTCAAAGGAATAATATTGAATGAGCCAACATAGTGTGTGTCAGATGACTCTCAGTCAAGGTTGGTATCCCTCTCTCTTTCTTCTCCTTTCCTCTCTGTCTCCCCAACAAACCAGTAGCGATTTCCTCTTCCCCTTTCATACCTGAGTTGAGGGACCTAGCTAGCCTCGCCTGTATCTGCTGTTCCCTCCAGTACCAAGGAAGTCTTCCTCACCTTTCAGAGTTTCATCAAGGAGGCGCTGATATAAAATCTCCTCGTAGACGTTTTCCACATGAATCATATTGGTGTGATCGGCAAAAATGAACTGCTCATATTTCTGGAGCTCCTGGAAGGTGAGAGGTAGGAAGACAGAGGACAAGGCATGCGATGCCCCTTTGTAGAGGAGGTACAGGGAGCATGACTCGCACTCAAGATCCCCCCCTCGGAGTGCGGGGCACTCGGCCACTGGTCATCCCCTTACCTTTCCCCAGCCACCCAGGCATGATGTCCTGTACTCTGCACATGCTCTATGTACTTTAGGAAGTCAACAACACAGATTTTAATCATCTCAAGGCCCTGTCTATGAGTCCATGGATCTTAAGGCCCTCCTTTTTTTCCATCACAGCCAATATGTTTCCTTCTTCCTTTTTTTCCCCTTTAAACTCCAATAGTATTTTACCAAGGTATAAGTTACACACAGTAAAATGTACACATTTTACAAGTACATCTCAGTGGTTTTAGATATATAACTATACCCACAGAACCACAGATCAAGATAGTTAATATTTCCAGCACCCTGTGCCTTTTTCCAGTCTACACCCCCAACAAGAGATAACCACCACTCTGATGTCCGCCACAAGAGATTAGTTTTTCTAATTTTTTAAGTTAATTAATTATTTATTTTGAGATCGAGAGAGAACACATGTGGTAGGGGAGAAGAACGGAGGGGGAGGGAGAGAGAGAATCTTAAGCAGGCTCCATGCCCAGCACTGAGCCGGACACGGGGCTCAGTCTCATGACCCTTGGGATCACGACCTGAGCCAAAGGCAGACGCTTAACTGACTGAGCCTCCCAGGTGTCCCTAGTTTTTCTAATTTTTGAACTTTACATAAATTGAATCACGTATTCTTGTGTGTTCGGTTTTGAGGTTCATCCATGCTGCCACGTGGATCAGTAGCTCATTCCCTTTTATTGATAAAAGGTATTCATTATATGCATAAACTACAATTGTTCAGCTATCCTTCTATTGATGGTGTTCAGATTTGTTCGTTTTTGAACTGTTATGAATATAATTGCTTTAAATATTCCTGTGCATGATTTTTTTTGGATTTAAGGACTTTTTAAATTTTATCTTTGGTGTATACGTAGAAGTGAAATTGCTGGGTCCTGGACTAGATGTCTGTTTAGCTGTATTAGAAGGGGACCCTTTCCGGGTACGGAGACTCTCTCATCAAGAATTCTTCAGGAACATTCTCCTCTTTCCCACCAGCTGGCCCTGACAGTCACTGATTCCCTCTAAGACAACCGAGGCAGGATGTGTAATCCTTTAACCCTTCCTGCTCTCCAAGGGTTTCCAGATGGCTTGGGGTTAGGGTAGGGATCGAACTGTACCAAATCGCATTCCAGTTATCGGTAGGAGGACAGAGAAGGGATCGAGATGTACCAATCACATGCCAGTGATTAACTCAGTAATCCTTACAGCTAATGGTGCTCAAAGGGCCCCAAGAGCCAGGGCCTTAGCAGAGGGCTTTGATGCCTTTTGCCTGAAGGGACAGGATTTTCAGCAGGAGATCAGAAGCCACCAAATGCAGACAACTCCGTGCTAGGACTTGGGGGCCCAGGCCCAGATCACAACAGGCCAGAATGGGGTCCCTTTATATCTACCCTAGAGCAAAGCCAAAGGATTGAGAAGATGTGAGCTTCCCATTGGCTATGGCTGTGCTCATCCCTGCCTGCCTGCTGCCTCTAGGCTACGAACTCCTGGCCTGGCACAATGCCTGGATCTTATTTGATACATAGTGAATACATGTTTGCCGAATAAACAGTAGACCTTTAAAATTTCAAACAGCTAAGGGCGCCTGGGTGACCCAGTCGGTTAAGCCTCCGACTCTTGGTTTCGGCTCAGGTCCTGATCTCAGGGTCGTGAGCTTGAGTCCGGCGTCAGGCTCCACACTCAGCTCGGAGTGCACTTGAGATTCTCTCTCTCTCTCTACCTCTCCCCTCTGCTTGCAACTCTCTCTCTCTCTAAAATAAATAAATAAATATTTTTAAAAAATTTCCAACAGCTAAATAAGTGTATGGAAAGGAACAATTTTCTAAGGATGTTTACACTCTTGTGACACATCCGGCTTTATAACACAGGTCTTCTATATTGATTGATCGAACCATGACATATGTTTAATTCCTTGGAGCAATTTAATTGGAATCCCTAATGGTGGGCCTTGGGCAATCTGAAATTTTTTTTTTTACAGCTCCCCAGGCAATTTTAACGTGCACCCTGGACGGAGTACCACGGATCTAGGAAGCTGTGATTTAAAGAACCAAGGGAAACATACGTTAGTAAAATAAAGAATCCTTCAGTGGAGAGATAATCCCCTAATTTATCCATTCTGTAAATCCAGATTTTAAGAAATCTCTTGGCACTAAAATCATATCCTTCATTACTGAAAACTTGGGGTCTCAGTTTCTTTGGAAATCCATCTCTCTTGATTAAAAAATCACAAGAGCATTTTACAGATTGGGTATGACTCTGCTGATGCTTGGAAAAAGGGAACAGACGAGAAAGGGGGACTTTCTTTGTCCTTCTCCTCTTCTGGGAGAAGGTGGCTCTGAGGCCCCCAAATTGCCTTTGGGATTGAAAAACACCCTAAGGATAATGTCTGTGTGCAGACACATCCTGAAGTAGACAAGGTCATCCTTTGGGCAGCTAAACTTTTCCATCCACACATGGCCAAAGGACAATCATATAGACAGATTCTTTATTCCTGTGGCTTGATCAAACTCCCAGAAATAAATGCCAGGTACTAGATATGCCAAGACTCTAAAGAAAAAAGCATTTATAGAGTATAAAAATAACCAACGAAATTTCTGCAGTAAAATAACTTATGCAAAGGATTTTAATGTTCCAGTTCTTGGAGACCCTGTACACTGCCCAAAAGTCCTTTTTAAATTCTAATAAGCTCTTTATGATTTGCTCCAAGAGGGAGAAGGCATTAAAATGTCCAGGCTTATAGATCATTTCTGAAATGTAGAAATAGTAATAGTAGTAGTATATACCATTCGCTCAGTGCACATCATGTTATCAGTGAGTCTGAGCTGAGTTCCAAGTCTGGTGGTTACCAGCTCTGTGACTTTGGGCCCATTACTTAATCCTCAAGTTTCCCCATTTGTACAATGAGGATATAAATAGTACTTCCTCATAGAGTTGTCGTG
The DNA here is from genome assembly GCA_028534135.1 of Potos flavus. NCBI lineage: Eukaryota > Metazoa > Chordata > Mammalia > Carnivora > Procyonidae > Potos > Potos flavus. The sequence continues at coordinate 19,624,754 of CM052893.1, read as the reverse complement.
AGATTATTGAGATAATCCACACAAAATGTTTAACATGGTGTCTAACACATGGTCAGCACTCATCAAATACTAATAATTTAGTCTCCTCAATCTTAAAGGTACTGCAAAATATATCATCTTCATTTTTCAAGAAAATGGAATCTAGGTGAAGAAAGAGGAAAAGTGACTTGTCCAAGGCCCCAGAGCCAATACATATGGAGGAGCCAGGACTCGAACCCAGGTCTTGAACCTGCCTCCACAGCTGAGTTCACATGGGCTCACCCATGGCTCTGCTCTGCAGACCAAGTCACACATTCATAATCATGGCTGTCACTGGGAGCAGCTTCAAATGGTTTCCGTTTCATTGACTTCACCAAACAAACGTTAAAAGAAAAAATATCCTTCTGTAATTGTCTTACGTAAGGTCTCTTCCTAGATGTAGTGGTCGAGTTTCAGAGGACACATGGTACCCATGAGTCATACTATGACGAGGCCAAATAAAGAATCCCATACTATTGACCTGGTATCCTCAGGGGCTCTATGACAATCCTTAGTTTGGCCCAAAGTCAGATCATTACCTTTGAGATTCTGTCTAGTCCAGGGTTGGCAAATCTGGCAGCTGCTTGCTTTTGTAAATAAAGTTTTATTGGAACACAGAAGCACCCATTGTTAACGTATTGCCTGTGTCTGCTCTTGCGCTTAGCAGAGCTGAGTAGTTGCAACAAAAACAGTATGACCCAAGAAGCCTAAAATCTTTACTATTTGACCATTTGCAGAAAAAATTTGCTGACCCCACCCTGGTCTAGTCTACTGTTTGCATGCACATCCTAAAAAAAGACCTTGCTTGAACTTCACAGCAATAAAAGCAGGCTCTCTGGAGTAACCCATCCTCTTACTGGTTTGCACGTGGATGCCAGTGCCTTCTGCACAGTGGGAAGTGTGATTTGAACCAGTGCCTCTTGAAATATCCTCTTCCGGATGGTGCTGCTGTCATAATCATATTGCTGTCAATACAGAGATAGAAACATATGCTAAATAGCAACATTGCAATCTGTTAACTTTTGCTTAAACAAAAACTCAGTCACTCACTTGTCTTCCTTTTCCCCCTATTTCTGAGGCCCCGGACGGTGTTTCCAAGGTCTCAAAGATCTTACTATGCAATTCTCTCCTACTTTGGGTGGAGGGTATGACTATTAATGACCCATCTTACCCTCCCTTTTACAGATAGGAAAACTGAGGCAAGATCAAAACAGGAACTTCTGCATTATAAAGAAGTTGGGGACAGAAATGGGGGGTGAGTTTGTCATCACCCCTGTCCTGGGTGGGTCCGTAGGAGCCAAGATCATCTACTTCTTTCACTTTACATCCAAAAAGCAGGATTAGTGGGTTGTAATGATTTCCATAAAGGAAGGGAGGGTCTGGCTCATAGCTACCTGAACACTGTGGCATGTTAACTAAAGAAGTTTAGTATCCAGACCAAGAAAGGTATTGATTCACTGTTCTGCATGAAACAGTCAAACCTAGAGACCAGAGTTTGGTTTTAGATGACACTTTAAAAGGATCACAGATACACTGGAACACAGTCACAGGCATATGAGCAGAATGGTCAGGCCAAATAAAGAATAGTTAATGAGACAAAGGCATTTATACTGGAGATGATAACTTTGGGCAAAATTAGAGCTCTATTCAAACAACCAAAGGCACTATGTGGAAGAAGGACATGAACAGAGAGAACAGAACTGGAATCGCCAATGGTGACAACTTTGGCTTCACATTAGAAAGCACGTTCTTGCAGTTCAAAGTGTCCAGAGAAGAAATGAACTGTCCAGGGAGGTAAAAAGTATCCTGACACTGGAAGTGAAATTGACATTGATACTATCTTTTCTCTTCAATTGCAAGTTCATTATTACTTGTATTCCCATAATAAATATTGCTTTTCTTGTTTTTTAAAAAGATTTTATTTATTTATTTGTCAGAGAAAGAGAGCGAGAGAGAGCACAAGCAGGGGGAGCGGCAGGCAGAGGGAGAAGCGGACTCTCTGTGAGCAAGGAACCCGATGTGGGATTCGATCCCAGAACCCTGGGATCATGACCTGAACCAAAGGCAAACACTTAACCAACTGAGCCACCCAGGTGTCCCATAAATGTTGCTTTTAATTTCAGTGATTTGGTTGCCATTGTTTCCTACTGCCTATGAGGTATTAGGATTGGGTCTAAAATTCAGGGGCTACCTCCTAGGCTCTGTGGGACTTTGATCTTCTGCTCCATGACACTGTTTAGGGGGATAGGTAGTTAAGAAATTAATGGACTGAATTTAAGAAATGTTTTAGCTCTAGGCTCACCACTGACTAGTCTGCTGAGCTTAAGTAAGTCACGTTAGTTCTTAGTGAGTCAGTTTCCTCATCTTATAATGGAGACATATTCTGATCATCTCACAAGTCCTTGTGAGGATCAAACAAAATACGATAGGTAAAAACAAAAAAGCTTTAAAATAGATCATATATGTGCAAGCTGCTATTATTAAAACCATTTTGATACATATATTTAAGCAGTAAGCATATTAAAAACAATTTCGGGGGTGCCTGGGTAGCTCAGTCATTTGGGCGTCCTCCTTCAGCTTGGGTCATGGTCTCAGGGTCTTGGAATCAAGCCCTGCATTGGGCTCCTTACTCAGCGGGAAGCCTGCTTCTTCCTCTCCCACACCCTCTGCTTGTGTTCCCTCTCTCATTGTCTCTCTCTGTCAAATAAATAAATAAAATATTTAAAAACAAACAAACAAATAAAAATTTCATATGGCAGGTGTCTCTTTTTTTTGGAGTATTTCCATTGCCAGATTTTTATTTTTCTAAAAAATGTTGGCTAATTTAAATGGGTTTTACTATACTGTAAACTCTTGAAGAAGGAAGCTGTGACTTACCTATTTTTACATTTTATGTAATACCTATCACAACGCTTTGCTGAGAGTGGACAGCCAATAAATATCAAGTGCAATTGCTCTATCAAGGACAGGTCACTTTGAGCGATGGACAAGAATCCCGAGGACCTGTGGTTCCTATAGTTGCCACTAGATGGCAGAGCAGGCACGAACGTCATGCTGGGGGCCCAGTGGCGCGGTAGCCATTGCTACCTCAGGGGGAAAGGGGGCAGGATTACAGACAGGGAGACTGAAAGCCAGAATTTGGTATTTTTCACTTAACAAAAGAAGCAGGGGGTCACACTTCTTTTACGCTTCCCACAAATGAGAGAATGGTTTTACCTTTAAGACTCGGAGCTTAACCTTCTCGATGGCGACTGCAATTTTGGAGGCCTCTCCTTGGAGGTGTGGGGAAAGCAACTGCTCGAAAGTAAACACCGCATTCTCCATTAGCTAGAAACCAAACGCGACACAGAACAGCGCCCGGTCAGAGGCTGGGGTCTCTACCCGGAGCAGGGAGGGGATGAGCATCACAGCACCCCCCCCCCGCCCCCACCTGGGGCCACCCAGAGCAACGGGCCCTCGGCCCCCTACCTAGTTATGAAATAAATAGGCACCTGGCCACAGTGGGATCAGTGAGAGTCTGGGAAATAAGCACACACTCACACACCTACGTACGTATGCATACACATATTTTTTCCTTCCTCTCTTCTTTTTATGCTCTGAGCTGCAAAACCCACGGAGGCCATGGAATTGGGAATACCAACCCCTGTGGTGGTCAACCCCTTCCTCTGGTCTCCGGTACCTGTAGCCCGGGCTTGACAAAGGGAGGAGGGAGCCTTCTCCAGTTAGTCCTTGGCGGCTTTAATCCTGCACTTCCACTTTCTGGGGGATGCAAACCAGTCCAGCACAGCTCTCTGCACCTAGCCTACCCCCTCGCTTCTCTTCCTTGCTCTGCCAGGCTGGAAGGGAGGCAGGCATGGGGCTTGGTGGGCACAGCGGCTGATGTGCTCACGGGGTAGGAAACGGAAGTGATTCTGATTTCTCCTTCTCTGCACCTGTACCTGTATTCGTTTTGCCAGGGTTCAGTATTACCAAAGGGAATCCTGTTAAACCGTTGCCCAATTTTGCTCCCCCAGTCCATCTTTAATCCTTCACAACTCGAAGGTTTGAAAATAAGGTGTATCACTTAATCTGCCCTATAATTTTTAAGGAACAAATGTTCCTTTCTTCCCCAAGCCTCTGATCCCAAAGTATGAACACATAGCTTTGTCCAGCACTCTCAACACTGCAGTGACCTTATCTGAGCATCTGTCTCTGAAGGGGGTTGTGGCACAGCAGCCGGCCCCTGAGTGAGCTCCCCCCCAGAACAACCCTGAAATAGAATTGAGCTCTTCTGGCTTCAGTGATCACACCCTTCTTCGTTTAGAAAGCACTATAATACAGAAAGAATTTCTGCTTGTTTGTGGAGAAAAAGTTCCTTGTGGGGGGAAAAAAGGAAAACTATCAAGTAGACCCAAGAGATCCAAATATGAAGCCGTGATTGATTGATTGATTGATTTACTCTGAACCGGGTTAGGGAATTAATGTAAGCCAGTAGTTCTCCATTCTGGCTGCATATTAGAAGCAGTGGGAATGCGAATGGGGGGAAATTCCTGGGAGTGGGGCCTAGACGTCAGCATTTCTCAAAAGCTCCCCAGACGATTCTCATGTGCAGCCAAGGTTAAAAGCGCTGGTTTGACAAATCACGTAATTATCAATTAATGCTACCTGATTTCCCTGAAATGCTTTTTTTTTTCTTTCTGATGTTCATCAACATGGAAGAAAGATGAAGCCAGCTGGAAGGACCAAGGACGTCCTCAACTCAACATGATGACGACAGAAGCGGGCCCCATTGCCCAGAGCCGCACGAGCACCCGGGTCTCACCAGCCAGCCCTGGTTTCTCTGCTCTCTCCATCCTCACCCCCCACGGAGGCCCCCGTCGCTCCCACCTCCTGCATGTCGTTCTGTGTCCTCTGGACCACCAGGTCCACATGGGGGAATCGGAAGCGGCTCTTGAGATCCTGCAAGCGCTCCTGAAGCAGGTTGACTTTACTGTAACAAGGTTCCATCTTCATGGAATCCAGCGGAAGATTCACGAGCCGGTCTAGATGCTGCGTTTTGGGGAAGGGAAACATGAAATACCTTCAGTCTCAGGAGCAAGATTACATGCATGTTCTGTATTACATAAATTCTAAATGATCAAACGTATGTTCGTAGAGTGAATCACTTCTCAGATCACTAGATCTGTGACATTTCAATTGTTTTCCTTGCCTCCTTCAGGGGTCCCTGCGGCAGCTCTATTGCTAGGGCAGAGACTGGGAAGAACCCACTGGATGACGGGAGGACCCAGGGAAGCATTTGGGGGGCTCCAACCTTAGCTCTTGTGGACTCTGAGGTCTGACTCGCAGAGCTCGAGAACTAGGTAGGCAGGCTTTTTGGCACCTGGAATTGCTGCTGGGCCCCCGGGCACCTCCAAAGTCTACCTTAATGAGGTCACGATGCCCCTGGACCCCGGGACTCTGGGAATGAGGCCAGAATCCTCACAGTTCTCTGAGGCTCTGTCAGGAGTCACGGGGGCTTCCTGTGCTGTAGGTTCTCTATGGTGCTAGTGGGTGGGGAGGTGGGTGGTAGGAAGAGGCCTGGCCTGGGAGAGGCATCCAGTCAAAAAACTGGGATCCCTCCTCCTCTGGTTAGCACAAGCAATGAAGCCATAGGGTTTCCAGCAAGAGGGTAGCAACGGACCTTCTCCACTAAAGACATCAGGTTTTACCAACCTACTCGTACATCGTGAGTGTCCTTGCCAACAGAATGCTTTCTGTTTTCCAAGCTGATTTTCAAATAATTTTAAACCCTGAATACTGGATATCTAGAAGAAACAGGTGGGTGGGCAGCGAAAGAGAAGATAGACAGGTGCTGAAAATGGACGCCCAGGGAGAACTGGGCGGTAACACAGGGTGACTCTAAATCACAGAGGACATGCTGTCTGATTTTCAAGTCACAGAAAAGAGACAAAGCTCGAGTTCTAGGTGTCTCTAAGTAGGAATTCTTAAAGGGCCCATCTGAGTTCTGTTTGTAAAGAGAACACATCACTTTCCCTGAGAAGGGAGTTGTGGGAAGCCGCGCCAACGTAGAATTAATGATCAAACGCACAAGATCAAACTTGTCCCTCCTCATACAATATGAAACGCATCTATTTTTAAGAAATGACAATTACGCAGACAAGAGAGGAAAAATGAGTTGCTGCTTTGCTCCTAGCAGACGGGCCAAAGTTTAAAGGAGTGGTAAGGCGTCTACTGCTGATGGGCATTTGGGGAAAAAAGTCCTCTATCATACACAGTGAATGGAAATGTAAAATTTAAATCGTTTTTTTTTTGAAATGCAAATGGTAACATCTGTTAACAGGAGAAATAATCCCACCTTTCAATCTAGCAAACCTGCCTTGGGAATCTATCGCACAGGAATGAAAGCTTCAGAGTATACTCTATGTAACAAGGTTATTTATTACAGCTTTATCTATGATGCCAGCAACATCTGGATAGTTGAATAAATCATGGTGCATTCAGACATGAAATATTATGTAGCCATTACAAAGAATGATTTAAAGCTAAAGCACCTAACTTGAAGAGAGTTTCACAAGGTATTTTTTTGAATGAGAACATTGATAAAGAGTGGGATTTGTAATATAATCCCTTTTTTTTTTAAAAAAAGCAAACAATCTGAAAAAAAAAACAGCCAATAAATGTGTATGGTTTATAGCTATATAAGCACGGGGAAAGCTGGGTGGCTCAGTTGTTAAGCGTCTACCTTTGGCTCAAGTCATGATCCCAGGGTCCTGGGATCGAGCCCTGCGTCAGGCTCCCTGCTCAGCAGGAAGCCTGCTTTCTCTCTCCTTCTCCCAGTCCCCCTGTTTGTGTTCCTGCTCTCGCTGTGTCTCTCTCTGTCAAATAAATAAATAAAATCTTAAAAAAAAAAAAAAAAGCAGGGGGAAAAGTACAGAATGGTATATGCTAAGATGTTAACACTAGTTACTTGAAGGGAGGTGGGTGGTGGGGGAGGGAGAGGAGGGAGAGTAAAGGCAAGTTTTAAAAAAGGTTGCAAAAAAAACTTCAAAGTATTTATAAAATATAAAATATAAAATGTATCTTGTTTATGTACAATTACATGTGTATGTATGCATAAATAAATAAGAAAGGGAGAAAAAAGAGGTATTTGGTTTGATCCAGGGACCGACAGTGATGTGTTCAGTGTAAACCAAGCTGCCACGTTATATGAGGGATTCCTGAACTTGAGGGTACCTCACATCCTGGGGAGGCCTTGTGAAACAGAATGCTGGGCCCCACCCCCCGAGCTTCTGATTCAGGGGGTTGCTGGTGGGGGCCTGAGAATTTGCACTCTTAACAGCTGGGGGAGGTCACTACCCGTCCCGGGACCACACTTTGAGAAACATTGTTTTCATCATGAGTCTCTATTTTTGGAAACAAATCAACAAACAAAATTTATAGTGATGAGGATACTTGCTTCCATATTTGTAGGAACAAGAAACAAGTATGGGAAAACACATTCTAAGTGATTTGTATTTGTTAATTCAGGGGGTTGGGAGTGGAGGTAGCCTAGGAGTCGGGGCGGGTATGGGTTGATGTGGGAAACAAAAACAGGAGAAACATTATTAAATTTCCCTACTACCTACAGCCCACTGACAAGTCCTTGAAACAGGCAGAGTGACATTATTCTAGAGACTCAAAGTTGATACTTTGCTACGGGCCAAAGGCAATCTAAGCCTGACCCCCAGGATCCTGTGAGTCTACTTTAACATATAAAAATTCCTCTGGAAACTTCCTTTATCTCTACCCCTCAAGATACATGTTGGCAATCATCCCTCAAACATATGACCCACCGATATACATCTGAAGGGTCTCATGACTCAGGTTTTATTAGCCAGTAATAAATGACCTTTTCCTAACAATAGTTACCCCTCAAGTTCCTGGAAACTTTGCTTCCAAAATTCTTCAGAGACTTACCCTATCTCTAACCCCCTCCCAATGTGAAAGTATACAATAAGCCACTCCTCATGACCCCGGTGCAGTTCTTTCTGCCCATGGGTCCTGTCCCTGTGCTTTAATAAAACCACTTTTTTTTTTAATATTTTATTTATTTATTTATTTGACAGAGAGAGAGAGAGATCACAAGTAGGCAGAGAGAGAGAGAGAGGGGGAAGCAGGCTCCCTGCCGAGCAGAGAGCCCGATGTGGGGCTCAATCCCAGGACCATGAGATCATGACCTGAGCCGAAGGCAGAGGTTTTAACCCACTGAGCCACCCCAGGCGCCCCTAATAAAACCACTTTTTTGCACCAAAGACGTCTCAAGAATTCTTTCTTGGCCATCGGCTTCGAACACTAACGTCTTTCCACATCATGGGTGATCAATTTGCCCATATATACTCTCTCTCTTAATCTCTCTCTCTCTCTCTCTCTATATATATATATATATATATATCACATGTAGTTTCACTTGCATCACCATATTATTATTTTTGCGACTTGAAAACCATTAATAAAGGAAATCAGGTGAACAGATAGGTGAATGGGGTGGCTGGATGAGTGGAAGAAATAGATGAATGGATAGAAGGGGGGGGCAGAAGGGAGGAAGAAAGGAAAGAATGCACAAATGCAGAAAAAGGCCCAAGGAAAAGGCAGCCCCAGGCAGACCATTCACACCCAGTTCCTCGGCTCCATATCTTACCTCCTTAAGTTGGGCGCTGTCTTTGGTGGTCTGAAAGTTCTGGCTGAGTTCATCCACTTCTTTTTCAAAGAGTGAGCGTACTTCACTGAACCCTGAACTCCCTGGCCCCATGAGCTCCTCCAGAATGGACGCCAAGAATGGTTGCACGCTCTCTGCACAGCTTCTTTCTGCAGGCTGGGCCACCATGGCTGAGACAGGAAATAGGCAGAAAACTATCACTTATTATGGGCAAAATCGGGGTCAAAGTCCCTGGTGCCAGGCCAGGGGTGGGCAGTGCCCCAGAGAGCCATTTAACAGCCCAGGCAAGCTCAAACGGGCAAGACAGACAAGCACAGAGAGTCCCGTGCCAGCATTCACCAGAATGGAAAACCATCGGATGTTTGGAGAATTGGAACAAACCATCCCTCCCCTCCCCAAGCTTTCCTCTGCCCCGGGATGAAGTGAGTTTTTCTGCCTGGTCCCTAGGATCACGCAATGCCTCATAGAAAACAGAAAATGCTGGTGATCCACCTCTTTACTATCATCATTATCGTTATATGTGCATAATTTGTCTTCTAAAAAAACATGATTTGCTAAGTTTTTAAATGGAGGTATAACTGACATATAACATATTAGTTTCAGTTGTACAACATAATGATTCAATATTTGTATATAACAATTTAAGTTTTAATTAATTTCTCCAAGTGTTAATCAGCTCATGTACTTCAATTCCCTTCTCCCCTCCTCAAGAGACTTTTTTTTAGTCTTTTTTTTTTTTTAAGATTTTATTTATTTATTTGACACAGAGAGGGAGAGCACAAGTAGACAGAATAGCAGGCAGAGGGAGAGGGAGAAGCAGGCTCTCCGCTGAGCAGGGAGCCCAACGTGGGACTCGATCCCAGGACCCCAGGATCATGACCCGAGCTGAAGGCAGCCACTTAATCGGCTGAGCCCCCCAGGTGCCCTCAAGGACTTTTTAAAAACTTGAACAGTTTTTTCTTGGGCGTACAGAAACAGATTCCATTCAAAACAAATACCACCCCACCACCTACTCCCACCTCCAATTTTTTTAAAAAAGGCTATTTTTCCCCCTGATAATCACAGAAAACATGCACAATGACAAAAATAGAGAGAGCACATCCTGTAGAACTCCTTAGAGGCCCTCTCAGGCCTCTTGTAAGGGCACAGGCAACCACTTTTCTGTCAATGGCCAGAGAGCGAACATTCGCGACGCTGCAGTCCAGGAGGTCTCAGTTCCAATTCCTCCACCCTGCCCTTGTGGCATGAGCACAGCCACAGGTGATGTATAAATGAACGGACACGGCTGTGGCCCGATGGAATGCTATTTACAGAAATAGGCGGTGGGCCCGATTCGGGTCAGGGCCCACAGCTGGCAGACCTCAATCTCAGGGGCCCTCCCTCCTGATTGCAGAGGAGGACACTAAGGCAGACAGAAGTCAAGTGACCCTCCCAAGTACACCTGACCGGGCAACGCTGCACTTGTGACTAGATTCTACATTTATCCACTCTAAGCCGATTTTCTTCTTGTGAAGAGAAAATCCATTTATTCATCCATGCAAGTATTCGCTGAGAGTCTGCATATACCAGGCACGGTACCAGGCCCTGGGTGTGCCAGAGTGAAACACGGACCGCACGGTCCTGTTCTTAGACAGCTTACGGCAGAGAGGGGCGCACGTAGAAGCCAATACGATGAGCGTGAGAAGTGCTACACCAGGGCAGGTGTGGGCGGTATCAGAACACGCAGGCACCACCACAGACAAGAAGCAAACTCTCCTCCACCTTGTGTCACTGAAGTCCCCTGGGGAAGGTCCAGGCCCTTGCTAGCATAAGACCGTGACACCTGTTATCACCTCTTCCCGATTCCACCCGTTTAGTTTTCCTCTGAAATCATGAAATCTGACTGCATGCACAGCTCATTCAGCTGTAAGAGCTTGGATGATCTCCACTGACCTTTGATCTTTCCAATTAAAAAGTTCTTCGAGTTCACGATCTGATCCATGTCTGAACGGATGGTCCCCTCCAGGCCCTTCGTCAGAGCACGGCACTCCTCCTTCAAGGCACCTAATCCTTCTGAAACTTGCTGTCGAACCAGGTTGTAGGCTTCCTCAAGGAGCTGCAACAGAGGACAGCACAGAAATCGGGGCTCTGTCACGTGCGAGCGCCTGCCGGAGTCAAGTAGAGAGGGGAGGGCTAAGCACAGATTCTCTTAACATAAACGCCGCTGCAGGCCTGCTCTAATTTCTCTTTCCAGGTTTGAGCCTGTTTGGATTAGTCCTCCTGTGAGACTGAGCAGACTCAAGGTAGGCAGTTCTCTACCCAGGGAAGGAGGAGGAGGAGGAAGAAGGAGAAGGAGAAGGAAAGGAAGGAAGGAAGGAAGGAAGGAAGGAAGGAAGGAAGGAACTAAGAAACCGCCCTTAAAAAAGGAAGGGAAAGGAGAGTTCATTTTGAATAGCACAGTCACGTAGCAAAGTCATGGCTTACGCCGAGCCAGGCCCTCTTTCTGTCGTTCTTCTTCCCCTTCAATTTCGGCAGAAGGTCTGTCTGAAGGGTTGGCAGGAGGTCCTCCATCACCAGGTTACTCAGGATCTGGGGAGAGGAAGACAGCCCCAGAGTGAGTTGGGTGGTGATTGATGAATCGGAGCATCAGGCCAACTGAAGTTGTCATGACTGGCAGTGCTGATCCTGGCAACGTAAGTTGTCCCGGGCTACATAAAATCTGTTAGACTGATAGTTTCATTCTGGTTCTGAGGCTACAGAAATCTCAACTAAAGCCAATCTTGGAGAAGTAAACGTTCTTGAATATCCGCAAAGAATAGTAAAGTCTGCTGATGGTTCGCCATCGGAAAGGACAAATTCCTCAGATTCGCACTTCTTCAAACTAGAAGAATCTAGTGCATTTAAGATAAAAGGCAAAATTTTAATTATGGATAAGGGCATCCTTAGCAACCTTGTGACTTGGTTTTGGTGGCTTGAGGTCTTGTCTGTGTCCTCTGAGACTATCATGCCTCCTCAAGCTCCCTTGGGGTCTATGTGTCTTCATGCTCTTCGTCCCTGCTGTCCCCTGAACCCCACACCTCCCTCATCTTTAAAATTTAGAGAAAGAAGGGAGCAACAAATACTTGGAACAACTGGACATTTGTGGGATGAGCAGAACATGGGTGAGGGGATCTAAAGTCTTCAGAATGTTTAGAAAAAGAATTTGCTCCCAAATCACTCCTAAAATTTTGGTTGGCCCCATGAAAATGTTTTTTTGTTGTTTTTTTTTTAAATCCGAGCATGTTCTCTATGTCCACATATTACGATGCTTCATGTAACACCAACTTCTCCTTCTTTAACCAGCCACCTCCCCGTGAACTGGGGCAGATTTGTTTTTCAGATTCAGTTTTACTATGAATCTTTTGGGGCTCACAGCTTAGTTTTCAATATCTGGCTGCAAGATAAGATTTACAAAAGAAAAAGAGTAATTTTGGAAATGGAGAATCATTTGACATCCGTTCTATGAATTTAAAATAATCTTTGTGCAAAATAATTGACCTCCTTCTCATAAAAATTCAGATTAGGCTTTGGGAATTACAGAAGATTTTGTCCTGAGGTCATTGGTCAGCCTCATGTTAGTGAAAATACTCATGAGCTCACCATATTTTGCCTTTCACCAAGGGCTCTGTTACAGCAGGGTGGGACATTTTAGCTGAACTGACCAGGAACAGTCCCGGGGGGAGGTGGGTCAGCTGTGCAATCCCCCTATGCTTGAGGGTCGCTGGGAGAAAAGGCTGCTCAGGTCAGTGCGGGGAGTGGGATCCTGTCACCTGTGATGTAGAAGTTTGTGGTGTGATGAAGATTATAATGGGGATAGGATTTCCCCAAGTCCTGGTAATTCATTGGTGGGAATGTTTTTTTTTCTTAACCATTCTCTGGGAGCAGTCAAGAGGTGAACCAGAATTTTTGAGGAATTTGAGAGGAATGTGATATGTGCAAGCTCCATGGAGATTAGCAGGTCCAACAATTAGATTCAAGTAGGTAATTAATAATCCCTGGATCCTTCCCCCCCCTGCTCAGTGGAGTAAGTCCTTAGTTGGAACACATCTGCCCAAGACTGATGGAAGTGTAGCATGGGGAGAATGAGCTAGGAAAATAAGGAGACTGAAGGCAGGGCTTAAAATCAATAGGAAATATTATCTTAGTTGAAAGTGTTCAATTCAGGGTCATAATAATTGCCTAATTCATCCTCTTGCAGATATTAGTTTGAGTCTGAGCATAAGCATGAAAAGGCTTGGGAAAGATGAAAGTGTTACAAAGGCCAAAGGAAAAAAAATATTCCATTTGGGTAGGTTATAGATTTCTTTTAGTCTTTCCCATGTAATATTCCAAGAAA